>CM036777.1:7588728-8176228 GCA_020796225.1 Arion vulgaris | reverse complement strand
ATAGCTACCTCAGCACATTTAGAACCATTTAGAATTAATAAATGAATATATAGTGCAGGTAACCAGATATGCTCCACATAATATAAATAAACATATAGTGCAGGTAACCAGATATGCTCCACATAATTAATATAAATGAACATGGCGTAGATAACCAGATAGATCCCCACGGAATTAATAGAAACGAACATCTGTCAACAAAACGCAGCCATAAGACTAGAGAGTAAGATACAGTTTGGAGTAGACAAGGGTGTGTACTACGGAAACATCTTTATTCAATATTTTATGTGCTGATACAATATCACAGGTCTCGGATGGTGTTTTTACGCAGTGCTTGTCATTCTTGCAAGACTGAAGAGTGATCCATCCAACATACTCTCCTGTACACATGATGCTTTTGGTGTTGTCCTGGACTTCACATCTTAGAAGTATATATCCATTAGTAGGTGATAATTTAGAATAGTTGTTGCTGATCTGGCATTCTTTTATTTTTAAGCTCAGCCACCAAATAAAGCAATGTATGTCGAAGTCTTTCCAACCACTGCAGCCGAGAGGCAGATACTGTTGCATGACCACCGCACAATATACAGGCGGAGAGAATTCTGGGAACGATGGATGCTTTATGGCGACGAGCTCCGAATGCTAACCTTGGCTTCATCGATGGGAAAGTCAAAGGTTTCAATAACAGAACACTTAGGAGCTAGGAGATAGACGCAGAACTTATCATAGAAACTTTGCAAAGGAACTTAGCAGAGGGACTTGCCAACCCGAAGTGCTGAACGGAAGAATTTAACAGAAGAAGTGAGCAGAAGAACTTAGCTGGATACAGTCACACAGAGAACCAGAATACAGAGAACTTGATCGGAACCAACTTATGCTGTTGACTGTCCAAGTGGGGTAAGTAAGGTACATTATGATGTGCATTGTAATGTGTTAAATTGCTTGTTATCTTTTCAGGATTTTAATTATTTTATATGTATGATTTTTGTGTGTGCATTGAAATCCATAAATAAATAAATAGAAGTGTTAAGCTATACGATTGAGAACGGACATTTGCTTTGGTGCCTTTAGTTAGTTGTCGAGTTAGTGTGTATAGTGTTAAATAGGGATAGAGGACTGCTAGGAGTGCAAATATCATATACGGTATACGTCACATATATTATACGGTTACACTACCAGTCCTTTAACTTTGGCCCAAATGAGTTCAATTAGGTTTAAGTGTGAATGATAAGGTGGTAGTCTCAATCACACATGACCATGCTGTTGAATCAACTTGTATGTTTGGAATACCCTGGTCTTCTGTGATGTTTTAACAATAGATAGTAATTCAGGCTTCAAAACCCCCTCGTTAAATGGAATGTTCTCCTTTCTGAGCCAAAGTTTTATAGCATCTTTTGTACTCGAAGATGTCGGTATTTTGTCTTCTTCTGATATATTTATACATTTTCACAGCCACTGTATGCAGTGTAAGAAACTTGATTTTCATACCCATTGTATAACCAATCTGAAGCTTCTCTAAGCTCAAACTGATAAAAACATATTTGCGAACGTCCATGCTACAAGAAAGACTTGTTGAACTAGCTACTCTGTCAATTGAACATGACATTACCAAAGACATTGAACTGATGGAACTCGTTCCTACATTTACGTTCTACATTTGCTAAAGCAAAAGCGCGAAAAATAAAGTTTTGAAATTACATTACCGGTATAAACGATTATACCATTATACATGTTCTATTCTATCCTTCTTTCCATTGAATGCAAATACGAATTAAAACAAAAGGCACCATAGAATTCCTTTGTGAAAGTTAATATAAATTCAATCTTAGTTGCTTAGGGTGCACAAGTTCGCCTAGGGTGCCAAATACTCTGGCGGCGGCCCTGATCCTACTGCAGCCGATGCTGCACAATACACACATCACTGTGAAAGTTAAAGAAATCCAGAACAACGCAGTTTTGAGAAATTCTGTGTATAAGCAGAGCCGGCTTAGTCCGTTCTTATTTCATAGAAGTTTATGGTCCATCGTGGGGCAAAGGTGAAGCATTTGAGGAAAAAACGGAATAGGGCTATAGATGAAACGATAGAATTATTAATAGTTTAATATATTAACAGAAGTGAAAGGACATCGAGAAATAAGTTTAATACATTAAAAAAATCAATATGTTGAAGGAAGTTTGACATTTAGATAAATTTGATAAATGTGATCGGGCATTAATAGGTACTGATTATGTATGTGGTGAAAACATTAGTATTCGAAGTTTGTATGGCGATACCGGAAATTTAAAATTGTGTACCACAATTTGTATTGCATTTCAATTTATTACTTTAGGGCGGAAAGACAATCTCAGTCTTAAAATGAATCCTGCAACCGTGAATCTATTCCAGCTGTCAGCAATGATTGAAAACAAGGCCAGTAGCGTTGAATTTCTGCAGAAGCGTGGTATTCTACATCTGTAAGATATTGTTCTAAAAACCATGTCATGTCATTATCGATAGGTGTAAGTGCTGATAGATGGCATTGTAATAAGACAGTGTGCCGAGAGTATTTTCCACTTAGAAAAGTAACGTGGCTAGAAGGCTCAAGCGTAACGTAGACATATTCTGTTCATATACTGCTTGTCTCAAAATTTGACAACCATAAGATATTGTAAAAAAGAGTTAAAGATGTCGCCAGGTTCAACTATTGACGTGTCGAATTACTTGAGGAAGTATGTGCAAATATACTCATACTAAACCTTGCAGTTATAGGAGGCCCAAATCGGACTGTTGAGATTGAGGTTGAGAGCCTAGGAGAAAAATAACGCTGGCGACTTACTCCACCACAGTGGGTATTTGGTGGTATCTGTCGTGAGACAAGCAAATGTTGCATGTTTTGTGTTGTTGACAGAACAGCAGCAACGCTGCTACCCATTGAGGCACACATTAGGCTCGGTACTACTGTTGTATCCGACCAAATGGCGTGCCTACAACGGAGTGCGAAATGTTGGATATGAGCATCTGACAGTTAACCACTCTAGAAACTAGTTGATCCAATCTCGGGTGCACATACACAGCACGTTGAATGTCTGGAGATCATCCAGGAACTTTGTTGATCCAATCTCGGGTGCACATACACAGCACGTTGAACATCTGGAGATCAGTTTGTTGATCCAATCTCAGGTGCACATACACCGCACGTTGAACGTCTGGAGATCAGTTTGGTGACAGGTATTTGTTATGGATTTTTTAGTTGATAGTGTCAACAGTTACGCTGAAGTCAAGATTTCTAAAAGTTTACCATCTAGAAAAAGATCTACATGGGTACATTGTATTCTTTCACATGTGTACCCATAACAAAATATGAATTGTATAAAAAAATTTCTGTATTGATTTGTATGGGAATTGATCATCCCCCAAGTATACGCGACTATTGGTCCTGAACTGAAATGATGTTCAACAATTTCTACCATACATTGTTCACTCGAAGGCGGTTTGAACTCATTTTTCATACAATGCTTCATTGCTACGATCCTGACAGTGAAAATAAAGAGAAAATAGAACCTTATATGAATATGCTGATTGAAAATTTTAACCAAGCCTTCTACACATTTGAAAATCTTTCAATCGATGAAATGGTAGTTGGTTTCAAAGGCCGCTTGAAATATAAGCAATACAATGCTTCTAAGCCAAAGAAGTATCATGTTTTGAATTATATCATTCACAAAATGCTCTTTTATAAAATATTGAGATGAGTGGCATCATGCATGTAAATAAATTAGTTGTGTAGTCTTATTTTCGTAACATAACAGTTCATAACACTAGTTTTTCAGAATTTTCTTATTTGACATGGCTTTACTAAAATGTTAATATTTTTATTAAAAAAAAAAAAAATGGTAAATCTTCAAAACAAATATCATGGATATAGTGAAAGACAATTGTGGACTTGTATTGCATTTTGTAAAACTATAGTACTTTGTTTTACGTGTTTAGCTATTTTTCCAAGTTTTACTGCAGTCTCCACTCTTTTCGAGAAAGAAACACAGCATGGTGAAATGAAAGTTAAACGTCTATACAAAAAGAAAGTGTTTTCACAGGTAGCAAGTCAAAATTAGATGATGACTACACCAAATACAGAACAGCAAGAATGAATAGTACAAATAAAGTAAAGTCATCTAAATGAGAATCTTGGGCAAAGTATGGAGAACATTTAGCGGAACTATGCAGTAAGGCCTATAGGCCCGCCTAGGTCATCCTGTGGATTTTCTAATGTTAGACTGTCCCTGGTAAAGACAAACGATAGACCTACAGGTGCAGGCTTTTACCAGGAGATATAATAAAAGAAAAACATGTCCACTGGACTTTCATTCCAGATCATTTGAGATGAATAAGCAGATACTTCTTTCTGGATGTCTACTTTAATGCAACTGTTCTTCCAACTTACTCTTGTCTCTAACCTTCAACAGAAATTATCTATCTTTGGTAATGATAGTATTTTCTTTTTATTTCTTGAAGATCTCTTTGTTTAAGAGGCATGGGAGACCCTGCATTCCAGAGAAGAGAAGGAACTCTTTAGCTGCAATTCTTGTAATGGCAGAGATAATGGGTAGTACAAAATGATAGAATAGGAAACCAGATAGGCAGATAGACAGAATATAAACAAACATATGGTGTAGGTAACCAGATTCAAGATGGCGAATGTAAGTGTGGGTCGTGTTAAAGCAGCATTCAAAGAAATTTCGATATTGATATAACAGTATGACATTGTTCAAGTCAAGATCAATATGAAACAGTATGGTATGATCATCAGGAAATGTATATACACTTCTGCTTGCTTAGTCCGGTTGCAGTAACACAATATACTGATGTAATTAGTTATATATGTAAGCATATGTTTGGAAAACAGCTGTAAAGTACACTTGATGACACTGTTGTGGTAGTTTAAAGCGTATTTTATATATTTTGTCTGACATCCAGACATGATACCTATTACATAGTTCATGCATGATTAATGTGGCTTAACTTGTTAAAGGTGTCTTTGTCAATGAAATGCATGTAAATATTTGTATTGAATCTGGTTCTAATATTATATCTTTAGTTCTTGTGTAGATGCACTTGCAGAAAGATCAGCAGAAGACTACTTTCCACAGACAACAGTCTCGATGTTATCAGAACATTGTTCTGATTGTTATAAAACATCTTTTCTAAACAAGAAAATATCTCAGATGTCTACAATGATGCACATATCTTCCCAGAACTACCAGGGACCCCAGATCAAGTAAGATATCTATGTCTGACAACCTCTTTGGGATGAAATTGTCGCAACATAATTCCAGCCATACTCTCCTGTACCCATGATGCTTTTGGTGTTGTCCTGGACCTGGATTTCAAATCTTAGAAGTATAGATCCATTAATAGGTGGTAAATTTAGAACAGTTGTGCCAGATCAGCCACCAACTAAAGCAACATCTGTCTGGAAGTCTTTATGAGCCCACTGCAGCGAGCAGGCAGATACTTATGCATGCCCACCGCATAATATGCAGGCGGAGAGAATTCTGGGAACGATGGATGCTTTATGGCGACGAGCTCCGAATGCTAACCTTGGCTTCATCGATGGGAAAGTCAAAGGTTTCTATAACAGAACACTTAAATAGCTAGAGGATTTCTCTGTTGATGAAAAGAGCCAGCTTCTCGAGTTTACTGCCCATCGTAGAGCAAAGGCAAAACATTTGAGAAAGCAAAGGGAAAGAGCTACAAATGAAACAAAGGCCAAAAAGCAATCAGTATTAGCTAGTAAGAAAGACATGGCAAATATAAATAAATTAGAATAAGACATCATTAGCGCAGCAGTTGCCATTAGTTGAATTAAATATGTTTACGGGATTTAGTATAGCAGATTTAAATAAGTTTGCAAATTTGTTAAATCTGATGAATCATTGAATCACGGCATTAATATAAACGAACAAACATGCGGGGTAGGAAACCTGATATACTCCACGAAATAAATATAAATGAACGAACATACGGTGTAGGAAACCAGATATGCTCCACGGAATTAATATAAACGAACGAACATACGGTGTAGGAAACCTGATATACTCCACGGAATTAATATAAACGAACGAACATACGGGTAGGGAAACCTGATATACTCCACGGAATTAATATAAATGAACGAACATACGGTGTAGGAAACCAGATTGCTCCACGGAATTAATACAAACGAACGAAAATAAAAAGCAGGAAATGGAAACGGTACAATGATTGCTCAGTCTGAAATTCTGCAGGGAGACAGAAAGCAGCAACACAGGCAGCAACATTGTTCTAGTCAAGATCAACAAGAAGTAGTGCAGTATGATCAGGAAATGTATATACTATAATCAGTATTAGCTAGTAAGAAAAAGACACAGCAAATAGAAATAAATTAGAAAAAGACATTAGCGCAGTAGTTGCCATTAGTTGAATTAAATATGTTTATAAGTTAGAAAATTTGTTAAATCTGATGAATCATTGATAGGTACTGATCCGCTTATGTATGGGATGACGACGGTAAGGGAGTTTTGTATATGGAGAGTGACTTCATTTGGACAAAAAGTTTCCACTGCAACACCAGCAAAACCACATGTTGACTGACTGTCTGACAGGGTGGAAATATGCCGGAACTTCCATCTGAACCTCCTGAAACGGAATACGATCTGACCATACTGAAATTATTGGTAGACTTTGCTCTAGGAGATGTTAGGTTTTTGTAATTTTATTGTAGAATGTTCCATAGGTGATGCTTCTGTAGGTTTTTCTATGATCTTGCTGTATAATGTTCCGTGTGATGCACCAGTAAGTATTTACTTTTAGGGATAGCAAGATTTCAAATGACGCATGCTATTAAACAAGACTTTTCCAGTTACAACAGAGGCAACCAGCCAAGAGCTCGCAGCAGCGGTTAAACAAAGGTCAGTACACCGAGAGCTTAGAGAAAAATGCACAAATGAAACTCTTGCCAGAAAGCAGGCTTCATTTGCTAGCAAGAAATATAGCATGTCCGGAAAAGCTATTGAAGATATGGTGTAGGTAACCAGATAGACTTCATTAAATTAATATAAACGAACATATGGTGTAGGAAACCAGATGGGCTCCACGGAATTAATAAAAACGAACAAAGTGTAGGAAACCAGATTAATCTAATCTCTTTTCATGGTCATTTCATTGAATTAGAAAACGGTACTTGTCATTGACATGGAAAGTGACATTCCTTTCTCTGATTTTGATCACGAGACTTCTAGCTTATAATGCATATTTGTCCAGATAGGACACCTATTGTATCATACAAGCAACGTTAATCATGCTTGGGAGCCACATCATTTAAAGGTCACGTTAATGACATTCATGTTAATTACCGTGATGCAACAAACGATTCTTTAAAATCTTAAATTTTGAACATAGCTGTACTTGCAGGAGGAGCCACAGACGACTATGTCCCGCACACTGCATGCTCCCTTGGTGATATCAACACATAGTGATTACTGTGGTCTATCAGCCATTGATGTTAAAACGACTATACTGAGTCACATAAAGAGTGTAGTGTCTGGTAGAGTTACAGTCAACCACTGTGTGAAGACAAGACTCGAGGAAGAGTTTGATATCAATCTAGTGGAGCTGAATTGTAACGTTCCACCCACTGGATGGACTAGCATTGGTTGCAAGGACGACACTGACCAAAGTAGATGAAGACTGGGCTCTATTGTCTCCTGATAGAAGGAAGGGATGTGTTGCATGGATCTAATTCACAGTATATGTACGGTGATCCAGCAGGATTTGCAACTTTTCTATGCAAAGAGAAGCTGCAGCCAGGCATCATTCTTCGGTATGTTGGAAACAGACTGCATGTTCTGTTCCACATGGCAGCAGTGATTTACCACCTGAGGCAGAAACTGCTCATGTACTTTGAGACAAAGTGCAGCCGCAAGAATTAAATGATAAAAATGAATAAGATCATTTCAAGATGAAAACTCTGGGTGTCATGATTCAGCTGCAAGTGCTGGGTCTATTCTCGAAGATCCTGGCTGGACCATGAATGCATGATCTGTACAGGAATGAGGGGGTGTTGGGTGAGAAGTAGGGGTTAGTACCTCACGGAAAATGACAGCCGTATCCTGGTTGTGTCCACGGATAGTCATGATCCTATTTGGTCCCCACTTCTCACCTAGCTCATGTTTGGCTCCACGTGCCACACCCGGGCAACAGTCTCGGCTGACTGGCTAAACAACATGAGTGGGCGGGAGTAATCCTGCTTAACCCTCCCACGTCCCCCATTTTCCCTCCCCATTTTCCCTTATGTCCCTTTCCCACTTCCTTCCCAGTTGCGACAAGAGGTGATAAGACACTGGCATTGCACCGAGCCAGATAGGGTCACACTGCTTGCGGGGACCCATGGTGAAGACGGACTCTGTGTGTTGGAAGGAATAGCTGGATAGGTGGAGATGCACAAAACACCTATGCACATGACGTGACACGGCCATAGTGAATAGCCCAGAACCAGAGCTAGTGATAAAGGCCTGCAAGCATGGTGCACCTATGACTAGCGGGGATTGTGCAGCGGTGAACTGTGCTCCCCCCCAAGTTCGATCCAGTGACACCCTAATACCACATATCTGCCCGAAACTACCAGGGGCCCCAGATCAAGTTAGAGATCTATGTCTGACAACCTCTTTGGGATGAAATTGTCGCAACAAAACTCCAGACATAATGCCAATACAACACAAATGTATTAGATACGAGCTCGGACGTCGCCTCGGTCAACAAGTCCAGCGCACGCGAGTGAAGCCTCGCCCGTGTGAAAATATGTAAAGGGGTCCATTAATATACTACAGATAAACATATCAGGACTACAGAATAAAAGATGGAGCTCGAAAGAACTCTACAACAGAATAATGTCCACATTGTCCTTATACAAGAAACCATCTTACCTCAAAGAGGAGTTAACATCACAGGTTACACCAATACAAATGGAGTGCAACAGATGTCAAGGACTCATGACACTGATAAGAAATGATGTGCAGGCAGAAGTCCACAACAGACCACACAACAACATAGACACCCAGACCATCCAAGTGTGGTTTGATGGAGTGAGATATACTATACATAACATCTATTGCCCACCAACCTGCACCTCTGACCAGCCATTCAAGGAACCCATGTACACCAGAACAATTATTGCAGGAGACTTTAATGCACACACACCAGCCCTAGGTTACAAAGATTACAACAAAAGAGGGAGAGACATTGAAGACCTGTGTAACTCATCCAACCTCACGGTAATGCAGAGCTCAGAAACCAAACCAACACTTCTACACAGAGCCCATGGTACGAATAGCAGACCAGATCTTACCATAGTATCAGCTGACATTATAAATGCAACAACTATCACTGTCTTGGATGATATAGGGAGCGACCATCTCCCCATACTTATCTCTGTTACCACCAAGCAACTCAGAAGCTCAGTCTATAGAAATAGAAAGTTCTGGAATTTCAGAAAAGCAGACTGGCAGCTCTTCGAGAACCAGACCAACATAGGCATGGACAAAATTGACCTTACTGGAAATATCGATACTGTCTTTGCTAACATATGTTGTAAAATACTGGAAGCTGCAAGAAAGGCCATTCCAAATGGAAACACCAGAAAATATAAGCCATACTGGAACAAAGATCTAGAAAAAGCAGTGATGGATAGAAGAAAAGCAAGGAAACAAGCTGAAAAAGAACCTAATCGAGTTAATAAAACCAATTATAATCGCTTGACTGCTAAAGTTCGCCTTCTAATTAAAGCAGCAAAGAAGATGAAGTGGCAAGACACGTGTCAGAAACTTGATCTAAATAAAGATGGCCACAAGGCATGGGATCTGATAAACAAACTGACAGGCACTAGAAAGAAAGAAAATCCCAGACCCATCAAAAGAAACAATGAAACCATCATAGATGCAAAAAGAAAGCTGAAATATTCAACAAGCACTTTGCAAGCGTTAACAGAAGCATAAGAAGAAAACAGCTGGATAAAGCTTTATGGAAAATCTTTAAAAGTAAAAAATGCACCAGTAGCTAATGTATGTGCATTTGAACAAGATTTTAGTCTATGTAGATGGAAACAGCAATGAAAAAACTAAAACTCTCGAAAAGCCCCAGGCCCAGATAAGATTAAGAATGAAATGTTATGCCATATGGGCAAGAAGGCTAGATTGATATTGCTGTTCGCTATAAATAGAACTTGGAGAGAGGCCAAAATACCTGCTGCTTGGCGAACAGCCAATATCACTCCCATCCTCAAGAAAGGGAAACCAGTAGACGACCCCTAAGTTACAGGCCCATCTCATTGACCTCATGTTTAGGAAAGCTAGCGAGAGAATGGTTAATAACCGACTTTATTGGTGGCTTGAAAAACCCAGTCACTTGATAATACCCAGGCAGGGTTTAGAAGGGGCTGCAGAACAGAAGACCAGCTCTTCAGACTTGTGCAGAATACAATTGATGGATTCCAGAATGAAAAGCACACAACCGCGGTTTTCATCGATCTACAGCAAGCATATGACAGAGTCTGGAGGAAGGGCCTCTTGATGAAGATGCTCAATATGGGGATCCATGGAAAGATGTTACAATGGATACAAGCTTTTCTCCAAAACAGGACAATTGGAACATCTTTTAGTGGAACAATGTCCTCCAAGAGAACACTAGAGGAAGGCCTCCCACAGGGCTCTGCCCTTAGCTGCACCCTTTTCCTCATCTTCATCAATGACCTCCCATCCCTTCTAAACACACAGAAAGCCCTTTTGCTGATGACCTTGTAATATGGACAAGCGAGAAATACCCTGTACTAACTCGGCTAAACTTAATAGAACCCTTGCCATAATCTCAACATATTGCAACCTATGGAAGCTTAAAGTCAATGAACAGAAAACTGTGTATACTACATTCTCCTGCAGCCCCAAAACAACTCAAAGAACCTTTCGCTTACAATGAATGGAGCACTGCTGAAAAAGAGGAACCCCGACCTACCTGGGAGTCAAGTTAGACAAACAACTGAGGATGACAGAACACATTAACAACATAAAAGAAAAAGCATCTAAAAGACTCAACATGGTTAAAAGACTTGCTAGCACCACCTGGGGTGCAGACAAGACACCCTTAGACAACTATATCTTGGCTATGTAAGATCTACAATGGACAACTGCCTTCCTCTCCAAGCTATAGCAGGTGAGCACATCACAACATCCCTGGACAGAGTGCAGAATCAGGTCTCAGGTTTATTTGTGGGGAATGAGAACGACCAACTGCTGCTTGTGAAATCGACGCCAACATCGAACCACTAGACATTAGGAGACGAAGGGCACTAATAGAAGCAGTCGAGCGATATAAAAGAATAGAAAAAACCATCCCAACAGACAAACTATTGACAGGTGGAAATCCAATCAAAGAATCCAGCAAAATCATTGCTGGAAGTTGGGAAAAATCTCGAAGAACACTACCATCTCCCAACTGACAGAGAACCGATCACAAGATGCCCGGCCCACCACCATGGCTAAACATAAAACAACCAGTAATCCAGAAATACCTCTGACAAAACTATAAACAAAGCAACACTTGCACCGATCTTAAAAACCTGCGCACTGGAGACAATAGACAGTTATCCAACTTCCTCTATCCATGCCTACACTGATGGTTCAGCTTTCAAAGCCACTACTTACGCTGGATTCGGCATATACCTGAAATATCCAGATGGAACTACCTATAGTTACTGTGCTCCTTGTGGTAATATATGTTCCAACTATGAGGCAGAGATTATAGCCATAAAGACCGCTGTAGAACTAGTCCACCAGCAGTTTGAACTTGGAGAAAATATTGTCCAAGACATGATAGTATTCACTGACTCACAGTCCACACTACAAGCTTTAGAAGAACAGCAGAATCAGTCAAGCGAGATCCAGTCATTGGCATTAGTCATCCACAATCTGATTTCCTCCTTTGATATTAATGTTGTTCTACAGTGGATTCCTGGGCACACAAATATCCCAGGAAATGACAAGGCAGATCATCTGGCCAAACAGGGATCATCAAAACCACAAATAGACAAACCTGTTAGCATACAAAGTATAAAACAGATTCTGAAAAACAACTCCAGAGAAGATTGGCTGAACCGATGGGCTATGGGGACGACTGTTCGGGACATGTATGCAGAGATGAATAGACCAAACCCCAAGGACAATATAAATCTGCTACAAAGAAAAGATCAAGCACTATCTTTCAGTTAAGAACAGGACATGTTGGACAGGACAGGAAAACTGATCTATAATATTTAAATGTTCGGGTGAAAGACTGCACCTTTACCAAGGTCATGAAAAGATTACGAGAAGTGAAGAAAAAGCCACACTACCTTTGCAGCTACACACATGATGCTTTTGGTGAACCCCTGGATGAGTCGGTCAGTAGTTTACAATTAGTAGATAATGTAATGCTTGATAAATTTAGAGACGTTTAACTCTTCTGGCAGAGGCCTTCATTGGTAAGTTTGAGCTCCAGTTGGCTCCATACTTGTCTGGAGTTCTTTCCCAGCCAACGAAAGCCATGTTGGCAGATACTGATGCGGCTCCTCCGCACAATATCCAACGAGAGAACTTTGTACATGATGGATGCTCTATGGCGAAGAGCTCCAAATGCCAAAATTGGTTTCATTGATGGAAAAGTGAAAAGCATTGGGAATAGAACTCGATTGGTTGAAGACGTTCCCTCTAGTTGAGCAGATCCAGCTAATCGACTTCATGTTTCTCGTGGAGCCAATGAAAGGTGTTTAGAGCTCAGAGAGACATGAATAATTATTTGGTTATGAATTTGAGCATGTGTGAACATAGAGGAAAAGACACTACCTACATGGAGCAAGTTGTATCTTTCAAGATCAAGAAAACAACTGGCATGCATATTCGCAATATATAGCTAACTTGTAGAAAACAGAATGCTGACTACCCAGTATCATCAGATATAAGGAATAAAATGATACCAATACATATGTAACAGTATTACTGTTCCTGGGGATAAATTCCGATTATTTTTTAGTTGTTTATTCCCTTTGTTGTGGTGATAGTTCAGGACAGCTCATCAGTTGTCACAGAGGTTACCAGAGTTATAAACGAAATCGGGGTTGTTTTAATATTTTGAGTGGGCAGAGGATTGTGCATTGAGTCTGGGACGGTACAGCAAGGAGTACTGTTGAGGTAGTCGATTTATGATTGAGGCTGAGGCTGGACAGTAGAACAGAGAGAGAAAAAATATATGGGTCAAGACGTTATGAGGTTTTCTTTGATTAGACGTGGTATTCTATGAATAGGCATCTGTATGATGTTAGTTTTCTACTGTTTTGGCATCTGTGTGATGTTATTTTTCTACTGTTTTCTCATCCAAGTGATGTTATATATCCTACGACACTGAAAATGTGAATCACTGTCTTTTTGGTTAGACGTCGTTTCTACTGTTTTGGAAGACTGAAATCGCTTTCATAAAAAATATCGGCAACATACATTCTAAAATGTTTGAAGTTATGAAATGTCTGCTGTCAAACCTGTCTCCAGAGATTTTTGCAATTTTGAAAAGGTTTGCATCAGTGGACTTCACAAATGCAGAAGTCAGGGATATTTTCACTTATGCCAAAGTCTCATAAGAAAAGTCAACAGTGTCTGCCTGAAAGTCGAGTACGAATCATATTTATGTAAAATTAAAGCTAAACTCCCTTGTTGCGCTGACCTTTGTGCCAAGCAATGAAGTTAGACTTGTATTTGCTCTCCTTGCAGAGTCCTTTCCAGATGAGAGATACAATGCAATTTTGACATCTTATCCACCTACATTGAATGTACAGCTGGGAGAGATCCTCAATTCCCGGATACGAAAATCTCTGGGGGGTTTTTTGTATAGCGGCCGTTCCCAGACACGAAAAAACACTTTTATACTGTCAGTTTGTAACTTGCTATATGTCACATCTAATCCACCAATCACAACTATTTCGCATCCTGGCATTATTACTAACGGAACTGCTTTCTTTTTGTCTCTGGACCCGCTGCTGAAAGGTTCTGTATTTTAAAAACCATTTTTGAAATCGTCGGTAATAATTTCTAAAATTTTCTAAAATGACTGCTAATTATGGTGACGATAGTGACATCTCTGATATCTCTTTTCACTTACATTTTATCGAGTTAGAAAAGGATACTCGTGTAAATGGTGTGGAAAGTGACAGATGTCCCTTTCTCTGATTCAGTCCACGAGACTTTAAGTTCTGATGAAGAGACCGTTAATTTGCCAGTTTTTAACTGATCTTTGGTGTGATGCCACCTCCCCAGTTGAAGTCGAGCCATTTGTCGGAGACTGTGGGCCTGTGTGCGTCTTAGAATACTGATCCATTTGATTATTTTAGCCTGATAGTTAATGAGGACTTCTATCAGTTAGCTGTTGATCAGACCAACTTGTATGTCGTTCAATGTCAGGAAACCACCGGCAATGTTGACAAGTACTGGGTACCTGTAACGCCTTCTGAGATTAGTCTGTATATGCACATCAATATCTTGATGGGCATTGTTGTTTTGCCACAGTACAAAATGTACTGGAGCACAGATGATCGATTGAATCAAGTAGGGTTTCAAATGTATGTTGAGAAACAGATTTGCTAAAATTTCTCAGTACTTTCACCTGAATGATTCGAGAAACGGTTCCCTAAAGGCCATAGGAACTACGACCGCTGTACAAAGTAAGAACTTTCCTCGACATAGCTTCATGTTATCGCCCTGGCAGAGATATTAGTGTTGATGAAGCTATAATTCCCTACACTGGTCGTCTTAACTTCAAACAGTATATCAAGGGTAAGCCCAACCCTTGGGGGATCAAGGTCTGGTGTGCAGCGGACTCGATTACAGGTTACCTTCTAAACTTCGACGTCTATGTTGGTGCGGTTCATGATCCAATGCCATATGGATCAGGCCATTATGTTGTCTGCAAAGTAGGAGAACCTTACCTTCACAAACATTTTTATTATGATAATTACTTCGCTTCTCTGCAGCTGGCGGTGGATCTCAACAAGAAGACCTACTCGTGCTCCACAATACGACCAAATTGCAAGGGCTGGCCAGCTGACTGTAAAGCAACTGCTACAAAGCGAATGCAGAAAGGTTCGGTGTTGTACAGGCAACAGGGGAATATTGTGACTACTGTCTGGAGGGACAAGAGAATTGTGAATTTGCTGAGCACCAATACCAGCCAGGAGACAACAGTATCATGTCGTGCCCTGGTGGTAGACGGAGTTGCAGGTACCATCAACCGTGGCATCCTATAATAAGTCTATGGGTGGCATGGATAAGTTTGACCAACTTTGCTCATATTATATTGTGGTAAGGATGTCTGTTAAGTGGTGGAGATATCTCTTTAATTTTCTCTTAGACTTCCATCGTCAATAGCTGGATAATCTATTCCAATTCGATCGCCACACACAAAGGCTAAGGATATTGACAACATAGATTTCAGGCTTGTTCTCTGTGCATCACCCGTGAAGGGCAACATTGTCACGAGGAGAGCTAACCCCCTTTTGCCTACAAATGTACCAGTCACTGGCAATCAGACGGCACACCACCTTATTCGCATGCCAGGTAAATGCAAATCCTGTTTCTGGTGCCGCAACAGAAAAGCACCTGATGGCAGCAAAAACGCCCCAGGAAAGTGTATACGGTTGCAACATTTGCCAGATACATCTCTGCAAAAGGCAATGTTAATCAAAGTACCATTCCAGCCTGGATATATGACATTTGGTGAGTACACTGTCTTGAACTGTCAAGTAAATTGGGGTGTCAAATAGTTATGTTTATATACTGCTGTTCTCACAAATTGGCAACTATAAAATATTGTGAGGACGAGTTACGTTTATCGTCACCGTTCTATATTTTGTAAAACAATACTTTGTACGTGTTTCACTATTTTACCAAGTTTTACTGCAGTCTACACCCTTTTTCGATAATCGTCGCCATATTGTAAGATTTAGTGGTAATATTTGTTTGTGTGCATTTCCCGTTCTTACCTCTTTTAGCATATAATATCTGTTATCTGTATTTTTATTACTATGCCTTCCCTACAGAACGTGTTGAATTTTCATCTAATATCTCGGTTTCCTTTAGTCTCCTGTCGACTGATTTGCGTCTCGCCACTAGTTATGCTATGGTTACTTTTTTAAAAACTTGTTTCTGTTATCGCAATTTTCTATTTACATGTCAGTGACATAGGGTTATTCGAAGGCTTTGCTTCTAACTTTCACCCTCTGCAGACTTGTTATACCCCAGGAGCAAAGAATGTTACACAAGCTAGAAACCAAATGTGCTACAACGTATGCGTTGTATTGCTGCTAACCATACACATCATCTTACCGACTCCTCAGTCCCTACTTCTACAGCGTCTACGACTTCCTCACAATATACTCCTTTACTCTCTTATTTGTTTCATTATCCATGTTCTTAACAGACAACTGCATGAATTTATCACCTTCTACCACTCCTTCCAACTGTCCACTATCTTTTCCCACGCAGGGTTTGCATCCCTCCAGACCTTCCCTTATCAGACAGAGAAGTTTTTTAAGTAAAGGTCTTAATTTTGTTCCTCTCCGACCCACCATTGACCACTACTCTTCAAGATGTTAACCGTTTTCACCGTGGCCTACGACTGATATTTCATTTTCAGAACCAGGAAGACTCCAATGTCATGACACGAGTATGTTCTCTAAATATTCTACTTGCAAACATGACTGGATATGTGACCAGATAGATTCCACAGAATTAATAAAACCAACATATGGTGTAGGAAACCAGATAGGTTCCACGGTATGTAAACGAACATATGGTGTAAGTAAGTAGATAGGCCCCACTGAATTAATATAAACGAACGAACATATGTAGGTAACCCACTGTAGGTAATGGTTGAGGCTGAAAGTTTATACATAGAAGATTTGTAGAACAGGAAACGAGACAGGACAGGCAACAAAAGAGACAGGACAACCGGGACAGGCAACAAAGAGACAGGACAACCAGAAATAAGACATTCAGAAAGCAATTGTGCAATAATTGCCATTATTATTTGGCTAAGATTTCTTGAAGGGAAGTTGGTGACATTTAGATAAACTAGACAAATTTGATAAATGTGATCGGGCATTAATAGGTACTGATCTTCATGTATTGGATGAAAACGGTAATGATGTTTCATATATGGAGTGAGATTTTGAACAAATAAGAGCTCAGTGGAGTAATGGAAACGAGCATTCGTTAGAACATGCAACTTTCGGCTAGTATCAGCAGTATTGCCATTTTGGTATATTATTTAAATGCCGATGCCTGGTCCTATCTTGACTTTCACTTACACTAGCTAGCAACTTGAATTCGTTTTTAAACGCACTGCACTCACTAGTCACTGATAAGATAATACACATAAAATTGTATTATGGCTCAGCTTCGAGCCTTTGGGCTTTTCTCGAAGATCCTGACTGGTCCATGGATGTGAGTATTCTACAAGAATGAAACGCAACGGTCTAATCTCGAACTAATAAGTCAAACCAGGTATATATGATGAATGCTATGCCTGATGAATGCTAGGCCTGATGAATGCTAGGCCTGATGAATGCTTTATGACGAAGAGCTCCATGGATGTGAGTATTTTACAAGAATGAAAAGCAACGGTCTAATCTCGAACTAGTAAGTCAAACTAGGTATATATGATGAATGCTAGGCCTGATGAATGCTTTATGACGAAGAGCTCCAAATGCCAAACTAGGAATATAAGTTCAATGTACACGATTCTTTGGTTTTATTTTTCTTCAGCAATCTCTGGTCATGCGCTCAAGGTCATGCGCTTAATTTACTGTGGACCATAAACAGGTTTTCCCAAAGCTTAGTTTTCAGGTCGGCTGGGTGTGGCCACATATTCAATTATGTTGCTTCTCAGCTCACCCAGGAGAGGAGTCTTGCAGGATTCAATGTCCTTATATTGAAAAATGTATTTTTGCACAGGTCTCGGATGGTGTTTTTACGCAGAGCTTGTCATTCTTGAAGACTGATCCATCCACCATACTCTCCTGTACCCATGATGCTTTTGGTGTTGTCCTGGTAATAGGTGATAAATTTAGAATAGTTGCTGATCTGGCAGATGCTTTTATTTGTAAGCTCAGCCACCAACTAAAGCAACATCTGTCTGGAAGTCAGCCGACTGCAGCCGAGCAGGCAGATGCTGCATGCCCACCACACAATATGCAGGCGGAGAGAATTCTGGGAACGATGGATGCTTTATGGTGGCGAGCTCTGAATGCTAACCTTGGCTTCATCGATGGGAAAGTCAAAGGTATCTATAACAGAACACTTGAATGGCTAGAGGATTTCTCTGTTGATGAAAAGAGCCAGCTTCTCGAGTTTACTGTCCATCGTAGAACAAAGTCAAAACATTTGAGAAAGCAAAGGGAAAGAGCTACAAATGAAACAAAGGCCAAAAAGCAATCAGTATTAGCTAGTAAGAAAGACATGGCAAATATAAATAAATTAGAATAAGACATCATTAGCGCAGCAGTTGCCATTAGTTGAATTAAATGTTTACGGGATTTAGTGAAGCAGATTTAGGTAAGTTTGAAAAATTTGTTAACTCTGATGAATCATTGAATTAATATAACGAACATACGGGTAAGAAACCAGATATACTCCACGGAATTAATATAAACCAACGAGCGAACATACGGTGTAGGAAACCAGATATCCTCCACGGAATTAATATAAACAAACGAACATACGGGGTAGGAAACCAGATATACTCCACGGAATTAATATAAAGCGAACGGCGAACATACGGTGTAGGAAACCAGATATCCTCCACGGAATTAATAAGCGACGAGCGAACATACGGTGTAGAAACCAGATATCCACGGAATTAATATAAGCGAGCGAAAATAAAGAGCAGGAAATGGATACGGCATGATTGCTCAGTCTATGAAATTCTGCAGGGAGACAGAAAGCAGCAACACAGACAGCAACATTGTTCTAGTCAAGATAAACAAGAAGCAGTATGACATGATCAGGAAATGTATATACTATAATCAGTATTCGCTAGTTAGAAAGACGTAGCAAATAGAAATAAATTAGAAAAAGACATTAGCGCAGTAGTTGCCATTAGTTGAATTAAATATGTTTACGAGATTTATTGAAGCAGATTTAGATAAGTTTGAAAAATTTGTTTAATCTGATGAATCATTATAGGTACTGATCTGCTTCATGTATGGAATGAAGACGGTAAGTCGGAGAGTGACTTCATTTTGGACAAAAAAGTTGCCACTGCAACACCACATGTTGACTCTGTTTGACAGGGTGGAAATATGCTGAACTTCCATCTGAACCTCCTGAAACAGAATACGATCTGACCATAGTGAAATTATTGGTAGACTTTGCTCTAGGAGATGTTAGGTTTTTGTAATTTTATTGTAGAATGTTCCATAGGTGATGCTTCTGTAGGTTTTTCTATGATCTTGCTGTATAATGTTCCATATGTGATGTACCAGAAAGTATTTTCTGCTCTCTATCCATTGCAGCTCCATCTGATAAGTGTAGCATGACATGAAATATCTCGCTCTCATACTGGCGTGAGTCAACTCGCAGCAGCGGTTCACTGAAATGTTTCTGAGTAGCCAGGGGTGGAGCTTTTTCATGTTACAGCAGCCGGACAAAATGGAACAAGACCCATCTGACACAAATGTAGGAACACAATATACACATATGTAGACATAAAGACATATGTAACAGTATTACTGTTCCTGGGGATAAGGGTGATAAATCCTGATTACATTTTAGTTTATTCCCTTTGTTGTGATTGTTTTGTGAGTCTGGGATGGTATGGTGATGAGTACTGTTGATGAAGTCGATTTATGATTGAGGCTGGGACTGGACAGTAGGATGGATAGAGAAAATGGATAGGGGACAAGACGGTCATGATGGTTTTCTTTGATTAGACAACGACTGTATAGGCATCTGTATGATGTTAGTTTTCTCCTGTTTTGGCATCTGAGTGATGTTATATAGTCTACAAGACTGAAAATGTGGTGAGTCACTTTTTTGGTTAGACGTTTTTGTTTGGCATCTGGGTGATATATATTCTACAAGACTGAAATCGTCGTGAGTCACTGTCTTATGTTGACAGCGTGATTTGTACTGTTTAGGCCACGGTGTGATCCTAAAGTTCTGCAAGACTGAAATTTGTTGTGATGTTCTTCGTACTAAGAAGGACAAAGGATCTGAACCAGGAGATTAATTCAAGGTAATATTATTAGCTGCTAAATTTGGCAATGTTCAATACGTTGATTTATGTGACATTTAATTTATTTGTATTGTATTATTCAGAGGAAGATATAAAATCACGTCTAAGTAAGGCCAGAACCGCTTTTGCCAGAATGAAACCAGTATGGAAGTCCAAAATCTACAAAACTATTTCAAAACTTAGAAATAAACGGTCACCTGGCCCAGACAAAATCAGCAACGAAATGCTCATTAACCTGAGCTTTGTATACAAGCGGACAAGATAAGATACAAATCTACTATGGAAATGTGATACGTGCGAACAAGATAAGTTGCAACACTCCACAGAATTAATATAAACAGAACATATATGGTTTAGGATAATAGCCAGCTGGAACTACAAAATGCGATGGTTTAGGATAATAGCCAGCTGGAACTATAAAATAAGGTCATTGGTCAATTTTTATCGCCGTACGAAGGTTATTTATAACTTTGAAAGAGTGTTTCTCTTTGTCCAAATTTGTTCAAGAAAAATGGCGTGTAGGAAATCTTGCAGAACGATTACATCAACAGAAAAAGCTTTGGCGTTGTTGTCGTATGGTGCTGACGACATTTAACGATGAAGATAGCAGATGATATATTCTCATCAAGTGAATCTGTTCACTCAGATTCGGAAAATTCGGATGCACAGGTCAGTGACACTGATAACGAAAAGTGATACTCATGAATGTGATTTACGTCCAAGCAAGCGTTCTAGAACCGACCCTGTCGCAAGTACTAGTACTGAGCCAGTAGCAAGTACTTCTAGTACTAGTAATATTGGACAAGGTTCACAACAAGGAAGACCTGGAGGTTGTGGTAACCAAAGGGGAGCCACACAAGGTGCCCAAACATTAAGTTTTCAAATAAGTTGGTAGTAACTTGGTAGAAATGCAGAAAACGCTTGGATAGGCTGTGCAGTTTAACCTATAACCAATGGTAAACAAGGGGTTAAGGATGAAACTACGACAGGTTCAGTAAACCGGCAGGGGATTTAATTGTTCACAAGAATCTGCTCTAGATATTTTGCAAGAGCTATCTTGGAAACTGATAAGTTAAACCTGCTTCGCCCAACGGCAAGAAAGCAGAGAAGGACATAAGAAAAATATTACGTTGTCCAAAGCAAGCCATGGTGTGATCTTTACGGAAGATTAAATCCCTTCCTTGAAGAAATACCATGTACAACCAAAACATTTCAGAATTGGGATGGTTGGGACATCTTTGAAATTTTCAAAAATATGATATGTTACTAGTTCCATCATCCACATGTGCACAGACAGCCGAACACATCCTGCAAGATTGTCACCTGGTGAGTGAACTGCGGAAAGAAAGCCTTGATAACTAACAAAACGTACATCCAGAGAACCGACTTATTGTGTAGACACTGAACATCAGCGAACGAGAAGACTTCATATATAAACCACACACCTCACAAAAAGGTGAGGAAACCGGGGTCAGGTTACAAACAAAAGTTGAATATAAAAAGTTATTAACGAAAGAAAATTATCCACATGGTAACAGGTAATAGGTATAAATATAATGATATCAATTAGGCAAAATTCTGTAAATGGTAAAGTGAAAAAATTACTGAGTAACAATCATAAATGACTTGCCAACAATAATGCTTGCCTTCTCTCATCACTCTGCAGCTTGTCTGTTTCATGTGACTCTGGAAAACTGAAGAAATGACAGCATAACTGTAAAGCCTGGTGATCATACAGCTTGAGATATGTTGAACTCAGGTGTAAAACGTTGGAAAAGTTGATCTTGGAAAAGTTGATCTTGGAAAAGTTGATCTTGGAAATGTTGATCTTGGAAATGTTGATCTTGGAAATGTTGATCTTGGAAATGTTGATCTTGGAAATGTTGATCTTGGAAATGTTGATCTTGGAAATGTTGATCTTGGAAATGTTGATCTTGGAAATGTTGATCTTGGAAATGTTGATCTTGGAAATGTTGATCTTGGAAATGTTGATCTTGGAAATGTTGATCTGGTAAAGTTGATCTTGGTAAAGCTGATCTTGGTAAAGCTGATCTTGGTAAAGCTGATCTTGGTAAAGCTGATCTTGGTAAAGTTGATCTTGGTAAAGCTGATCTTGGTAAAGTTGATCTTGGTACTCTGTTCTTAAGGTAGTAGCTAAAACTATATTAAGGAAAATAAATAATGGCTGATACAAATTTATCCACTAAATGATATGTACGAAGAAACAAACCACTAAATGATATGTACGAAGAAACATATCTAGACTAAATCTAGATAAAACAGGTAAAAAACGTTTTTCTTGAACGCTTAATATCAACCACTTTTAACCACTCTATGCAGTTTGTATGTGATCTGAGCCTAAGAGCGATTGTAAAAGTAGGCCAATACATCCTATCTCTGACATGCTTTTTATTTCCTAAGGTAGCTTCCCTAGGTCCTACATCAGCCATCTCTTACGACGTGTAGGTCGCAGTGTTACTATTCTTTGCTTCCTTAGGAACCCGACTACACACAGACAAAACAGTTTTAATTTATTTCATTTTACATTACAAAATGAATACTTATCTATGTCTAACAAATATAAACTACAAAGACGGTTGAGGTCTAAAGCTGTAGAAGACTTCATTGCACCAGGTTTCCCATTGCAGAAATGACACGCAACAATCCAAAGGGACCCCTCAAAAGCACCCACACGGATTTGATTCCCACAATCTTCATTACCGTGAATCAAACTTTACCGTAGACAACGTGCAAACTGTTCGATCGACTGAGCTGATTATTCCGTGTTCAAGACACTTTATGAAAGACGAAAGGGAATATCTTTTATTGGGAGAGCTAGCAGGTTGTGTCCTTAAAAACACTAGTTTGTAGAAATAGCCCAGTAGAGATGTGTATACAAGCCCACCTGACCAGCATGTTCGTAGCGCGTTGGACTACGGGTGACAAACCCTCTGTGAGTGGGTTTAATTCTGCGGGCTGGCAGAAAAGCCACAGGTTCCCCAGATTTACGGTGTTCGTGGCACCAAGCCGAAGGGTTACGATGTCTATGGCACCGAGCCGAAGGTTCAAGTGCTTCTGGATCGGAAAAAGAAAAAAAAATTTGCTGAGCTGCATGATAGCTGGAAACATTCATCGCTAGTTAAATGGAATATATTATCTAGTATTACACGTAAATTATCAAAAGCCTACTAACAAATGGAAATTTAATAATATAGGCTACCAAAGAAAGCAAAAGGCTGGCCACAAGATGGAACTCAAGATAAGAGGCGACGAAAGACTATGAAGTGCATACAAATGACATTCTAGAAATCTTTCTTATCCTGATGCTTTGAGGCAAAACAGGATTGGAGAAAAGCGCAACCAAATGGCTGGCAAGTTGCCAGTACCAAACCCTACAGCAGCAACTGAAATTTCACTAAAATTCTAAAACGTGTATGTTAAAACAACGAAATGAAAGTTAAAAAAGAAAGTTTAAAGAGAAGATTGAATGAAGAACATTGATAGCCATATTCCATAGATTCTAAGAATAAATTCTAGATAATATCTTGCATTGAGCATAAACAGTGACCACTACTTAAAGCGTGTAACAACTATACTAATGTAATAAATATAAAAAAGGATACTAGTATATTCATAAGATGTGACTTATGGATGATGAAGCTCCTTTGTCTTGTAGTAGACAGATTGTCTGTACCAGGTTTGAAATGGTTGTCAGCTGGTGTGAAATGGTTGTCAGCAGCTGGTGTGAAATGGTTGTCAGCAGCAGGTGTGAAATGGTTGTCAGCAGCAGGTTTGAATGTCAGCACCTCACCAGGTTATACATGGTTGTCGGCACCAGGTTATACATGGTTGTCGGCACCAGGTTATACATGGTTGTCGGCACCAGGTTATACATGGTTGTCGGCACCAGGTTATACATGGTTGTCAGCACCAGGTTTGAAATGGTTGTCAGCACAATATTCTGTGTACTTAAACTTGCACTGAAATGTTCAACAGATCACATGCTATGCTAGAATCATCTATTGATCTGTACAAATGTTTTAAATTCTAGAAAAACATGCACATGATAAAAGCAAAGAACATGGTACAACTTTGTTACTTCTTTTCTACGTTCACCCGCTATTCTTCGAACGTTCCATATCAACCACTTGTGAACCCCTCTGATTTGTATGTGATCCGAGCCCAAGAGCGATTGTAAGTTGTGCTCCTACAAGTAGACCAGCACATCAAATTTCTGCCATGCTTTTTATTTACTAGGGTAGCATTCCCTCAAATATGCTTAAAAAAGATACACCGATAGAATATGCCATTCAGTTCATTGAGAACAATGGCAATATCATCAAGAGGAGATCTATTGTTCAAAATTGGAACTCCACCAATATTCCTAACTGAAAAAAACTATTTAGTTTGTAGTTGCCGCTCTCAAACAGGAGGAAGGAACCGAAGCAGAAATTAAACATGTATTCATAATTCTGCATGTGAAAGAGGTGTACTCTGACCACTATTTGTTTTGACAAATATTGTAAAAAGGTCAAGGCACAATAAAAAGATACGAAATAACATTTATAACTGTATTTGGTTGTATGTATCTTACCTTGAAGTTGTAATTACATGTATTGTCTTTGCTATTTTTAGATATGCAAATGAGCTAATTTGCATCATATGTCAATTTTTAACATTTTTTTATTGTTGGTAATTTACCTCAATATATATACCCTTCCTATAAATATATATATAATATATTACATGGTGTCAGAACAGAAAGGTGTCTAAAACAAATAGCAAAAACACACCCACATTTACTGAAATAATGCAACGTGTTTTTGGCTAAATGGCCAAAATTCATCCCGTGCTAGACTAGAGTAAAAGGGTTAATTAAATTACAGTCGAATTTTTTAACCACACTTAGTTCTTATTTATGCTGCAAGTTGCAGACAGTCACAAACAAGTACAGTGCTTACCTTTGATTGGATCTATGTGGGATCAAAAAAGAACGTGATGTCCATTTTTGAATATAGGACGGCGACGGGGATCAAGCTTCAAAAATCGCCATGACATGTGCTGGTGGCCATGTTGAATCAGAATGAATGAATGTTGGTTGGAATCAAAATAATTGCTGGCGTCCACTTTGTTAGTACTAGGCTACTTCATTCAAACTTCCCCTACAAGTATAAGTTTTTATACAAAAAAATGTTCAATATAACTCTTGGTAAAAACCACAGAAGTCCACTAACGTTTGAAACTGGTTACTTACTGTGAATTGACCATTCACTGGACCAGCGTCTGCATATGAACTGATTCTTAGGTCTGTCTTAGGACCAAGTCCCTGGTTCCCGCACTTTTGCCACGTGACAGGAAGTACTATTTTCACGATATTTTTCCATCTGAAATCATCATCATCAAGTAGCTTGTTGCTTCCGGAACCTACCTAGCCCTCATGACAGTCATCATCATCATACACCCGAGTGGTTACCAGGGCCCAAATTTGGGGTGTATAGAATAGAACCACTGTTACCTGCCACGCATGTCGTAAGAGGCGACTAAGGAGGTTTGACTGAAATCGGAAGTACATGTCCTAAACGTGTAGAAGTCTATGCATTTTTGGGTTTACCAAACAAATGTGCACCAGAGCGTTGTATTTCTCCATATCTGCATATTCTCTGACATTCCTCATGTTTTCAGCATATATATTGAAAAGGTAAGGTGACAAAATCAGCCCTGTCTAACTTCCTGGTCTATGCCAACACACTCTGATGTTCCCTCTTCTATTCTCACAGCTGCCTGTCGGTCTTTATATAGCATTTTTACAATATGCACTATATGAGATGAGAACTCCATCTCTGACATTATGTTTCATAACTTGTAGTGTTTTACACAATAAAAGGCCTTTGAATAGTCAACAAAGCAAGCAAATAGATTTATGTGCTCTCTACATTTTAATGATGTTTTTCATATTTAATATATGCTCCCTAGTTCATCTGCGTCTTCTGAAACCAGCCTGCACAATTTTGATCTCCTCTTACAATTTATTGTGGATTCTTCCCATGGCCATGATAATTTTAAGCAAGATCTTGCTATAGTTTGTTCCAAAATTCGTGATCATTCTTGATTATCGGTCGGTAAGACCGATATAAAATCAATCAACTTGACATAAATTCTTGATTTTTACATTTTTATATAGGTAACAGTGGCGAGATTCTTAAAGTTTTGTTTTTTTTGCCCACCCAAATCTTTAGTTCTGTAAGTTTTTGTTTTTTTAATTATATGTTATTCCTAAAAAAAAAAAAACACCGTTGTTGATTTGGTATACTTGTCAAAGTTTTACAGTACAATTGTCAAGTTTGTCTATAACTAAGCATTTTCGTCTTCCACGTGCAATTCAGTGGAAGTCAAAATCGGAATCCCGTGAAATAATAAGTTCACAATGTATTATATAACGACTGTCATTGGCGTATGTAAACAACATTTATTTTCACTGATAGAAGTGGAAGGTATCATTTGCTCACAACGTCACCTTTCTTTTTATAATATTTAATAGGGATACGCCTTTGCAAACATTCGCCACCATTTTGTGTTTTAAAAAAAGGGTAAAGGAACCCTTTCATACCTCGTGGTATATAGGGCAATACAGTGTTAGGCCTGTATTTTTCATTGACCGTCGGTACACGATGGGTGATGTGGTCAGCATCACGCCGGCCGCCTTTACTTTTCCAGAGCATGTCTGGTACCTAGTTGAGGCTGGGTCGACCTGAGAGTCGTCGCGGTTGGGAAAAATTCCACGCGCACTGCGGCACTTGAACCCAGACCACCAGCCTTAAGAAGCGAGTTCACTAACAACTACGCTACCATTTTGTGTATTAATGTAAATTCTAAACTGTGATTATCATTTTGTTGTGCTTATGCAAAGTTATATAACAAAAACGTTTCTTGTATTAACCAAACTACCTACCAATTAGTTAAACATGAATTCGTAAGGTCGTGAGGTTTATAAGACTGCATGCAAAAAATTACTGTTATCTATCAGGTAGATTTCGTATAAATTAAACCTTAGTATGATCACGAATTTTGGGTCTATAATTTGTGCACTCCTTTTGATTCCTTTTTTCTGGTACTGGGATAAATATAGTCCTTTGTCATTCATTTGGCCACATTCCGTTATTCCTTATCTTTTTGCAAAGTGCATGGTATACTGTTTACTCTGCTCTCCTCATACCTTAATTAACTCTGCTGTTATTTCATCGTATCCAGGTGGATGCATTGAACTGAATTATTGTCTTGTATGTGCCCAAAGATTTAACGCAATATATATATAATAAGAACAATAATGGAAAGATAAATAGAAATGAAGCTTGTCATTCAATGTATACCTAATTAGCCATTATAATGGCTTGGCGTCATCTTAAAACATACTGCGAGCTGATATATTAGCTTAATATGACGAAAGGGTTAAATCACTCTTTGGTCTGCATGGTCTATTCTGTGATTGACACTTCGTCCAACAGCGTTGGGGCCGGCTAGTCTTAATTAAAAAGGGCGAAAAGTTCAAACTAGAAGCCTGCTGGTGACCAGTAGAACATACACGCCAACCCCACATTCTAGTGATGAAGTCCGAAAAACTTGACCATGAGGCCAATGCTAACTGGACTTTGGTTCACCTACTAAAATAGACTCTTCTATGTCTGTCTCTTTTTTATCCTTCGTTGTGAGATGAACTCTAATTTTAAAAAAGGCATGTATAAATCGGATGTACGGGACTACAGTACAGGCGCCTAACTGGCACAACGAACGTGAGTTATAATGTGCAAATCACAATGGTTATTGGTTACTAAACTGACGTCATTGCATTCCGGGCAGACTCATAGGTGTTCATTCTCCCCCAACAGATGTCGAAGAGTATGCATACTGATAGTTCCCGTGGCTCTCTGATTTTATTTTTTTTTTCGATCCAGAAGCACTTGAGCTGAAAGCTCATCGGCTTGGTGTCATGGACATCGTAACCCTTCGGTTCGGTGCCACGAACACTGTAAATCTGTGGAACCTGTGGCTTTTCTGCCAGTCCATGGAATTGAACCTGCACTCTCCCGAGTGGTTACCGGGGCCCAAATTTGGGGTGTAAAGAATAGAACCACTGTTACCTGCCACGCATGTCGTAAGAGGCGTCTAAGGAGGTTTGGCTGAAATCGGATGCACGTGTCCTAAACGTGTAGAAGTCTATGCGTTTAGGGGCCTACCAAACCAATGTGCAACGTATACACGTTCTTGGCAAAGATCGAACATATCACAAAAAGTGATTGAAATTGGTCGTAAAGAACGAACGCAAAGAAGAAGAAAAACTCGCACTCACAGAGGACTTGTCACACGTAGTCCAACGGGCTACGAACACGCTGGGCAGGCGGGCTGGCTCGCTGATACACACCTCTCACTCTGCCCCTCAGGCATCCAGTTCTACTTGTACAACGGGTAACTCCAAACTGCCTAAATCAATGGATCGATTCAATATATATTTTAGTGTCCTCATCCAACAGACAGTCGCGAAGAGACCGAAGAACATTCCCCATATCCACCTTAAACTCCCCAACAATTGATGTTGTTGATGCTAGCCTGACCGCTCTCTCATTACCGCAAACAACCACATGCCCAGGACAATATATCCACGTAAGCCGCTGGAGGTTAGAAACTTCTATAGACGACATCTACTCATACCGAAAACTGGCCTACTGGATCTTGTGAAGCATCGACTGTGAGTCACATACAGACCTCAAACCGTGTTCAACAAGTGATTGATATAGATCGAACGAAAAAGAAGAATATAGATTTGCAGAAATCAATTATTATATAATCGTTAGGGAGAGTACTGTTATCTTTGTTTAGTTTAGTCGTCGGATCATCATCACTGCACATTGAACCAATTAGTCCTTAAGTGCTCCGATCTCCTGCTAAGTATGTCTCTCAGAGTGTGGTGTTTCGACTAACAACACCGGTTCTTTGTTAGTTTACTCGACCGTGTGGTGCCGGGGCCCGCAAAGGAAGCAAAGAATAATACCACTATGACCTACACTGCATATCGTAAAAGACGGCTGATGTAGGCCCTAGGATGCTACCTATCAAGTAAAAAGCGGCGCAGAAATCAGATGTGCTGGCCTACTTCTAGGTGCATAGCTGGTACAATGTACAATCGTTATTTGGCTCAGATCACATATCTTCTCTTCTTTGCGTTCGTTCTTTACGACCAATTTTAAACACTCTTTGTGATATGTTTGATCTTTGCCAAGAACGTGTATACGTTGCACATTGGTTTGGTAGGCCCTAAATGCATAGACTTCTACGCGTTTAGGACACATGCATCCGATTTCAGCCAAACCTCCTAAGTCGCCTCTTACGACATGCGTGGAAGGTAACAGTGGTTCTATTCTTTACACACCAAATTTGGGCGCCGGTAACCACTCGGGCGGGATCACATATAAATCACACAGAGTGGTTGACAGGTGGTCGATATGGAGCGTTAGAAGAAGAAATCTAACTACATCACATTTTACTTGGAATTCTTTCAGTCTGGTTAGATTGTAGATTCACCACCAGTTATCACCATTTCTCTATATGAATCAAATGTTGGCAGCTATATAGTGCACAGTTAAATCACAAAACACCGCCCGAGTGGTTACCGGGACCCAAATTTGGGATGTAAAAAATAGAACCACTGTTACCTGCAACGCATGTCGTAAGAGGCGACTAAGGAGGTTTGGCTGAAATCGGATGTATGTGTCCTAAATGTGTAGAAGTCTATGCGCTTAGGGGCCTACCAAACCAATGTGCAACGTATACACTTTCTTGGCAAAGATCTTCTTCTTCTTTGCGTTCGTTCTTTACGATCAATTTTAATCACTCTTTGTGATATGTTTGATCTTTGCCAAGAACGTGTATACGTTGCACATTGGTTTGGTAGGCTCCTAAACGCATATATTTCTACACGTTTAGGACATGTGCATCCGATTTCAGCCAAACCTTCTTAATCGCCTCTTACAACATGCGTGGTAGGTAACAGTGGTTCTATTCTTTACACCCCAAATTTGGGCCCCGTAACCACTCGGCGACCAATATCATATCTATATATGTTGCTCTTATTAGGTTAATAATTGTCTGTGGGATCCCATAATGTCTCATCAATTTCCAAAGGGTTTCTCTATCGATAATGTCCTAAGTCTTCTCATAATCCACAAATCCGATATTAAGTGAGGATTTATATTCAATACTTTGCTCTATTTATCAGGATGTAACTGATGATTTGGACATGACGGTTGCAGAGGCAGGACATCTGGCCTATTATAGAGAGAAATTCCGGAGGACTGTTGGGGTGACAAAGTTCTGCCCAGGACAAGCTATTTGATGATGATGAATGTGGCTATCTGGTCAGCGCAGGATCTATTTGGTCTGAAGCCTGCCTGTTCATCTCCTAGTTTTACATCGATGGCATCTCTCAATCTACTGGTGTCTGCGCAGAATAGAAGGACTGAGATGGTATGATAGGGTCACGCATGAGGAGCTTATAGAAAGAACAAGACACCAGAGTGGTTACCGGGACCCAAATTTGGGATGTAAAAATAGAACCACTGTTACCTGCAACGCATGTCGTAAGAGGCGACTAAGGAGGTTTGGCTGAAATCGGATGTATGTGTCCTAAATGTGTAGAAGTCTATGCGCTTAGGGGCCTACCAAACCAATGTGCAACGTATACACTTTCTTGGCAAAGATCTTCTTCTTCTTTGCGTTCGTTCTTTACGATCAATTTTAATCACTCTTTGTGATATGTTTGATCTTTGCCAAGAACGTGTATACGTTGCACATTGGTTTGGTAGGCTCCTAAACGCATATATTTCTACACGTTTAGGACATGTGCATCCGATTTCAGCCAAACCTTCTTAATCGCCTCTTACAACATGCGTGGTAGGTAACAGTGGTTCTATTCTTTACACCCCAAATTTGGGCCCCGGTAACCACTCGGGCGACCAATATCATATCTATATATGTTGCTCTTATTAGGTTAATAATTGTCTGTGGGATCCCATAATGTCTCATCAATTTCCAAAGGGTTTCTCTATCGATAATGTCCTAAGTCTTCTCATAATCCACAAATCCGATATTAAGTGAGGATTTATATTCAATACTTTGCTCTATTTATCAGGATGTAACTGATGATTTGGACATGACGGTTGCAGAGGCAGGACATCTGGCCTATTATAGAGAGAAATTCCGGAGGACTGTTGGGGTGACAAAGTTCTGCCCAGGACAAGCTATTTGATGATGATGAATGTGGCTATCTGGTCAGCGCAGGATCTATTTGGTCTGAAGCCTGCCTGTTCATCTCCTAGTTTTACATCGATGGCATCTCTCAATCTACTGGTGTCTGCGCAGAATAGAAGGATTGAGATGGTATGATAGGGTCACGCATGAGGAGCTTATAGAAAGAACAAGACACCAGAGTGGTTACCGGGACCCAAATTTGGGATGTAAAAATAGAACCACTGTTACCTGCAACGCATGTCGTAAGAGTCGACAAAGGAGTTTTGACTGAAATCGGATGCATGTGTCCTAAACGTGTAGAAGTCTATGCGTTTAGGGGCCTACAAACCAATGTGTAACGTATACACGTTCTTGGCAAAGATCAAACATATCACAAAGAGTGATTAAAATTGGTCGTAAAGAACGAACGCAAAGAAGACGATAGAACAAGACAGATTCATGTGAACAAAGAAGCGAAGAAAATACGCTGGTGCTGGATATGACATACTGTGTGAAATCTGAGGGAGTATAATAAGAAGAACTCTTTCTTGGAACTCGCAGGGAAGGTGTATACCCGAGTGTTGCCGGAGCTCGCAAGGGGAGCAACGAATAGTAACACTGCGACCTGTGAGGCATGTCGTAAGAGGCATTTAGGGGGCCTAGTGAAGCTACCCAAGTAAATAAAAATAATAATAATTCTTCTCGTACCGTTTTACGTTACATTGTGCCTGCAAGTAATTTCTCCATACCGCTCTATCCTGGGCAACTCGCTCAATCTCCTCCATGGAACTGAGACCGATATTTAATGCCTCTCTCAGCAAAGTTCGTTTCGGGGTCTCTTTAGGTCGACCTCTCTTTCTTGAACCCTTTGCATCCCACTTCAATGCCTGTTTTGATATTCGTTGATTATTTCTCCTCAAAGTGTGCCCAACATATCTCCATCTTCGCTTTCTTATAACAGTTGTCACTAGTGGTTGACCAGACATGTCTCTGATTTCATCACTTCTTCTGAATTCGTTCCATTTTATATTCATTATTTTTGCAGACATCTATTTTCAAATGCATTCAACTTACTTTCTATATCTTTAGTCATTTTCCAACTCTCGCTGGCATATGTTAAGATTGATACAACATTTGAATTGAAAATTCGTAATTTAGTTTTAATAAAAAGCATCGCAGAAATCGGATGTGCTGGCCTACTTGTAGCAAAACACGTACAAACAAAGTACTATAGTTTTACAAAATACAGAAACAGTGACGATAAACAGCAACGTTTCGACCAAAAGGCCTTTATCAAGCAAACGACACAACAGGAGTGACGAATTATAGAGAACACTTACAAATGGACGATAACGGAAACATGCAAATGTATCTAATGAACTGGGAATAAAAACGAATAACGAAATGAGTGCAACACACAACTAGAAGTGGAAAAGAAGAGAAACAATATACAATCAGGTGAAAATATAAATTATATATATGAAGCAAATACACATATAGATTACCAGGCATGAGATGAGAAAGTACTAAGAAGCATAAGAATGTAATGCGTTGAGTCCAAGAGGCCGCAAGGTACCATATAACGAAATAAAACGGTTCTCCAGAGCAAATCGACTACGATCATCAGAGGAACATGATCGGATGGCTGTGACCTGGACATCGCAAGCTCCTGAATGATCAGTATCATTGAAATGGGTAGCTACATGGGTCACAGAGCATTGGCGTATATCGCGCAAGTGTTGGGCGAATCGGTCACTGAGCATCTTGCCGGTTTCCCCAATATAGGCCTTGTTTCACCGCTTGCAGATAATGGCATAGATAATATTACGGGACTCGCGCGTGAAACTGTCTTCAATAACGAACTTGGCTTTTGGAAAAGACACAGTGCAGGTCTGTATTACATAAGCACACGTGTTGCAGCGCCGACGGCCGCACTGGATGGTGCCAAAATGACTCTGGATATTAGGCTTGAGACGACTGTGAACCAACATATCCTTAAGACTTCTGTCCCGTCTGTACGCCACCAAAGGATAGTGTTGGAAGATTGAACGTGTCTCATGATCAGACTGAAGAATGGAGAGATGACGGAATAAGACTTTCTTCACAAGGGAACTATGATTACATTCCTATGCTTCTTAGTACTATCTCATCTCATGCCTGGTAATCTATATGTGTATTTGCTTCATATATATAATTTATATTTTCACTTGATTGTATATTGTTTCGCTTCTTTTCCACTTCTAGTTTTGTGTTGCACTCATTTCGTTATTCGTTTTTATTCCCAGTTCATTAGATACATTTGCGCCCGAGTGGTTACCGGGGCCCAAATTTGGGGTGTAAAGAATAGAACCACTGTTACCTGCCATGCATGTCGTAAGAGGCGACTAAGGAAGTTTGGCTGAAATCGGATGCACATGTCCTAAACTTGTAGAAATCTATGTGTTTAGGGGCCTACCAAACCAATGTGTAACATATACACGTTCTTGGCAAAGATCAAACATATCACAAAGGGTGATTAAAATTGGTCGTAAAGAACAAACGCAAAGAAGAAGAAGAAGAGATACATTTGCATGTTTCCATTATCGTCCATTTGTAAGTGTTCTCTATAATTCGTCACTCCTGTTGTGTCGTTTACTTGATAAAGGCCTTTTGGTCGAAACGTTGCTGTTTATCGTTACTGTTTCTGTATTTTGTAAAACTATAGTACTTTGTTTGTATGTGTTTTGCTATTTACCAAGTTTTACTGCAGTCTTCCCCATTTTTCGATAATCGTGGCCTACTTGTAGGCGCATAACAGGCACACCGTACAATCGCTCTTAGGCTCAGATCACATACATATCACAAAGAGGGATTAACAAGTGGTCGAAGTGGAGTGTTTGAAGGAGAATAAGTTTACTTCACGAAATGAGCACATATCTTAGGATTCACACAGGAAAGAAAACATTTATTAAGCATAACTACCCCTGAAGTCGGAGAAGACTCGCTTGTATAGCGGGGGACACTGATAATAAGGAAAGCAGGTCGTCACGCAAAAATCAAACAGAGGCGCCCTGACTACGTCTGAATTCATAGAGGGTGAGTAGAAGAAGTAAAAGCATAACAAATAAGGGAAAAAAAGATGGGAGGCATAAATATAATACCAGTTACGGTGGGAAATAGTTAGGACGAAATCAGTTAAAATGTACGATGTCACTAAATATAGTTCATTTGACTTCTACTTCTTGACTGATAGTTGGCCCGAGTGGTTACCGGGGACCACATTTGAGGTGTAAAGAATAGAACCACTGTTACCTGTCACGCATGTCGTAGGAGGCAACTAAGGAGTTTGGGTCAAATCGGATGCACGTGTCATAAACGTGTAGAAGTCTGCGTTTTGGGGCCTACCAAACCAATGTGCAACGTATACACGTTCTTGGCAAAGATAAAAATATCACAAAGAGTGATTTTTTTTTTTTTCGTCCGCTTTCATCTTGACGAAGTTTAATCTCTGAAACTGATTTTTGCGTGAAAATCCGTTTTTCCAATTTCTTACAATGGCAGCAGCGTGCACATTGTAAATTACTTACACTGGCAGCCGTGTGCTCAATGTACTCGTAATTAGTATTCCCTCGCCATACAGGCAGATTTTCTCCGACTTCAGAGGTACTCACGTTATCGTCCTGAGTAAGACCAGGGGACTCGAACAAATGCCGGACAGTAGGTTCGAACCCGAGCTATGAGGCGTCTCACAGCTAGCAGGCCGAGCTACTATCAACTACTCTAGGCAGTCCCCTCACAAAGAGTGAGGGGGAATTGGTCGTAAAGAACGAACGCAAAGAAGAAAAAGATTGATAGTTTTTTTTTTTACACACACATATTTTCCTTTTTCAGTATTTAGGAAATTATCGTCTAACTTTGTATGTGGTGTCTGGTGCATAGAAACCTAGTATCAGGGGCGGCTCGTCATTAAGGGCCAGTGGGGCCCGACCCACCAATAATCGAAAGTGGGAATAACTTCCCGGAATAGTAAATACTAAAAAAACATGATTTTTCCGAAAATGTGTTTCTGCCCCAACCAAGAAAAATGCACACGAACCGCCACTGCCTGGTATCAATTCCGTTTGTTCTGTATACTTTGCTGGATAAAGGTCCTTTGGTCGAAAAGTCGCTGTATGTTGTTTTTGTACTTTGTAAAACTACCTAGTTTTGTTTTTATGTGTTACCTCTGGTACAAAGTTTTACTGTAGTCTTTCCCTGTATCGTTACCGATAAATGTTGTAGTGCACTGGCTTGACCTAAAAAAATCATATCCCATGAGACTACGGGTAGAATTCAAATCTGCTGTTCAGGAACAGGTAAAGTGAGGTGCAATTTTGATAGTCCTATCAATAAATCGAAGTCCTCATGAGGGCCAAGATTCGAAATGTCTGTACATCACTGAAGATAGCTCAATGGAATTAAGTAGAGCGTATTGACTTATTTAAAAAAAAAAAATAGCTACAGTAGCCTACACTGCGCTGGGTATGAAAAGAGAAGAAACTTCAATGACTGACTTCGTGATAAAGATCTTAGAAGCAACAACGACAAGCTTGTTGGGGAGCAAAATGTTATGTAAGTACTGATACGACATGAATTTGCAGAGGAAATCGGTCAAAAATAGGATCTTAATGACGTTTCAAGAGCATAAGCGAATAACATAAATAGCAACTCACTAGTTGACACTGTTTAAAAAACATGATAAGAAGGAGAAGATTGAGGTACTTTCTTCAAATAAATCCAACTTTCTCTGGTTTAGTAGAAGACAAAATAAGAAACAAAATTACAAGACAGATTCATCTTGCTGCTCTGTTTTTGAATGGTGTTAAAGAAACAATTGATTACATTGTTTGTAATGTCTAGATTCAATTTTTCTCATTTGCAAAAGTTTGTAAACACTACATATTCATATAAGGTCCCAGGCTAGCCAGCTGTCCATGAACGGAACCAATCAAATGAAGTCTATCCAGTCAAGTCTATTTTTACACTGTCTAAAAGTAGTCAGTTGTGTTCCTACCCCAGGACTATTTTGGGAAAGTTACATCTATTTTGTGGCAGTATTAGGACCATATCCTTCGACATATTATCAACATTCTTTGTATTAAGTAACTTATCATTCTGTACTTTAATCCGAAAAATACAGTTACATTAGAAAGGGGTGTGTTTATTTAAATAAGATTTGTTTGCGTAGGAATTTATGCAACTTCTGTTACACAGCCTTGACCTAAATTTTCCAAGTTCAGATGTGAATGATGTTGATGGCGTAGACAGACGGCAAAACTGAGGTCCTGTATCTCGAAAACGAGAAAGTAAAAGCGATTAAAGCAAATTGCGACTTCTAATGCTCTAAAGGTAAGAACTTCACCACATTTGTACTATTCCATATAGCAGATTACACGATTGAATCGCTTTTCATTGACGTTTTCGCTTCAACATGTGGGGCCTGCGATCGGTCCGACGTCCAGATCCGATCAGGTCGACTTGTTGAACAACAAAACCTGTGTGCATAGATAATGAGCTATCTGATAAGTGGTGCCGAGTATGTTTCACTGTTTACATGATCATTATATGCAGTTTCCCCATAAGTGAATTGTGGTATCACTCCATAACGCACTTGTCTCACTCTCTAATGTACAAACACGCGTGAAATATAGGAAATTGCTGTGTTTAAACGGACGAACATGAAGACAGAGGTGACACGTGAGCCGCCGGGCCATTTGGCATCGCGTGCCCTCTTTGGCCTTGGTAAAATGAAGTGCACTATCAATGTAGGCCGATTTGAGTGAATTAGTTAATAACTGCAATTTCCAACGGATGTTTTAGTAAGGAATGGTGTATGATGCCGTCCTATGTAGAAAACTAGTGGTTTTTGTATTAAAGATATGGTTGTTGGCTCTGGACGAAACACGTTGTTTTTTTACAAAAAAGGTTTCAGTGACCGACCGTTTGTTGACTGGGTGGCATGTCGGCCAATCGTAAGCAAGAAGCGATACCAGGCCTTCAGACCTTTTGTAGAATACTGACCTTTTTTGTATTACCAAGGTTCTGTTTTTGTCAAGCCTTCTTGGTGATTGATCATACTTTCAATGTCATTTAATTTGTGTAAGAACTATGGTCGTAAAGTTTAAGAGTTCATGAACAGACAATCATGTCTGGATGCTTACCTCTAACAGTCAAGACAATGTGACTCTGTGACGTCTACCCTTCAGTCTTCCGTTGTTTGTTTGCAATGGCAAGTCTACATTTGTGAATGTACTGTGCGTAATGACTTAATAATAGTAATAACATAACTAGTACTGTCATATGATATGATAATCAATACCAGGTTCTTTGTTCCTCTCTTGTTTATTTACATGAGAAATTACGTTCATACATAAATTACAATTCTGGCATTCTTTTGATGATCATGAAGCCTTATTTGTAGGTCAGTGTAACTTAAGTGTTCCCGGTGTCATATGGCGTCGTCTGTATATAACCCATGAACATATCTTGCAACCTAGTACAAACATTATTAGTTCATTTGTACTGTAAAATATAGATACAGTAAGATATTAAATACACTACATATCAAATTATGACTTTACATTGTTTTTATAACAACAGCTTGTTTGTTTTTTAGGAGATTTATGCTGATGCACCCATTCAACCTAAGAACAACTTTTTTTGGATTATATCAGGGTGTTTATTTTTCTTGTTTCTAGGTAAATCTAGGTGTTTCTAGGTTCGTCCGAACCGAAAGCAAGGATGAAGTGTTCTCCATCTATGCCTAGCCTCCGCAGCTGATATAAGGAATGTAAGGAACCCTTTTCATACCATGTGGTATATAGGGTAATACAGTGTTAGGACTGTATTTTTCATTGACCGTCAGCACACGATGGGTGATGTTGTCAACATCACGCTGTCTCTCCCATTTTGGAGAAACCCCCTCACTGCCCTACAGTTTTATCCAAGGGAAAAAGTCCATAGGTTTGGAGTCAAGCAGCAGATGTCAGAAGATGAAATGGAATACACATATAACCATCAACAGTCTTAATGTTCCTCCCTCTGGATTTGTGGTCATGGTTTACTCTTCTTGCCCGAGTGGTTACCGGGGCCCAAATTTGGGGTGTAAAGAATAGAACCACAGTTACCTGCCACGCATGTCGTAAGAGGCGACTAAGGAGGTTTGGCTGAAATCGGATGCACATATCCTAAACGTGTAGAAGTCTATGCGTTTAGGGGCCTACCAAACCAATGTGCGACATATACACGTTCTTGGCAAAGATCAAACATATCACAAAGAGTGATTAAAATTGGTCGTAAAGAACGAATGCAAAGAAGTACTCTTCTAGCTCTGCATAATTGTGCTGACCCACAAGGCAGAGACGATTTTTCTATTAGGGGGTTTACTCCTGTAGCATTAACTCTCCCGAGCCCCCTCCACAAGGCAGTGAAGATGCAGATGGTACTGTCATACAGTAGCAGATGAAACATTTGATCTGACTAGAATTTGACAGAGTTTACATTTACAAGTTAACAGGAGAGCAATGTATTGTCATGTTGCTCGAACCGATCGGATGCCAGAGTGGTTACCGGGGCCAAATTTGGGGTGTAAAGAATAGAACCACTGTTACCTGCCACACATGTCGTAGAGGCGACTAAGGAGGTTTGGCTGAAATCGGATGCACATATCCTAAACGTGTAGAAGTAATGCGTTTAGGGGCCTACCAAACCAATGTGCGACATATACACGTTCTTGGCAAAGATCAAACATATCACAAAGAGTGATTAAAATTGGTCGTAAAGAACGAATGCAAAGAAGTACTCTTCTAGCTCTGCATAATTGTGCTGACCCACAAGGCAGAGGCGATTTTTCTATTAGGGGGTTTACTCCTGTAGCATTAACTCTCCCGAGCCCCCTCCACAAGGCAGTGAAGATGCAGATGGTACTGTCATACAGTAGCAGATGAAACATTTGATCTGACTAGAATTTGACAGAGTTTACATTTACAAGTTAACAGGAGAGCAATGTATTGTCATGTTGCTCGAACCGATCGGATGCCAGAGTGGTTCCCGGGGGCCAAATTTGGGGTGTAAAGAATAGAACCACTGTTACCTGCCACACATGTCGTAAGGGCGACTAAGGAGGTTTGGGTAAAATCGGATGCATGTGTCCGAACCTGCTGTCTTGCAGGTTGGCTGGGGACAGTCAAAGGCTGACGGAGAGCGAACCCAGTAAACGCTGGTTGAAATCGAACACATCGCTGAAGGACAAGCACCAGAGCTCCAAATGGTACCAAAGATGTGACGTAAAATACGTTCTTGGCAAAGGCTGTTTATATATCAAAATAAGAATGATCAAAATGGCCGAAAAGAACGAGAGAGAGAACCGATCGGGTGTGTAGATCAACCAACATTACAAATAAGAATTAACTCCTTATGGAGAATAAGTGGTGGAAAGTAGACAGTCTTCCTGTTAAGGACATGTTAGACTGAATTATTGCCTGTGTGGTGCCGGGGCCTGCAAGGGAAGCAAAGGATAGTACCACTGTGACCTACAGGGCATGTTGTAAGAGGTGACTGATGTAGGTGTCTAGGAGGCACCTAGCAAATAAAAAAGCGTTGCAGAAATCGATATGGAGCGTTCAAAGAAGAATAAACCCCACTCACCTATCACACTAGAAAGCGCAGTCATTCATGTGAGATAGTACAGCATGTCTTACTTGAATGTCCTGGACAACATAAAGCTTGACAAGAACTCCTCCCACCACACCTATCTGTTCATAATACCCTTTACACTAGTCTTCCACAATTAAAGAACACATGCAGATTCTACAATTTGGCATTGGCTGCGCAATAGTGAAAACTCACAGTCGTGGGTATTAGAAGAAAAGTTTCCCCTGAAGTCGGAGAAGACACACTTGTGTGGCTGGGGGCACTGATAATAAGTAAAGCAGGGCTTCACACAAAAATCAGTAAGGGCGTGCCAGTACCAGGTGCCCCGACTACGCCTGAATTGATAGCTGACGAACGCAAGAAGAAGACAGTCTCCCCGTAGTATTATTATTTTTAATCAAACAGTGTAATCTTATGTTTGAGGTAATTTTTATAATATTGTATATTACAGGTAATTTATAGTTCAAGCTGGATTCTAAAAAAATGGATGGAGGAGAGAAGAAGGAGGTTCGGAGACCAATGAATGCATTTCTAATTTTCTGCAAACGACATCGAGGTGTTGTTCGAGAGCAGAACCCAGATAAGGATAACAGAAGTGTTACCAGAGTTCTTGGAGACCTTTGGGCCAACTTGGGAGAAGAGAAAAAGATTTATACAAATCTTGCAAAACAGGTACAACTTTTGTGTGAAATTGAAGGGGATTATGTGACATTGAGAAAGCCGCATTAGCGTATTTATTAGTAAACCTTCTGCTTAGACTAGTAAGTAAAAAAAAGTAAAGGAACCCTTTCATACCTCGTGGTGTATAGGTCAATACAGTGTTAGGTCTGTATTTTCATTGACCGTCGGCACACGATGGGTGATGTGGTCAGCATCACACCGGCCGCCTTTACTTTCCTAGAGCATGTCTGGTACCCAGTTGAGGCTGGGTCGACCTGAGACCGTCGCGGCCGGGAAAATTCCGCGCGCATTGCGGAGCTGAACCCAGACCACCAGCCTTGAGAAGCGAGTTCACTAACAACTACGCTACAGCGGCTCTCGCTAGACTAGTAGGTGGGGTCAAATTCCACAGTGGAATATTATTTCCAACCGTATTGGCTATCAGGTCGACCCAGTCATAATTGAGTGCCAGGAAAAGCACTGGGAATAAAGGTGGCCTGCATGATGTTGACCACATCTCCCATCGTGTTCCAGAAAAAGCGATTCAAAGATACACTCAAAAACTCGATGAAATCCTTTTGGCATAGATGTCAACAACTGGGAGAATGTTGTTCAAGACAGATCAGCCTGGCGTACACTTCTTTGACACGGTTCCTCGGCCTGCGAGGCAGGTAGAACAGCACGGATATAACAAAAACGTCAAAATAAAAAGGCAGTAAAACTTCCCACAAGTGCAAGTATACCTTGCCCACACTGTACAAGAACATTTCAAGCCCGTATCGGGCTCACTAGTCATCTACGCACACACAGACAAACATAACGCAACTACATTCCCTTGGATGGAAAATTTGTGTGCTCATCATCACTCGTGATTGGACGAGCATCATCATCATCGTGTTCCGACTGCCTATGAAAAATACAGGTGTATAACCAATATACCTCGGTATAAAAAGGGTTCCTTTACTTTTGACTACTTATGTGACACTGACTGTTTATTGCAATACTAATTTGACTGAATTATTGTGGGGCATTAGTCAACTCTGACAGTCTCTTAAGATCTGATACAATGCTACACTATAACTTGAGACGCGATCATTTAAAATGGGGGTTCACTGTTTTCTAAAATCTTACAGTTAGTCATCGGTACAAATTTATGTCGTGCCGGGGCACGCAAGGGAAGCAAAGAATAGTACCACTGCAACCTACAATACATGTCGTAGAGGCGACTGATGTAGGCCGTAGGGATGCTACCCTAGTAAATAAAAAGCAGTGCAGAAATCAGATGTGCTGGCCTACTTGTAGGCGCATAACTTGCACACTGTACAACCACTCTTAGGCTCAGATCACATATAAATCACACAGAGTGGTTGACAGGTGGCCGATATGGATCATTAGAAGAAAAACTGTCTTTACACTAGACCGCCCGTGTGGTGTCGGGGCCCGCATTGGGCGCAAAGAATAGTAACACTGCGACCTACAAGGCATGTTGTAAGAGGCAACTGAGGTAGATACCTAGGAAAGCTACCCTAGTAAATAAAAAAATTGCAGAAATCAGATGTGCTGACCTACTTGTAGGTTCATAACTGGCACAACATACAATCGCTCTTAGACTCAGATCACATACAGATCAAAAGAATGGTTTAACAAGTGGTCGATATGGAGCTTTCAAAGAAGAAGAATACACTAGACCAAATAAACGGTTTAGAAGCCAGTTTTTCTGATTATTCATGACAATTTGTAAGATGTTGTAAATTACATGTATATTTTAGTCAGATAACTAACTATCTTACAGTGATCTGTTTTTGTTTACATTTTTAGCAAAAATCAACATATACAGATCGCTGGTGCTATTCACTCTTTAATACGGTTTTGAGAACTGGACGCTCAATGCAGAACTGGAACGAAGAATACAGGCTTTCGAATATAAGTGTTACAGACGGGTCCTACGTGTTATTAGTCACATAGAACATAGACGAATATTTATGTAAGAGACCAAATAAACAACCTTGCAGGTCGACAAGTACCACTCTTGACAATCGTGAAATGGCACAGACTTGCGTGGTTCAGGCATGTGATGAGACATAGCTCACTTTCTAAGACTATCCTACAGGGAACAGTTGAGGGTGGAAGAAAGAAAGGAGGCCAGAGAAAATCCTGGTTTGACAACATCAAGAGCTGGTCGGGGCAGAGTTTCTCCACACTCGCTCGAGGAGTTGAAGACAGAGATTCATGGCGTGCTTTTTGTGCTGATGTCTCCCCAGTGACACCCCTACGACCCTAACAGGCTATGGGCTTTATTTATTATTTATTTTATATTTTTAGTACAAGGATGCCTTCATGAAAGCCAACCCAAACTACAAGTGGCACAGTGCAGACAAGTCTCAGTGCTCGTCCAGCAAAATGACCAGCAAACCAACAAATTCACGGGTCATCAAGAATGTTGCAGATATTCATACAGATGGAAGCATTATTCCAGGAAAACTGGCAGGTAGTAATTATTGTCTGTTCTTCTTTACAATCAGTTTTGTATGCTTGTCTCGTCCGAGTGGTTACCGGGGCCAAATTTGGGGTTTAAAGAATAGAACCACTGTTACCTGCCACGCATGTCGTAAGAGGCGACTAAGGAGGTTTGGCTGAAATCGGATGCATGTGTCCGCTAGGAATGCTAACCCGAAACAAATGCTTGCAGAAAACGGATGCACCAGGCCGTAAGGCGCATAACATGGTGCAACAACCCTCACAATGAGGAATGGAATAACGGATTCTACGATCGCCAATCTGCCTCGGAGATTTAGCCTCACATTAAGAATGTCAGACCTACCATCATGAGGGTGGCCAAAACTTACTGTGGGAAGAGGTCGGCACAACGAGGAAGCAGAAATAATAGAAATTATATCCTACAGAGAGGAACTTATGGAGAGAACAAGACAGATTCCAGTGAACGAACAGGTTAAAAAAGGCGCTGGATAGGACACACTTTGCGAAAACCGGAGGGAATATAACAAGAAGGGTCCTTGCCTGGAACCCGCAGGGACAGCGAAAGAAGGGAGGCCGAGAAATACATGGAGACGAGATTTGGAGGCGGAGATCAACAATATAAAGAAGAGCTGGAGGGAGCTGCAGGAGATAGCTAGAGATAGGAAGACTTGGCATGAGTTGGTTGAGGGCCTATGCCCCAACCCGGGGTTAAAAAAAGGCAAAGAGAGAGAGAGAGATATCCTACAGAACTGCCCTCAGTATGCAGACTTGAGAAGAAAGAGGTGGCCCACTTACACTAGCATCCAAGATAAACTATGGCGTGGCTGATAATCTGCGGCAGACGGCTGTCTTTATTAGAGAATCCAAATCCCAATCTAGTGAGAACGCAGAAGAAGAAAGTATGCTGCTCGCCTGTGTGGTGCCGTGGCTTGCAAGGGAAGCAAAGAATAGTACTAATGTGACCTACAAGGCATGTTGTAAGAGGTGAGACTAATGTAGGAACTAGGGAAGTTACCCTAGTAAATTTTTTTTTTTCCCAATCCAGAAGCACTTGAGCTCAAAGCTCTTCGGCTCGGTGTCATGGACATCGTAACCCTTCGGCTCGGTACCACGAACACCGTAAATCTAGGGAACCTGTAGCTTTTCTGCCAGTCCGCGGAGTTGAACCCGCACTTACAGAGGACTAGTCACCCGTAGTCCAGCGCGCTACGAACACGCGGGCAACCCTAGTAAATAAAAAGCATTGCAGAAGTCGGATGTGCTGGCCTACTTGTGGGCACATAACTGGCATAACGTACAATTGCTCTTAGGCTCAGATCATATACAGATCACACAGAGTGGTTAACAAGTGGTCGATATGGAGCAGTCGAAGAAGTTATATATTCAGCTGAGTGCGTTTGTTATATATTCAGCTGTGTGCTTTTATTGTTCATTCAGTTTAAATTTCTTCAGTCTAACAGTATATTGCTTTTTGATATTATCAGACCCTGAAAAGATGGGCGGATTAAATCTCCTACTGATGGCAGATAAAGAAACATGCGATGGGCGAAGTTCATCATCATCACTACTATCAGCAGTCCCTTTTTCTGTGACAAGAACAACAGCTGCTTCATTTTCTTCCATGCCGGTGAATACTGTCAGCAACACAACGGAACAGTCGGCAGTGTCCAATTCAGCCTTGCTTCAGTTAGCAGAGGTTAGTTAGTTATTTATTGCTAATTGTGTAATGTTGTTAATTGTTGCTGTTCTTCGCCCGTGCTGTGCGGGACCCAAGGAAACAAAGAATAGTACCACTGCAACCTACAATGCATGTCGTAAGAGGCGACTGATGTAAGCCCTAGGGATGCTACTCTAGATAAAAAGCAGTGCAGAAATCGGATGTGCTGGTCTACTTGTAGGCGCATAACTGGCACAACGTACAATTGCTCTTAGGCTCAGATCACATGCAAATCACACAGAGTGGTTGACAAGTGGTCGATATGGAGCGTTCGAAGAAGAAGTTGCTGTTCTTCAATGATTCAGAGGCACTTGGGCTCTTGTAATTTGGCCTAGTTCTTGCCCGTGTGGTGCCGGTAACAAAGAATAGTACCACTGCTACCTACAAGGCATGTCGTAAGAGGCGACTGATGCAGGACCTAGGAAGCTAAACTGGTAAATAAAAAGCATTGCAGAAATTGGATGTGCTGGCCTACTTGTAGGTGCATAGCTAGCACAATGTACAATTGCTACAAATCACGCAGAGTGGTTAACAAGTGGCCGATATGGAGCAGAAGAAGGCTCAGCTCTATGTAGTGTTATCTGTATATGTTTGTGAGTTGCTCTTTTGTTCTGTAGCTACAATTATCACTTGGTACACATTTTTCAGTTGGTATTTCTTTTTCAATTATCCAGCGCCCATGGAGTGGTTACTGGGACCCAAATTTAGGATGTAAAGAATAGAACCACGGTTACCTTCCACGCATGTCGTAAGAGGCAACTAAGGAGGTTTGGCTGAAATCGGATGCATGGGTCCTAAACGTGTAGAAGTATATGCGATTAGGGGCCTACCAAACCAATAAATACACGTGTGCAACGAATACACGTTCTTGGCAAAGATCAAACATATCACAAAGAGTGATTAAAATTGGTCAGAAGAACGAACGCAAAGAAGAAAGATCACCACCTTGATACACATTTTTCAATTGGTTTTCTTTTAAATTATCCTCCGCTGTACTTGTGCTCTTTCCCTTTTACCCAATGCTATGTAGTGGTATCTGCATGTGTTTGTAAGTAGTTCTTTTGTTTCATGTAATGTGTATCATTTATGTGACTTTGGAGGAAGGATCTTTCTGACATCGTCTATGCTTGGCACCTGAACAGGATGTGATGAACGGTTTCATGATGATGTTCACATACAGCTGACACTCTGGAGTGTGTTGTGATTGAATTCTGTTAATGTGGTTAAGTGTTATATGCAGTCAGATCATCTGCTTCCGATCGACTTCCGTATCTGCAGCTGATAAACCCACTGCCTTGTGGAGGGTGCTCGGGTGACGTTTTTTTTTGTTCCGCCCGCTTTCAACTCAGACAAAGTTTCATCTCTGAAACTGATTTTTGCGTGAAAATCCGTTTTCCAATTTCTTACAATGGCAGCAGCGTGTGCACATTGTAAATTACTTTACACTGGCAGCCGTGTAAAGTACTCGTAATTAGTATTCCTCGCCATACAGGCAGATTTTCTCCGACTTCAGAGGTACTCACGTTATCGTCCTGAGTAAGACCAGGGGACTCAAACAAATGCCGGACAGTTGGTTCGAACCCGAGCTATGAGGCGTTTCATAGCTAGCAGGCCAAGCTACTATCAACTACTCTAGGCAGTCCCCCGCTCGGGTGACCTAAAGGCTAGGAGAGTAAACCCAGATAGAAAATCCCTACTGCCCTTTGGGTCAGCACAGTTATGCAGAAAGTTAGAAGAGTCAACTTTGACCTCAAATCCTTATTGAGGGATCTTAAGGAAGTTGATGGTTATGTGTGTATTTCATCCCATCTTCTGAAATCCCCTGCAAACCCTGCTTGATTCCAAATGTGTGCAGTCTTTCCTTTGTATAAAACAGTAGGGTAGAAAGAAGGTTTGTGCAAAATAAACAAGGCACATTCTCCATATCATCTGCCTAGGCTATTGACCGTCTGTAATGATGAATAAGGCCATATAATGTGTGTTGTGTTCAGAGTCGTAAAATGTTGCTCTCTCCTTGTAAGGTGGTTGTCATTGGGGTTTTGGGTTGGCCATCTAGGAATCAGTGAAGACCTCAAGCACTCCGTCCTGTTTATGACACATACTTGAGTAGTCACATAGCAGAAGAAGATCCAAACACATGACATGTAATTTTTATAATTTGACCGAAACACATGACATGTAATTTTTATAATTTGACCGAAACACATGACATGTAATTTTTATAATTTAATCCAGACACATGACATGTAATTTTTATTTGATCCAGACACATGACGTGTAATTTTTATAATTTGATCCCAACATATGATGTCATTGTTTTCTAATTTGACCCGAACATACAATACATAATTTTCCCCCTAATTTTTGTTCTCAGATGTGTACTAGTGAACTTCATGGATCTACTGACAACAGTAAATCTATGTCAGGTCATCTAATTCAGCGACCTCTGACTGGACCTCCAACTTCTTTATCCATCTCACACACCAACAATCCACCAATGCAACCTCCAAAGAAACGTGTCCGTCATTGGAGTTTGAGTGAGGCAGACGGTGCTCATGAAACCACAAATGACAATAGCTATAGAGAAGACAGTTTTGGCAACATGTTTCTCCAGAATGCTGCTTCTCACAAACTTCGGTGTACATCATTAGGGTCAACAGTATGCTCAGATGACAGATATTTGTCATTGGAAAAGTACAGATCTACTCCATCAAGACGGAAATTGTCGTCGTCTGCTACAGAGTCAATCCCATCGCCATCAGGTCCTTTTGCAGACGGGGTTGAAGATGGTGATTCCCCAGTCTTTTCACCTGATATAACCAAATTAGAAAACTCATTTTCTGCACAATCCAAATTTGAGAGTCGTCAATGTTTCGATCAAACGAATGAAAACATTTACCATTGCACCGAATCAGCAGGTAAAAATACTGCGTTAGTTTCCGAGATGCCATTGCGTAGTTTCCAAATGGACATTGATGGGCATCATTTTTACCATAAATCACTTAAACCTGAGAAACCAAACTTAGTGGCAACGTCTCTGCAAGTCACAGAACCACTGAGTGTTGTAACTGCAGGATTGTCAAGGCCTTTGCTTTGGCAAGAAAGAGAGGAGTCACCACTTTCAGATCTCCAGCAGCAACATTCATCATTTGTGTCCTTCTATACTGCAGCATCACCAGAGACCTGCAGCGATAGAGAACCTGAGAGGAATAACAACCCAGATCTCCACATCTTGAAAGAACCGAAGAATGCAAACTCTAAACTTGAAGCAATCTCATCAGGAAGTTTGAATCTCCAAGTATCGTCACATTCAATGATTGAATCCAGTCCATCACCAAAACTGAGATTGTCAACAAATCGATGTGATGATAAATCGTTGAATAACAAAAACATTCATCATACCTCCAGCAGGTATGAGTCTACAGGTGATACTAACACCGTTTGTGATTTAAGATATTCTTCCTCGTTCGCACATGAACCTGCATCTTTCACATCCATTCTTAGTGAAGGTAGAATAGCTTCTATTCTGAATAACCTTGATGCACCAGCTCCCAAATTTCCTTGGAATTTTTCAAATATAGCTCACAGTTCTTCAAAAGCAACCTGCAAGATTAATAATGAACCATATGATACTTATACAAAAGTTGAACAGAGTTCTCCGCTCAGAAACGACATCTTCTGCAGATATGGACAAAAGTGGTATAGTTAACAAGCAGACGTGTAATTTGAATATGATTGAACCTGGAAGCTCTGCTATAAGGATACCACCCACAAACCAATCTCATACATTCAGTAAAGGCAAGCTAAAGAAAACATGGACAGAACGAATGCTTATTGAAGCAATGTTGAAAGATGATCCTGTTCAGACGAAAACAAAAGAAGAAGATGGAAACAGAGAAGTACATGTAAAAAATGATCCCGTAAATATTGTGACAAACTCACAAGTAGAAACTAATACAAACCAGAATATAGAATCAAAATATGAGTCTTCGAAAATGAGGAATCTTAATAATGCAGGTGTAAGCTCAGGGTATTCAGAAAATGCAGATTTAATAATGTCCGCAGGAAATGGAACTCCACCCCACAGTTCTCATCAAGCTCTACTTCTATTGAATCGGCCTCTATGTTCATCAGAAGAATTGTCAAGTCATGCACGCAACCCTGCACTGTTCAACACTAGTAGTAGCCACACAAAACTTATGCTACAGTTGTCACAGAATCAACAACCTCTTAAACTAGATTTAGTCAAACCAAAAACTGACTTTGACGAGGTGAAAATAAAATTAGAACCAGGTGACACCGGTTCTTTAACCAATCGGTATCAAGATCAAAAGTGTTGCTATGTGAATCAACAGTGCCATGGGCGCTGTCGGAAAGGTAGATGTTGTCAGTAATGAAAGTGGAGTTCCCAGTAATAAACAAGTCCTGAACCAAATTGCAGCTTGTGGAAAAAAATTTATGGACCGTATTGTTGAACAGCTATGTAAAACAGATTTTACTGGAGACATACGACAGGTGTCTGTAAACTCTACAGTTACTGATGGTCCGAGGAGCAAAAGTCCACTCATGAAAGTGAAGTCCGAACCCGAGAGCTTTTTTGGATCATGTGATTTGGCACTGAAAAAAGAAAATACTGTAGAGAAATTTAAAAGTGAGACTGCTTTGGTTGGAAAGTTCGTCAATGAGGTCAGTATGTGTGTTTTTGTGTAAAAATATATTTTTTAATTTAAAATTTTACCTGCACGATATCTTCTGCTTTGCTTGCTCTATCGATGAGATGGGTTGCCTCTATGCAACTGCATGTCAGTTGGAGTTCCTCATACTAGGGTAGCTTCCCTAGGTCCTACATCAGTCGCCTTTACGACAGTTGTCTTGTAGGTCGCAGTGGTGCTATTCTTTGCTTCCCTTGTGGGCCCCGGCACCACACAGACGAAACCCTAGTAACTGAAAAGCGTCACAGAAATTGGATGTGCTGGCATACTTGTAGGCGTATAACTTGCACAACGTACAATGGCTCTTAGGCTCGGATCACATACAAATCACAAAGAGTGGTTAACACATGGTCGATATGGAGCATTAGAAGAAGACTTTGGACACATGACCTAGTTTATAACCATAAGGAAGATTGTTGGCGGAGGCAACATACATTACTTTATGGTGCCAGTTTTAAATTGCCAAGAGCCTGATAATTTACTTTTAATTCTCTGAACTCGAGACCCCGATTGTCGCATCTGAAATGTAATCATCTCACTCCTCAACCTTCCCCTTTATAGGCCTCAAACACATCCCATGGGCGAGGAGGGACACTGATGATAAGGAAAGCAAGCCTTCACACAAAAATCAATCTGGCGGCAATGACAGCCTGAATACAAAATGGGCTAACAAAAAAAAATGAAATCTAGCTACAGTACCCAAAAGTGTTCAGGTTCATGGTCCACATAATGTATCAAGTAAATTTTATACAGGCTGGTCTCTGGCACAATAAGCAGGAATATTGAAGATGATGGAGCAAGTCAGTAACAAATGATAGAGCACTTCATCATCATCAAATAGCTTGTCCTGAGCAGAACTTTGCAACCCCAACAGTCCTTTGGAATCTCTCTCTTAAAGGCCAGATGTCCTGCCTCTGCAGCAGTCATGTTCAAACCATCAGTTACATCCTGAATCCATCATCTCTGTGGTCTTCCTCTTTGCCGGTATGCCTCCTTCCATGGTATGCTTCCTTCCATGATGGTCTTCTCCAGCACCTCGTGTCTTTTTATATGTCCATAGTGTCTCAATTTTCTCTTTCTTATTTGTAGCAGTAGCCATAAATGTAGTATAGAGCACTTAGTTGTTCTAAATTATCTTGTTTTTAACATTGCTCTGATTTGTCATAAAATCAGTTTACTTTCCAAAGAATTAGTTCTACAGTGGATACCAGCACACAGTGGCATCCCAGGAATAAAAAAATCTGTCAAACGTGCAAAGGATCAAGGGAGCCTAACACAACCCAACACAAAGCAAAGACATCCCTGAAACGGTCTATAAAAATGATGTGAAGAAAAACACATTCCGGATAAGCATGACAACATAAATACATTATCCAGAAAAGCACATGCTTCAGACAGAACGAGGCACTGCGGTCTCAGCACACCACAATAGAATGGGTCTGAGTGACCCGGCTGCCTGCACCTATGGAGCACCAATGCAGTCCCCATAGCACATCTTGCAAGACTGCCCCAGCCTGAGTTGTGTTTGAAAGGAAATCTGGCCAACAGAAACAACCTGTCAGAACAAATTATGGGAACCGGTGAAGACCTCAAGCACACCACCCTGTTTATGACACATACCGGTGAGATGAGTAGACCTAAGGACAATATAAATCTGCTACAATGAAAAGATCAAAGTACTATCTTTCAGGACATGTTGGACTGAATTACCATCTACACAGAATAAACCCCACACAGCTACCTCACTGTAGAAAATGCAGTCACTCATGTGAGACAGTACAACATATCTTGCTTGAATGCCCTGGACTACATAAATCTAGACAAGAACTCCTCCCACCACACCCATCTGTTCATAATACACTTTTACACTATGCTTCCACAATTACAGAACACATGCAGATTCTACAAATTGGCTGCCCAAGAGTGAAAACTCGCAGCCCTGGTTAGAAGAAGAATGACACATACTGGAGTAGCCGCATAGCTGAAGTTGATCGCAGAAGAAGACTGATTGGTGAATAGCTTTTTAAAGGTACAGGCCACCATGATTCAAAGTGTAAATGTAAACAAAGTAAATGAAATATTGCTCTCTGGGCAGATGACGCTCATCAGCCCGGGAGGGCAGGTCGTCTACGAGTCACTGCCCTGAAAGACAATAGCAACCTGCTGCCTTGTGGGTTTTGGCTGGGGACAGCAAAAGGCTAGCTGAGAGCGAACCGTACACAAACGCAGGTTGAAATTGAACACACCACCAAAAGATAAGCACTTGAGCTCCAATTGGTACTGAAGGCTGTGCACGTACATCCTGTTCTGATGTTTGGCTGTTTATATACCACAATAGAATGATAAAAACAGCGTAAGAACGATCGCGAGAGAGAGAGAGAGAAATATTGCTGTTTTAAAGAATATACAAAGAATAATATATTATTGTTTTAAAACAGGTTTGTGGTTTGCCAACACAAAAAGATAAATTGATCTCAGGCAGAAGAACTGCAGGTGATGGCAATCGGCCTTGCTCCAATGATACAAATTCTGCACCTGTCATACCCAGCTCTTTATCAAGTCATGCAGTGAAAGCTGGCGTTTCAGAGGAAAGTACCAGAAAATTGGAAACTTCTAGACATACAACCAGTCCTCCTATTGGTAAACTTTTTATATAGAGTGTATTGTGTCTCTGTACTCTGCCATTGTTCATACTTGTATATGTTATGCATGGTCTACTGTCGAGTTCGGTCTATGTGTTCTTTTGTTGTAGCCTGGACTTCCTCTTTGCCGGTATGCCTCCTTCCATGGTCTTCTCCAGTCCTTCCTGTCTTTTTATGTCCAAAATACCTCAATTTTCTTTTTCTTATTTGTAACATTAGCCAGTTTTCTTTGATTTTGAGTTTTTCTGGATAGATCTATTTGTTCTCTTCCTGTCCATCCCATGATATACGGATGACTCTTCTGTAACACTTATATTCAAAAGCACTTATATATTTTTCCAATGCTTTATTAAATATCCATGCTTCACACCCTATGTTGCCACTGGGAATATGCATGCTCTTAGTATTCTGATCTTTGTATTTCTGTCATTTCTGTTCCACAGTTTTTAGTTGTTAAATTTCTTTCATCCCATTTCCACATTGATGTCATACTTTTTTATTATTTCTATATGGACAAACCAATTTAATATAATATTTACTTTCAACGTTGGGCTGTTTAAATTCACTAAATTACTCTTGTTTCTGTCATGCAGATGCCTGTTTTCAGAACCAGTGGTCATCGGTCATGTTGGAGTCATGCGATCATTCTGATCTTAACGAAGAAAATGGCATCCAACCTGTGAGGAAGTCAAGACGTGCCAACCGAGGTCAGAAATATCAAGAACTTATTAAAGAGGGATTTATACAACCTTCCAGGGAGAGACTGGCAGCGAGAAATGCTGATAGACATGGGAGAAGTTTTGGGTATGCTTAACTTTATTTCTTTTCTGGATATTTATAGTTTACTCTGTGGCGTAGAGGTTAGGTTCTGTCCACCCGTGTGTTTCCGGGGCCCACAAGGGAATAAAGAATAGTAACACTGTCGCCCGACTGGTTACCGGGGCCAAATTTGGGGTGTAAAGAATAGAACCACTGTTGCCTACCACGCATGTCGTAAGGCAACTAAGGAGGTTTGGCTGAAATCGGATGCACATGTCCTAAATGTGTAGAAGTCTATGTGTTTAGAGGCCTACCCGCCCGAGTGGTTGCCGGGGCCCAAATTTGGGGTGTAAAGAATGGAACCACTGTTATACTGGCTAATTCATTATACATGCAGTATATGTTTTTGGAGGGATAAAAAAAATATAACAAACTGCAGAGGGAAAGTGTTAATACAGACAGTTGAATAGTACTTTTGAAGGAAACCATCATAAGTTCATGAGCAGGAAATGTGAAGATGTTTGAATGTTTCTGTCGCCCGAGTGGTTACCGGGCCCAAATTTGGGGTGTAAAGAATAGAACCACTGTTACCTGCCACGCATGTCATAAGAGGCGACTAAGGAGGTTTGGCTGAAATCGGATGCATGTGTCCTAAACGTGTAGAAGTCTATGCGTTTAGGGGCCTACCAAACCAATGTTCAACGTATACATGTTCTTGGCAAAGATCAAACATATCACAAAGAGTGACTAAAATTGGTCATAAAGAACAACGCAAAGGAGTAACACTGTGACCTACAAGGCATGTCATAAGAGGCGACTGAGATAGTGGCCTAAGAAAGCTACGCTAGTAAATAAAAAGCAGCGCTGAAATCGGATGTGCTGGCCAACTTGTAGGTGCATAACTGGCACAACGTACAATCACTTTTAGGCTCAGATCACAAAGGATGGTTTAACAAGTGGTCGATATGGAGCATTCAAAGAAGAAATATAGTTAAGGGGAGTTCACAATTATTGAGATTTTTTGGATTATTGATTAGTCAAATGTAAATTTGTTTCTACAGATCCAGAGAGGAGTTTGAAAAGATGGAGATGAAGAGAACATTGAAACGGTCAGCTAGTGAAAGGGATCCACCATCAGACAGTCCTTCTGTTTCCATTATCCCTGGGGGTAATGATGCATTAGATGGTTCTATGGAGAAAAGATTTGCGTCCGGGTATGTATAAAGTCCTTTTTTCCCTGCGTGTAAGAAGTTGTTAGATTGGTAAACTTGAGAGTTTTCCTTGTTGTTTCCACTCTTGTGCTTGTCTAGTGATGCTTGACTGTGTCTTTGGTAGGGTATTCCCAAGCAATCACCATTTGCTTCTCTTATCATGGGTTCTGTACTGTTCGTGGTGGTCTCTGGTTAAGTGGTTACACCCTTGCCTTGTGTCCTAAAGATCATGGGTTAGAATCCGGTCTGCGTCGTCTGTTCGAAGAGCATTTTTCTAGACCCCCAGAGTTACGTAGGTCATGCTTTGTGCAATACTCTCTGCAGATTGTGTACCAGTTCTGTGAAGAGGGACCGAGCCATACATGGTAAAACCCAGTGCAATTAAGTCAACCCTTCAGCGTTAGACCCTTTAGGAGTAAAGCCGGAAGATTAGACTAGTCAAACTGCAACATCCCACTCCGCACTTCCTTTCTCCAGGTACATATCTCTTTGACCACTGTTTCTGTTAGAAATAGGGAAGATGGATAGGTATGTCTTTAGGAAATAACAGTATAACCAAACTTGCACTTGATTGGAACTCATAAGGAAAAAAGAGTGTGTGAGGCTGAAGAATGCCAGACTGAAAGACCTGACCTAGATTACATATTCCAATGAGAACAAGAATAATTAAATAAATAAGTGAGATATCTTCTTCTTTGCGTTCGGTTTCGTAAGCTTGTCTAAACCATGAGAGATGGGTTGCCTCTATAAAGTTGCATGTCAGTTGGAGTTCCTCTAGAGTTCCCAATATCATGCTCTGCGCTTTGATCATGAGGCCATGTTTGGTTTCTCTGGTGTATGTAGGATGGACATGACTGCAGGGTGTGCTTTAGAGTCTGTGTTTCAGTCTGACATACACACTATGCAGTCTGAGCAGGCTTCATTCTGTGCATGTGATGGTTGATTCTGCAGTGACCTGTTCTTAGGTGAAAGATTGTTGTGTGTTGTTTTCTGTTTAGTCTGCTGATGGGATCTTGTGAGTGTTTGCTGTGGGTCTGTTGCCTCCACAACTCTTTGTATTTTTGTTTGATATGTGTCTTGATTTCTGGTAATGACACTGTGTGTTTGTGTTGTATCAGTTTCTTCCCCCCTTATCCAGCATGTCTGCTCTCTCATTTCCTGATACACCACAGTGGGCTGGTGTAAACTGGAGAATAATTTGGTATCCACTGGAGAATAATTTGGTTGTGTTCTGAGAGCTTGTTTAGCTGTAGTGTCAGCTCTCTTTCCATATTATCTTGTGGTTCTCTTTGTGTGGCCTGCAGGACTGACATGTAGTCGCAAAGAAAGACAAGTTTGTGGTTTTGTGTCTCTTTTTGAACGCCGCACTCAGCCAGAAAGGCTGCAAAGTACAAAAGGCTCTTTGGTGTAGATCAAAGCCCACATATGACAATAAACGGATCATTAAAGAGAACGTGTACACATAAAGGAATGGGGGACTGACTGTCAACGAGACAGACTCAAAACATCTCCCGTAGGAGAAAAACGGAAACCCAGACCAACAGGGGTTTAACGTTAGTCACTAATATATCACAACCTTCTTCTTTTGTCGTCACACTGCTACCGGATTGTTTCGCAGTGTCATGGTTTTCATGTTTTTGTCTTGTGCTGATGGCATGGTTGATTATTTTTGCTCTTTGACAGGACTCTGCTTTGCTATCTAACCATCATTTCGTGGTGTTCTTTTCGCTTTCTTTCCTGATGTTCTGTTATAGAAGACTTTCTATACTGTGGAGTTTGGATGCATTCTTATTAAGTGGGCCAACCACTTCATTCTTTGTTTCTCAATGTAATTCATGCAAGGTTCTGTGCCAACTGTCTTTCTTATGCTGATGTTATATATCACAATAAGAATGATAATGCCCGAGTGGTTACCGGGGCCCAATTTTGGGGTGTAAAGAAAAGAATAGAACCACTGTTACCTGCCACACATGTCGTAGGAGGTGACTAAGGAGGTTTGGCTGAAATCGAATGCACATGTCCTAAACGTGTAGAAGTCTATGCATTTAGGGGCCTACTAAACCAATGTGCAACGTATACACGTTCTTGGCAAAGATCAAACATATCACAAAGTGATTTAAATTGGTAGTAAAGAACGAAGAAGAAGAATGATAAAATTGGTCGTTAAGAATGAAAGAAGTATGTTTCTTTGTTGCAATATGTTCATGGCATCGACAATTGATTAAGTTATAAATAAAACCATGTTTTATTCTCTGTTCAGGGATTTTGACCTGGAAAAGGAAATAGAGTCTTTACCGGTATGCTCGCTTGATCAATTAGACAAAAAGAAGATGATGCGACGTCGCTGTGATAGCAACACTATAGTGTCATCCACACAGTGTCATAAAAACAATGGGGATGTCACCAGCTGCCCTCTCTCACGATCATCTTTGGGCAACACTCAATCGAAACTGTCCCCATTTGGTGGTGCAGTTTATCAAGTTGAAGGTGAGTTCATTTATGTAGTGAAAGCTATTAACCCTTAGTGGACCAGATCAAAAGTCATTATATAATAAAAACTCCACTTAGTGTGGCTCCTGGTCCACAAGTATTGGAAGTTGAGTAAAGATGTATTGTAATGACGTCTTCTTCGAACGCTCCACATCGATCACTTGTTAAATCACTCTTTGTGTGATTTGTATGTGATCTGAGACTAAGAGCGATTGTACGCTGTGTCAGTTATGCGCCTACAAGTAGGCAGCACATCCTATTTATGCAACGTTTTTTATTTATTAAGGTAGCTTTCCTAGTTCCTATATCAGTTGCCTCTTACGACATGCCTTGCAGGTCGGATTGGAGCTATTGTTCCCTATTGGGTCCCAGTACCACACAGGCGAGCTAGTTTATAAGAAGGGACAAAGAAATAATGTATTTGCTATTACAATCGCTGGTGTGTTGCCGGAACTCCAAGGGGAGCAAAGAATAGTAACACTGTGACCTGCAAGGCATGTTGTCTTCTTCTTTGCTTCGTTCTTCGACCAATTTTAATCACTCTTTGTGATATGTTTGATCTTTGCCAAGAACGTGTATACGTTGCACATTGGTTTGGTAGGCCCCTAAACGCATAGATTTCTACAAGTTTAGGACACGTGCATCCGATTTCAGCCAAACCTCCTTAGTCGCCTCTTACGACATGCGTGGCAGGTAACAGTGGTTCTATTCTTTACACCCCAAATTTGGGCCCGGTAACCACTCGGCGAAGGCATGTTGTAAGAGGAAACCCAAGGTATGGTGCCTAGGAAGCTACCCTAGTAAATAAAAAGCATCCCATAAATCCGACGTGCTGGCCTACTTGTAGGTGCATAACGCTCACCGTACAATCACTCTTAGGCTCAGATCACATAGAAATCACACAAAGTGATTAACAAATGGTCGTTGTGGAGCGTTGGAAGAAGAAGAGTAAAGATGTATTGCAATGACAAATACAATATTCTGTGATAACTACATCTTTTTGTTTGATGTTGTTTAACTCTTTCCACGCTTTAAGCAGCACACTGCGCCACGGTGGAAGTCCGTTGCTCGCTATTAGCCGCACACTGCGCAATAGAGTGGCTTCTCTTATAAGAAATCTTTCTAGTTTCACTTCTACTGTTTTATTTATACTACTTTTCAAGCTTGTTATTCTATTGGGTTGCCCAGTTTTCTTCAATTTAGTATATAATAATATATATATGTTTATTTATTTACGAGTAGTTGGGATTTTTAAAATTTTTTATCTCCCCTTTAATTAACTGCTTAAAACGCCCGAGTGGTTACCGGGCCCAAATTTGGGGTGTAAAGAATAGAACCACTGTTACCTGCCACGCGTGTCGTAAGAGGCAACTACGGAGGTTCGGCTGAAATCGGATGCACATGTCCTAAACGTGTAGAAGTCTAAGCATTTAGAGGCCTACCAAACCAATGTGCAACGTAGACACGTTCTTGACAAAGATCAAACATATCATAAAGAGTGATTAAAATTGGTCGTAAGAACGAACGCAAAGAAGAAAAAGAAAGAACTGCTTAAAAATTGAGGAAATAACTCTGCATGTAAAGAGTTAATGTCTACGCAATGAGTCCGGCTCTCTGTATGTATTTTGTCGCTAACTTCTTATTAACCGACTAAGTTGCAAAGTATAACCATGCTTTTTGCGCAAATATTACACAATCCCAAATATACAGCTTCAAAATGATCAAAATGAGAGTTGAACATACAATACAAAAAAGACTGAATATGTAAGGGATTGTCATGTGTATGGTCTGAGCCGAAGAGCATGAGTATGCTGTGTTGATTTTTGTGAAATGATGAAAAAAAGAAACATTCTCAACCTTTTTTGGGACATGTGTTTATTATTTTTTACGCCCTCGGATTTGGGAAATTTGTTTCCTGTATTTTCCTTTCAGAGAAGCAGATGACGAAACTAGCCAAATAGTTTTACATCAACCTTATTGTCCGGAAGATTCAGTCGGAATCATAAATTCGTTCTCGGCATGATCATATTACCATCCATGATGGAGGTTTCTTACGGTCACTGTTATAATAAATGACAAATTGTTTAAACTGTTGTTATTGTTTCTGGCTTCTGTGGCTTAGCTAACCCAAGAGTACCTGATTCAAACTCTGAATTGGATAGTTTGGAAGCAAATTTGTTGTAGTGGATTTTATAGACCTCATCGTTCAGAAAGCAATTGCAAACTACTAAACGTTTAAATGTATAAGTGGCCCCTAGAAAATTGATGACTAGTTTACTGTGGTTGGTGGTGACGTCCCGTAAAGTATATGCCATGATTTTCATTTCATTAATCGCCCGAGTGGTTACCGGGCCCAAATTTGGGGTGTAAAGAATAGAACCACTGTTACCTGCCATGCATGTTGTAAGAGGCGACTTAGGAGGTTTGGCTGAAATCGGATGCACATGTCCTAAATGTGTAGAAGTCTATGCGATTAGGGGCCTACCAAACCAATGTGCAATGTATACACGTTCTTGGCAAAGATCAAACATGTCACAAATAGTGATTAAAATTGGTCGTAAAGAACGACCGCAAAGAAAAAGAAGTTTCTGGCGTCTGTGGCTTACCTAACCCAAGAGTACCTGGTTCACACTCTGCAGTGGATAGTTTGGAAGCAAATTTGCTGTAGTGGATTTTATAGACCTCATCGTTCAGAAAGAAATAGGAAACTACTGAATGTATAAGTGGCGCCTAGAAAATCGATTCACTGCTTACTGTGGTTGGTGGTGACATCCTGTAAATGATATGCCATAATTTCGTTAACGTTTTAGGTAAGACACGCAAATTTTAAAAACATGTCATTTTGAATTATTTCAGTTGATATGAGTGAATCAGGATGTCCTGCTCCACGCGTTCAACGCCCAAAGGAAGAGAAACCTATAGAACCTATTACAGGAAGTCGAAAACGTAAGGCCAGGAAACATTGCATCACTCGGATCTCAGTTCTTGATGAAAGTAAGTTGACCTACTTTTAATAACTTGAAATTCTGTATGGTAGTTGAATTTTCACACAAGGAGTCAGAGGTTTAGTTCACAATAAGTCAATTCCCCTAGTCTACCTAACTTCAAATGTGGAACCTGTACTGCTTTGGTGGTCGTTACACATATATATACACGCACACATACATACACGCACACATACATATATATATACATACACACACACATACATATATATATATATATATATATATATATATATATATATATATATATATATATATATATATATATATATACATATATATATACATACACACACACATACATATATATACATGTATATATTCCCATCCCAGTTTCATTATATTTGCCAGTGGGTTACTGGGACCAGCAACGGGAGCAAAGAACTAGGATGTGCTGAGCCCTACTTGTTGGCGCATGGCTTAGCTGACACATGTACAATCGCTCTTAAGCTCAGATCACATACAAATCAAACAGTTGTCGATATGGAGCGTTCAAATTTGCCCAAGTTGTTACCGGGGCCCAAATTTGGTGTGTAAAGAATAGAACCACACTGTTACCTGCGATGCGTGTCGTAAGAGGCGACTAAGGAGGTTTGGCTGAAATCGGATGCACGTGTCCTAAACGTGAGAAGTCTATGCGTTTAGGGGCCTACCAAACCAATGTGCAACATATACAAGTTCTTGGCAAAGATCAAACATATCACAAAGAGTGATTAAAATTGATCGAAAGAACAACGCAAAGAAGAAGAAGAAGAATGTTTCTGTAGCCCCATTAAAAAAAAAAGTAGACTGTTCATCTTTAATAATGTAATAGTTGAGCGTCTGGCTGAATGGGTTAGCATTATTTATGCTCTTTAATAGCCAACTCTCTTAAAATACATACCATTAAAAAATTGTTCTTACTTTCAGAAACTTCAACAACACAAGTATCTGTTAAAACATGTCTCCAGCCCCTGCCATCTCCGTTACCACATAAAAAGCTATGTGCTCCTTCAGAAGACTTACCACTATCCAGCATCAGTAGTTGCAACAAGACCATGACAGAATCATCTCGATTAGTGCCACAAACACACATGTCAGTACAAGTACAATCTGAAAGTAGCAAACAACATCTTGGCATGGCAAAAGATTTCAAAACTGAAAGGATTGAAAATAAAGTATTTCCAGCATTACCTTTGACAGGAAAGAATGTTGCATCTAAAGAGAATTTTGCAGTTAAGACTCCGTACTAACTTTCAACACACTTCCTTCGATCAGCGTAAATTCTGCGTTAATATCATCATTACACCAGCCGTTATTATCATCATTGGTTGTGCCATCGTTAAATTCAACCATATTATTACCGTCATCATCATCAGTCAAACGATGTGAATCTCAACCGGTAATTGCTTCCAGTACAACTCACAGAAAGAATAATAAAACATCCTTACTGTCACAGCACAGACCTACCCAGAAGAAGGTACCAACCACCGTCACTCAAAAGACACATGCAACAGGTACCATCTTAAGAACATCATCATCTTTGGGACCTGCTTTAATTATGGTTACAGGTCACCCGATTGTACCAGTAAAAGACAATACTCCTCTTGTTGCAATAAAGAGCACAATATCGGAAGTATCAAGTAAACAGTTTGTCACGCTACCAAATCATCGCCAGAAAACGAAGATTCCACAAATTCAAACCGTCACCAACAAGGAATTACTCCAAAAAAAATCTTTAGATAAAAAACCACGGAAAATAGATGTTGGTAAAATGAAAATGGATATGTCCCATCATCAGAACAACAAACTACAAACCACCGTTACAGAATCTCAGTGTGCTTTGAAAAGAAAATTTACTGAGAAAAAGGGGGCACCCATATTCTCAAAAAGCTCGAGCACACCATTAGTATCAGCCCTGCTGGGTCATTCTGATCTTTCTTCAGCGATTAAACTCGCTGAACAAAATCATGGAAAAGTCACTTCACTTCCCCATCTATGGTCGTCTGGTAATGAGAAAACTTCACTGTATTCTGTGAAAGGTATCCCAGTTGCTAGTACTGTTAGTTCTCGGGGTTGTGCAAAAGCTGCAAGAATAGAACTTCCTACACCAGCTTTATCTGCAGAATCTGGTAAAAGTTTAATGTTTAGGACTCAGTTTATTCCTCTCAGTGTTGGACAAAACAATAACACTGCATTCATATCGGAAACAACTTGTCAAGAAATTGTTCCAAAATCAACACCGTCGTCAACTCCTGCCACCAAGACATTCACGCCATCATTAGAAACTTCCTCGCTGAATGAGAGACTTAAATTTGCGGACACTGCTAACGTTAAACCACATCTGTCTGCTTTTGTGCCAACAAAAGTGATTGGGGCAAGCTCTTCGGGAATTGACACTGCTAAAGTCAGACCTCAGCAATCATTTCCAACCGATGCATCCTTTGTGCAAGTTTCAGGGATTGTTTCGCAACTACAACCACAGCATATTAGTTTAGTTGCAACATCTAATACTCTGATGACTTCAGATTTGTACAGTGGAAGAACTTTTACATCTACACCCTATACTTCTACAACATTGCATAATTCTCTTTTGAGCCAGATGCCATGTCCATCTTCCTCGTCGCTGTCAACATCAACCATATCATCCTGCACCCCGACATTTGTTTCGTCAGTGTCCCCACTCCATTCATCACCGTCCTCATCTTCAGCATTGTTGTCATCCCCTACTGTGATTTCATTGGCTGCCTCCTCCCCTTCTACCAAAAATGACATTGTAAGCTACACTGTGATTGGTTCCAGCTCAGTCATTGATGCTGGATCACCCCATATGATTGGCTCTCCCCACCTTCCTGAGTCACCTTCTGTGGCCATTGTCCAATCATAACTTGGCTGATAGACATCTAATTGCTTTGATATAAGGTGGCGAAACACGTAAAAAACAAAGCACTGTAGTTTTACAAAACAATACACAGCTTTCAACCAAAAAGCCTTTATCAAGTAAAGGATACAACAGAAGTGAAAAAATTCTCTTCTTACATGGCACAGAACATTTCTTCACTTCTTACATGGCACAGAACATTTCTTCACTTCTGTTGTATCCTTTACTTGAGAAAGGCTTTTGGTCAAACATTGCTGTTTATTTTTTAAAACTACAGTACTTTGTGTTTACGTGTTTCGCCATTGCTACCTAGTTTTACTGCAGTCTTCCTTATATCAATAACTGATATATGGTGCAAACATTTCACCATTTCACTGTGTAATTTATTTTACATCTAGACACACTTATATTTGCGATGTATATTGAATTAGCAGGTATGCAGGCTTTGCATCAGCTTACAAAATACATTAAGCCAGTGTATCGACTCGGAAGAGTGAAAAAGTTAAATGTCACAATAATTCTGAAGTTGCAAGTATGCGTTTTCCAGCAGTGATGTCTTATTTATGTGTATTTGCAGTTATATATTTATATATGTGTCACCCGTGGTGCCGGGGCCTGCAACGGAAGCAAAGAATAGTACCACTGCAACCTACAATGCATGTCGTAAGAGGTGACTAATGTAGGCCCTAGGGATGCTACCCTAGTAAATAAAAATCAGCGCAGAATTCGGATGTGCTGGCCTACTTGTAGGCACGTAACTAGCACAATGTACAATCGCTCTTAGGCGCAGATCACATAGAAATCACACAGAGTGGTTGACAAGTGGTCGATATGGAGTGTTCAAGAAGAAGAATATGCGTGTGTGTTTGCATTGTGCTTGTTTTTTCAAATTTAATCTCTGAGAGTTAGGTATGCTAGCTATTTATTTCACCTGTTGAATTGTCTTTCATGAATCATTACATGGTCTGATGTGATGTAGCATAACTTAGGCTGTGACCAACTGAAGGGATGGTTTGCTGATAAGATTTCAATGTCTTATGTGGGGAACTGCGCACCAGTGGATCTCATTCGAGGCTGGTTCTTCTTTGTGTTCGTTCTTTTAGACCAATTTTAATCACTCTTTGTGATATGTTTGATCTTTGTCAAGAACGTGTATACGTTGCACATTGGTTTGGTAGACCTCTAAACGCATAAACTTCTAGTACAGTGTTGATAAAAGTTTGTAAAGTGACTTGAGTACAGTGTTGATAGAAGTTTGTACCATGACTTCAGTAAGGGATGATAGAGGTTTGTACCATGACTTGAGTACAGTGATGATAGAAGCTTGTACCATGACTTGAGTACAGTGTTGATAGATAGAAGTTTGTACCATGACTTGAGTACGGTGTTGATAGAAGCTTGTTATGTCACTTGAGTACAGTGATGATAGAAGTGTGTACCATGACTTCAGTAAGGGATGATAGAGTACCATGACTTGAGTACAGTGATGATAGAAGTTTGTACCATGACTTGAGTACAGTGTTGATAGAAGCTTGTACCATGACTTGAGTACAGTATTGATAGAACCTACTGTTTATGTATAGATAATGTAAATATGACCAGATCGTGAATGTGTGTGTTGTGATGAGATATTTATCTCTTATCTTGTTGAGATTTGATTATTTTACTTGATTGTTAGGTCAACTACTGCTGCCTTGTAGTGTGATTGGGGACAATCAAAGGCTAGCGGAGCAAACCGTACACAAAAATGGACGGAAGGCAAACCTAGTAGTCCATAAAAAATGGGTTATCTGGGCAGATGATGTTCATCAACCCGGGAGGGCAGGTTGTCTAAAGGTCGCTACCCTAAAAGAAAATAACAACCTGCTGCCTTGTAGGGTTGACTGGGGACAGCAAAAGGCTAACAGAGAGCGAACCTAGTAAACGCTGGTTGAAATCGGACACTTCACAGAAGGATAAGCACTAGAGCTCCAAATGGTACTGAATGTTGTGATGTAAAATTGCGTTTTTGGCAAAGGCTGTGTATATATCACAATTAGAATGATAAACATGGCGAAAAAGAGAGAGAGAGGTCAACTACAGAAACATTGAATTAAATTTACCATGTGAGAAACTTCTTTCTTCTGCAATTTCTGGTCATGTCCTTAATTTACTGTGAACCACAAACTGGGCAGTCAGCTTCAGATCTGTCAGGTTTCTTCAAAGCTTAGTTTTCAGGTCGACTGGGTGTAGCCACAAGTTGCTTCTCAGCTCATCCAGGAGAGGAGACGTTACAGTGTCTGTTCCGTCTGCTGATACTGGCAGAGAGTTGTTTTACTTACTCCTCATCTGAGTGTCTGTTGAGTCCGCAGTGTCCGGTACGTAGGCGAAATATAGTGACCTGGTCTCAAAAGTCTTTGAGGAAGTCTTTTCCATTATCATATCCAGTGTTTGTCTTCCAGTCTACCGCAGATTATCTGTTTATAAGGTTTTTGATCTCTTGAAAAAAAAAATTAGCCAAGACATCGGCACTTTCAACGCCACAGTGAGATAGAATCCACCGCAGGTCAATTTCTGCCTTTTCTTCTTTTTTTTTTAACAGCAGAGCAAGTTCTCCGGGAGAAACAAAAACAAACAAAATTATACCAGCTTTACAAAAAAAAAGTACAATATTATGTTGTGACAGCATTTACAACAATCGGACTTTGTCCAGAATCTCATTCTCTTATTTTATATCATTTTTCAATGGATCATAGGGGGGAGGGGCAACTTATTACTAATATTTGTATTAATTTTCCAATTCAGTTTTCCTTATGCAACATAACAATGAAACAGTCTATATATTGTGTTAGTTTTTTGATTGAATTGTCTGTAGCATAGCCGCCGCCTTCTTTGCGATCATTATTTTGATGATTATACCATCGGACACGCTCTTATGATCTTCTCCTTATTCTTTGCGTTTGTTCTTTACTACCAATTTTAATCACTCTTTGTGATATGTTTTTGCCAAGAACGTGTATACGTTTCACATTGGTTTGATAGGCCCCTAAACGCATAGACTTCTACACGTTTAGGACACATGCATCCGATTTCAACCAAACCTCCCTAGTCGCCTCTTAGGGCATGCATGGCAGGTAACAGTGGTTCTATTCTTTACACCCCAAATTTGGGCCCTGAACAACTCAGGCGTTCTTGTGATGAAGTTGTCTGGAGCTCATATCTGGTGCCATGTAGATTTGAGTATCGTAGGGCCAGCCAGCATTCCTTTCTAATGATGACATACAGGGGACAGTCTTGCGTTCTTATAATGAAGTTGACTGTTGTCCGGAGCTCGTCTCTGGTGTCATGTAGTTTTGAATGTTGTGTTATAGGGCCATAATTCCTTTCTAGGGAGGACATACAGGGGAGAGTCTTGCGTTCTTATAATGAAGTCGACTGTTGTCTGGAGCTCGTCTCTGGTGTCATGTAGTTTTGAATGTTGTGTTGTAGGGCCATAATTCCTTTCTAGGGAGGACATACAGGGGACAGTCTTGCGTTCTTAAGTGAAGTCGACTGTTGTCTGGAGCCTCGCCTCTGGTACCATGTAGTTTTGAATGTTGTGTTATAGGGTCATAATTCCTTTCTAGGGAGGACATACAGGGGACAGTCTTGCAGGACATGTTCTATGGTTTCATTAACAGGGACAAAGAGTGGATGTCAAAATCGTAGTCTGTAGAAATCAACCCTGTCAGAGATGACTGGTCCCTCCGGATCCACATGCCATAATGATAGATTTTGTGTGTGTTTGTCTGCTATTGATTCAGAAGTAGTCGTATGCGTTATATGGCACATCTGAGTGATTTTTATGTGAAGGCTTCCTTTCCATATCACCAGTGTCCCTTGCCATTCAGGCAAGTCTTACTCCGAATTCAGAAATATGATGATCTTCATATGTAAGTGTGAGATTTATCATAATATGGTTTCTTGCGCTTCTGGACTAGTATCCTCGACTTAGTACCTTTTCAGAGGGAGAGAGGGTTTATAACTCTGTATTCAAGCTAACACAGCAGGTCGGCAACGGCATAACATCGGACGCTATCACACTCTCTTATTTCTTCTTCGAACACTCCACATCGACCACTTGTTAAACCACTCTTTGTGATCTGAGCCTAAGAGCGATTGTACATTGTGCCAGTTGTGCGCCTACAAGTAGGCCAGCACATCTGATTTCTGTGGCGCTTTTTATTTACTAGGGAGCATCCCTACCTCAGTCACCTTTTACGACATGCCTTGTAGGTCACAGTGTTACTATTCTTTGCTCCTCTTGCGAACCCCAGCAAAACACACTGTTGCATCCATCTCCAGCACGATCATCCACCGCAAACAGAATTTTCACGATGAACATGAATATCCTGCATGCAGAATTTGAGAACATGAAATGGCACAAACACTGGAATAGAACAGAATAATACAAGAACACCACTACTGAAGTTTAACAAAATCGCTAGTCGCTATCTTGAAACCAAAACTCAAAGCACAATAATGTATATAAATCTCAATAAAACTTGAGTCCTTTGAAACTAATTCTTCTTCGAACGCTCCATATCGACCACTTGTTAACCGTTCTATGTGATTTGTATGTGATCTAAACTTAAGAGAGATTGTACATTGTGCCAGTTATGCGCCTTCAAGTAGGCCAGAATATCCCATTTCTGCTATGCTTTTTATTTACTAGGGTAGCTTCCTTAGGCCCTACATCAGTCGCTCTGCGGCATGCTTTGTAGGTTGCAGTGGTACTATTCTTTGCTGTCCCAGCACCACGCGGGCATTGGAACGAATGAATGATACATTGAATGTCGTAAGATAACTTTGTTATCTTAAACTAGCTAACTTATTCAATAGTTTGTACGTGGCATACTTGTTGTTTGAAACGAATTGTTCTAGTTGCTGTACATTTATTCTGATTGCAACCGCAACTTTTCATGTTATGTAATGTCATATTTACTTTAACTTCGGAATTATCAAAATGCTGTTGCGTTTGTGTTAATTTTATCATGCTATATCTATATATATATATAAATATATACTTTAATTATGATATTATTATTATTTGTAAAAAAATCTGCTTTTAAAATAACACAATATTTCTTTTACCATGTTTTGTTTTTCAATAATAAATGTGTACTGGTCATTGCAGTTTGCTGTTTTTTGTCAATTTATTTTGTAGTGTGCATTTTCAGAGACAAATAAGATTAAGTGGAGATTACAAAACTCTAGACGGCACACCCTCATACTGCAACCTTCCATTCTGGGTCTTCAGAAGTATCCAATGAGAGTTCACAATAACAAACGGCCTCAGTAAAACAAAGAGCCAATAGAGGGCAGAAGTAACGGCTTCAACCTACATCCTCATAGCCAATAAAGGGCAGAAGTAACTGCTTCAACCTACATACTCATAGCCAATAGAGGGAAGAAGTAACTGCTTCAACCTACATCCTCATAGCCAATAGAGGACAGAGGTAACGGCTTCAACCTACATCCTCATAGCCAATAGAGGGAAGAAGTAACTGCTTCAACCTACATCCTCATAGCCAATAGAGGACAGAAGTAACTGCTTCAACCTACATCCTCATAGCCAATAGAGGACAGAAGTAACTGCTTCAACCTACATCCTCATAGCCAATAGAGGGCAGAAGTAACGGCTTCAACCTACATACTCATAGCCAATAGAGGACAGAAGTAACTGCTTCAACCTACATCCTCATAGCCAATAGAGGACAGAAGTAACTGCTTCAATCTACATACTCATAGCCAATAGAGGACAGAAGTAACTGCTTCAACCTACATCCTCATAGCCAATAGAGGACAGAAGTAACTGCTTCAACCTACATCCTCATAGCCAATAGAGGACAGAAGTAACTGCTTCAACCTACATCCTCATAGCCAATAGAGGACAGAAGTAACTGCTTCAACCTACATCCTCATAGCCAATAGAGGACAGAAGTAACTGCTTCAACCTACATCCTCATAGCCATCGAGTCGGTATATCGACTCGAAAGGCCTAATGAGGACTGTGGCGGCTACAAAATAACAACCTCGAGCATGACTTTGGAGATCACCGATACCCCCATGGCTCTCTCGTGGGTGGCTGAGCATCAAGTCACCTCATCAATTATATCGAACTCGATGAATGTGCTTTAAATGATTGAATCTAGAATTATGCGCTTGAAAAGGGTGTACAGCATTTGGAGGTCACACTTCAAGACACCGACTTATCTGTGCACACCTGGACATGCTGGAGTGCAGAACAACAAGCGTTCTGCTTTTCTTGCAAACAATACTCCGACTCAAGCTAGCATAAGTATGGACAGAGAGGATGTTATGAATGCGATTCACGCTCTTTTTTGTGATATGTGCGAGACTTTGACATTGGACCGATTGCGAGAATTTGGACGGTGTCATCTTCGTGGTAGAGAAAGAAGCAGTGGTGGCTCGTGATCATTTGTGTTGGTGAGGCCAGACAAATATTTCCAGAAAAAAAAGTTTTGCGTTAAATTTTGTTTTGGTATTTACTATTATTTGTCTATTCCTGGAAGTTATCACATAGTTCGCTGGAAATGAGTGAAGTATACTAATTATCGAGGAAAGACTTTGAATGTGATACTGTATATGATGTTTTAGCATTATATAATCAACTTTCAAAGCTAATTATTATCACGTTAAAAGTAATAATTATTAATAAATAATTTATAAAATAATAAATACACTTAGCACATTTTTTGGTGGGTCCCTGCCCCACTGACCCTTAATGACGAGCCGCCACTGGAAAGAAGATATACTAATCAACCGCCCGAGTGGTTACTTGAGCCCAAATTTGGGATGTAAAGAATAGAACCTCTGTTACCTGCCACGCATGTCGTAAGAGGCGACTAGGAGGTTTGGCTGAAATCGGATGCACATGTCCTAAGCGTGTAGAAGTCTATGCGTTTAGGGGCCTACCAAACCAATGTGCAACGTATACACGTTCTTGGCAGAGATCAAACATATCACAAAGAGTGATTAAAATTGGTCGTAAAGAACGAACGCGAAGAAGAAGATCCATTGCAAGCGTGATGATAACAATCTCAGACGTGTACTGCTGCACCTGTCTGGTGTGTGCGGAGGTGACTGTAGAGTCCAATCCTAGAACAGAATCCCCTACCACAGGTGGGGCATACATGATCAAGGTTAGACATGTGTGTGTTGTGTGCTCTGTCTTTTCGCGCAGCTCATTTTCTCTGTGCCTCAACAACACGATGATTCTCAGCTATGCGGGTTCCTCTTTGGTTGTTACAGCGCCGATCATGCACAAGGGATTCCCAGCACGTGGTTTCTATATCGAAGCATATCAGAGACACTTTAAGAGTGTCTTTAAAGCGTTTTTCTGTCCACCAGCTGAACGTCTGCCCCCTTCAAGTTCGCCATACATCAACTATTTTGGGATGCGTTTATCAGGCATTCGAGCAACGTGACCGACCCATCTCACTTGGGCCTTCTGTAACAGGGTGTTGACGCTTGGGATCTTTGCTCTTGTGAAGACTTCGCTGTCTGGAATTTTGTCCTGCCAGTTTATTTTTAGTATTCTGCGTAGACAGCTTTTGTGGAAGTGGTTTAATTTTCTTGCGTGTCTGCTACACACTGTCCATGTCTCACTTGCGTACAGCAGCGTGGTTAGCACTATGGCCTGGTAAACTTTCAGTTTTTCTTTATAACATAACACAACATTAATGAGAATGGAACCACATTTACTACCATCATGTGCCTATAATAATCGACACTCAGGGCGCAGAGCACGAGGCAGGCCAAGAACACGATGGATAGATAACATCTCAGAGTCCCTGCGAAAGCATGGACTGACAACGTCAAGCGCAACACACCTGGCACAAGATAGGAAACTAACTCTCCCCAGGACGCTTCACGGCAAATGTGGTTAAGATAAGATAAGATAAGATAAGAACACAACATGGCACAGCATAAGGTTTAGTCAGAAACTCCGTCGATTCCAAGGGAGCTCACTCTCTATTTAATCAGATGATTAAAACACCGAATGTGTTTACATACGATTTAGATAACTACAACATTCGTTCAGCATGGCGTCCAAAGGTGACAATGTGAAATCAAACGCAGACCGAAGTTCATCCGTGGACAATTCGTCTGCCGTAGATCCGGAGCTTGATGCTATACTGGACAGTAAGATAGATAGTCTTATTATTCGTGTTTTTGGGTTTCATAATTTATATATTTGACTAAATAACTATATTTACTAAGATGACAAATGTGGTTAGAACTTTTTGTCTCGACTCATAATTTTTGTCTGATGCAAGTTAGTACTACTAGAGAAGGAAGCTCTTTGAAAGTGCAGGCGCATACAGTAATACTGTACAGTACATCGCGCGTGACATTTTAGTCAATTCGGCGTAAACGTATTTATTTGTTCTAGTATAATCACGAACAGAATACTCTTTGAACCATTTGAGCCACAGTGTTCTTTGTTTACAGTTGAGTTACTTTCATTTTACCAGCGGCGGTTTTTGCCACTTTCGGACCGGCACGCCCCTGCATCTGATTTTGTCTTGCGCTTAATTCTGATTCGTTTTTACGACTCTGACAGTTTCTGCAGAATAGCACATATGGTTTTTCTCTGTATCAACGATCAGAGTCTGCAGTTCTCTAGCTTTGCAATTCATAGTGGTTCACTACTCACTACAGCAGACACTCACACTGAGTCATTTTTGTGAGGAAAGGGGTTTAACCCAAATTAAGGTACGGTATTGTCCCCACAGTCATTTGAGACACTAGTGTCTTCTGTTCCCCCAGGAAAGTGCCAGCTTTAGCTCCTGTTTCTGTCTGTTGAAACAGGTTCACATGATTTGTGAGGATCAGCTACAATGAAAGGACTAACCACATAGGCAAGGTCAAGCTGTCCAGGATACCTTAGGACGATGGTGATTTTGGATCGTGTTTATCGGGTGTGCTTGGAAGTATCATATAGCAGAGATATGAGTATTTCAGTAGTGAAGTCAATAAGCAGTTTACCGTATGTTCTGAAGATCGTGTTTTGAAATTCATGGTAGTCATTCATTTCATGAGAGCATTTTTTCTGAAGTTCCCTTACAATTGCTGCTGTAGCTACAGAGTTCATGCTTTGTGCATTACTCTCGACAGGTGGCATGTCAGTAACGTAAAGAGTGACCAAGATATGGAGAAACCAGGAGCAATTCTTTTCTCATTTGCCTACTATGAATTCAGGCGTCATGGTGCCTAATATGACATCTCTGGCTGATTTTGTGTGTGAAAGCTTGCTTTCCTTGTCATCCGTGTTCCTTGCCATTCGGGCCACCACATCACCCATTGCATGCCAATGGTCAATGATAAATACAGACCTAGCACCATATTATCCAATATACTTCAACTCAAGGTATGAAAAAGGGTTCATTTACTTTTATGTAGAACCAATTCTCACATACGGATGTGAATCATGGACAGTTAATAACAAGAATAGTAAATTATTAGAGGCTACAGAGATGTGGTTTTATAGAAGAATGATGAGAATATCATGGACAGAAAAGATAAACCTCATTCCTTTTATTCGCTTGAAATATTGTCTATATATTCAATGTTGTCTTTTGTATAAACTTTACTGTCTTTTGTAGCTCACATAAGCTACCTTTTCTGTCAAGTGTTGTTTCGTTAGGAGTGAGTCTTGAAGTATGTGCTCTGCAGTCTGATGTACCTGTACACATGGCTGAATTGCCAATCTTGAATTTTGTATACATGTGGCTATGGAGTCGATTGTGTCCTATTCTAAGGTGCAGAATGACTTGTTCTAATCTGCTCATGTAATAGTAATCGTCTTGTGTTGGTATTTGTGACTTTCTGATTGATTTAATCATCATTTCCTTTTTGGTGGTAGATAACTGGCACATCCGGTTGCTCTCCACCAGCACCTTCCTTGGCCAGTCGGTCTGCTGTTTCATTTCCTGGTATTCCACTGTGAGACGGTATCCACTGCAAGACGACCCTGCACTGCTTGGACAGTCGGTCTGCTGTTTCATTTCCTGGTATTCCACTGTGAGACGGTATCCACTGCAAGACGAACCTGCGCTGCTTGGTCAGTCGGTCTGCTGAAAAAATATAAACGGCAATGTTCTTAAGAAAACAGGCGAAAATAGATCGCTTATCGCCCGAGTGGTTACCGGGCCCAAATTTTGGGTGTAAAGAATAGAACCACTGTTACCTGCCACACATGTCGTAAGCGGCGACTAAGGAGGTTTGGTTGAAATCATATGCACATGTCCTAAACATGTAGAAGTCTGTGTTTAGGGGCCTAACAAACCAACATGCAACGCATACACGTTCTTGGCAAAGATCAAACATATCACAAAGAATGATTAAAATTGGTCGCAAAGAAGGAAGAGGTCGCTTATATAATGCATCAGAAAGATACAATTAACATTCTTTGGACATTTTATGAGAAGAGAAAAGATTGAATGTATTGCGACAACGGACAAGATACAGGGGAAGAGAGCTATAGGTCAATAGAGGAAAACGATGCTAGACATCTTAACATCATGGTATGGCACAAAAACAGTATAAGAATTCCTAGAGCAAGAGATAAAGAGTTGTGGAATAACATGATAACCTTAGCTTTCTGAGAAGAAGTATAGCATTTGATGATGATATGGTTTAAAAATAAAAAAAAAAGTAGAGGAATAACGCATTATATTGTGACATAGCAACAGCAGTTTCCGTCACAATGAAGCCAATGGAAAATTTTTTTAAATAGCAAAAGATGGATCGACAGCATCAGGAACATCCTTAAAGAAATGAGTAGGCGAAACACGTAATCACAAAGTACTGTAGTTTTACAAATTACAAAAACAATGACAATATACAGCAACGTTTCAATCAACAAGGTCTTTATCAAGCAAACGAACAATAGGAGTGACGAATTTAAAAAAAAAAAAAAAAAACATATGGACGACTACATAGTATACGGAGACAAACGTTTCTGAAATGAGTAACAGCTTACAAAGTGCCTTAGAACAAGCACACACAAAATCACTGCTACCCCATCCCCCACACTTCTATAAAGAAGTAAATGGTGGAAGAGAAGAAGAAGAACGACAAAGGTTGTACAAATACAGCATGATGATGATGTGCATGTTCTGTAGCTTCTTCTTTGCTTATCCTGAACAGGTGCATTAGAAGATTTTGACAAGGTCAAAGAACAGTCCCACAAAGTTCCAGGCGGAGATGCCGTATCAGGAGTAGCAAGTGATGCAGTCAGAGACAGTAAAGCTTCGCAAGCTCACGAGACATCCAAACCTGTGAGTTATTATTCAAGAATGTAAACTCTCTTAGCACCCTGAGTTAAAAGCTGCGATGATAGCGTCGAATGAAACGACCTTCTGGATTATCTGTGTGAGACCCCAGTCCAGTGTTTCCCGGGGCCATGGAAAATGCAGTTGAAATTGCAAATTGCCAAGTGCCGACTTGTGTCTCAAAACGGTGGAGAATGTTCCTCCCGGAATAAACTCACCATGGCTAGAAGAGTAAGGAAGATAATGTAAGAATTTGTCTTCTCGTACAAGCCTAATCATTGACAAGGGCCAGCACTTTTCGGACGCGATCGCCCTACAATTCCATAGAACAGCGTTTAAAAATGCGTACACTTGCTGACTCAGATCAAAATGGCCAATTAACAGCAGAAAAATTATCATTTCAAGTGAAAGCAAACATCTGTCCGTGCAGGTTGTCACTCAGTACGCTCTCTGACGAAAATCACATAGGTCACAAAGAGTGGTCAACGAGTGGTTGTTCTAGGGCACCAGCTGAAGAGGCTCCCTGGATTATAATCACATGCCCGCCAAGATCAATAAGTGATGTTTTAGAGCTCCAACCGTACTAGAAGTGGGAGAATACTGCAGTGATGACCAATCAACCCTACCTGGGTAGGAGTCTCCGCAGCATTAAGCATAGCACTACACACCTAGAGATGTTGGAGATTCTTCTGCATTCTCACTAGATTGGGATTTGGATTCTCTAATAAAGGCAGCCGTCTGCCTCAGATTATCAGCCACGCCATACAGTTTGTCTTGGACGCTAGTGTAAGTGGGCCACCTCTTTCTTCTCAAGTCTGCATACTTGGGGCAGTTCTGTAGGATATAATTCCTATGATTTCTGCTTCCTGTTTGTGCTGACCTCTTCCCACAGTAAGTTTTGGCCACCCTCGTGATGTTAGGTCTGATATTCTTACTGCGCTTAATCTCTGAGGCAGATTAGCGACCGTAGAATCCGTTATCCCATTCCTCATTGTGAGGGTCGTTGCACCATGTTATGCGTCTTACGTCCTGGTGCATCCGTTTTCTGCAAGCATTTGTTTCGGGTTAGCATTCCCTAGCGGACACGTGCATCCGATTTCAGCCAAACTTCCTTAGTCGCCTCTTACGACATGCGTGGCAGGTAACAGTGGTTCTATTCTTTACACCCCAAATTTGGGCCGGTAACCACTCAGGCGAGATGTTGGAGATTTCTGGGTTTTCAAGAAAACACGGGTATTCCCCCCATTACACTATATGAAAAGTGAAAATTCAGAATTCCTGGGGTTAGAAGAAGAAGCACCCGGAGCCCTTACAGTGTATAACTCATGCCTTTTTATATTCAAATATGAAGCATAATTTCTTTTAGTCATCTGAGACCGCATAGTTGTCCGACTTGACTTATTCATGTCCACTCCTAGCGGAGCATAGGGCCTCAACAGTAGTTCTCCACTTTTCTTGATCTCTGGCTATTTTTCTTTATGGCTTCCTAGGATAGTCCAGAGTCGTTTAGTTGCTTCAAGAAGACTCCGAGTCTGCTTGGAACATCTCCTTTTCTGTTGTCCGTGCGAGTTCCACTCAAGTGCTTGTCTAGTAAAACTCAATTGTCTCCTGCAAGTTATGGGGGTCCTTCACCTTTCTTTATTCCTCTTAACGTGGGTCATCATGGGGTCTTGTCCTCAGGTCTTTGTTAACATTCTTGGCAGGAGTGATGAATGTCATTTTGATAGCCATTCAACTAGTTTCTCTTGCAATCCAGGAAGATGCTGCTGTGCCTGAAGATGCATCCTATGACTTCCTTGCAGACGCAATGGGGAAACAATTTGAAGAAACATTCAGTTCTTTGCTGAAAGATCCAAACTTGAAGAAACAGTTTGAGGAATTAGCAGATTCAGCAGAACAAGCAGGTATGTTGTTAATGTTGTGCGAAAAATGGTCAATTAACAGCCGAAAATTGATCGTTTCGAGTGAACGGAAACGTCTGTCTGTGCAGGCCGTCGCTCAGTACTTTCTCTGGTGAAAATCACATAGGTCGCCAACGAGTGGTTGTTCTAGAGCACCTGCAGAAGAGGCTCCTTGGACTATAATCACATGCCCACCAATATCAATAAGTGATGTTTTAGAGCTCCAACCGCACTAGAAGTGGGAGAATACTGCAGTGATGACCAATGATCTCTACCTGGGTAGGAGTCTCCGCAGAACTAAGCATAGAACTACACGCCTGGAGCTGTTTGAGGTTTCTGGGTTTTCACGAAAGCTCGGGTGCTCCCCTATTGCACTATATTAAAAAGAAGGAAAATGCATAATTCCTCAGGTTGAAAGAAGAAGTGCCCAAGTGGTTACCAGGGCCCAAATTTGGGGTGTAAAGAATAGAACCACTGTTACCTGCCACACATGTCATAAGAGGCAACTAAGGAGGCTTTGCTGAAATCGGACACAAGTGTCCGCTAGGGAATGCTAACCAAACAAATGCTTGCAGAAAACGGATGCACCAGGACATAAGACGCATAACATGGTGCAACGACCCTCACAATGAGGAATGGGATAACGGATTCTACGGTCGCCAATCTGCCTCGGGGGTTTAAGCCATGCAGTAAGAATGTCAGACCTACCATCATGAGGGTGGCCAAAACTTACTGCGGGAAGAGGTTGGCACAAACGGGAAGCAGAAATCATAGGAATTATATCCTACAGAACTGCCCCCAGTATGCAGACTTGAGAAGAAAGAGGTGGCCCACTTACACTAGTGTCCTAGACAAACTATGGCGTGGCTGATAATCTGAGGCAGACGACTGCCTTTATTAGAGAATCCAAATCCCAATCTAGTGAGAATGCAGAAGACAAACTGTATGACGTGGCTGATAATCTGAGGCAGACGACTGCCTTTATTAGAGAATCTGAAATCCAAATCTAGTGAGAACGCAGAAGACAAACTGTATGACATGGCTGATAATCTGAGGCAGACTGCCTTTATTAGAGAATCCGAAATCACAATCTAGTGAGAATGCAGAAGACAAACTGTATGGCGTGGCTGATAATCTAAGGCAGACGACTGCCTTTATTAGAGAATCTGAAATCCCAATCTAGTGAGAACGCAGGAGAAGAAGAAGGAAGAAGAAGAATGTTATGTGATCGTCTTCATTGGGCATTTTCATTCGTGATCTGTCCTCCGCCACAGCAGGCATCCCAAAGTCCACTTGCTCACTTTACCCATGAGAAGTTGATTAGTATATCTTCTCTCTCTACCACGAAGACGACACTGTCTGGTATGTCCAAACTTAACTCCTAATTCTCAAACTTGTTCCAGTGTCTGAGACTTGTCCATATCACATAAATGAGAGCGTACCACATTGATGACATTGTGCCATATTGATGACATCGGCTTCGTCCATACTTCTGCCCACTTCTTCTTTGAATACTTCATATCGACCACTTGTTAACCACTATTTGCGATTTGCATGTGATCTGAGCCTAAGAGCGATTGCACACTCTGCCAGTTATGCGATTACAAGTAGACCAGCACATCCGACTTCTGCAACGCTTTTTATTTACTAGGGTAGCTTCCTAGGCCCTACCTCAGTCACCTCTTACAACATGCCTTGTAGGTCGCAGTGGTACTATTCTTTGCTTCCCTTGCGGACCCCGGCACCACACAGGCGATCATGCTTTGTGCAATATTCTCGGCAGGTGGCATGCATTTTTGCGGAGAGGGACAAAGTCATCTGGGGTATATGCCCGTGTGGTGCCGGGGTCCGCAAGGTAAACAAAGAATAGTACCACTGCAACCTACAATGCATGGCGTAAGAGGCGACTGATGTAGGCCCTAGGGGTGCTACGCTTGTAGATAAAAGGCAGTGCCGAAATCGGATGTGCGCAGAAAACTTGTAGGTGCATAACTGGCACAGCGTACAATCACTCTTAAGCTCAGATCACATACAAATCACAAAGAGTGGTTAACAAGTGGTCGATATGGAGATCTCAAAGAGGCATAATCAGTGCACCTGTCATGACGCTTCTGTCTGATTTTTGCATGAATGCTTGCTTTACTTATTATCATTGTCCCACGCCCGAGTGGTTACCGGGGCCCAAATATGGGGTGTAAAGAATAGGACCACTGTTACCTGCCATGCATGTCGTAAGAGGCGACTAAGGTGGTTTGACTGAAATCGGATGCATGTGTCCTAAACGTGTAGAAGTCTATGCGTTTAGGGCCTACCAAACCAATGTGCAACATATACAAGTTCTTGGGAAAGATCAAACATATCACAAAGAGTGATTAAAATTTGTCGTAAAGAACAAACATGAAGAAGATCAATGTTCCCACTGAACAGACATGCCGTTTTCGACTTCAGAGATTCTTGATTATAATGGTATGAGATAATATATATAATCTGTCCTCCATACGCATCTGTTCTTCTCAGCGTCTACTAACAATGCAGCAGCATTTGCAGAAACAGTGGAGAAAGCTTTAAGTGGTCTTAACCTCAATGCAGAAAATTTACAGGTTAGCATTTTCAGTTTTTGTTTTTTGTAATTTGGCTACGCTGGTATCTTCTTCTTCGCGATCACCCTTAGACTGATGTACCAGATTTCCCCATAAATCTAATTCATGCAGCCATAGCGTGGTTGGGTTTCGTCACATCTTCAGTGCCATTTGGAGCTCTGGTGTTTATCCTTCGGCGATGTGTTTGGTTTTAGCCATTGTTTACTGGGTTCGCTCTCCATCAGCCTTTGGCTGTCCCCAGCCGACCTGCAAGGCAGCAGCTTGCTATTTTCTTTTAGGGCAGCTACCTTTATACAACCTTCCCTCCCGGGTTGTTGAGCATCATCTGCCCAGGTTACCAGTCTTTTTGGACTACTTGGTCTGCCTGCCGTCCAGTTTTGTGTACGGTTGCTCCGCTAGCCTTTGATTGTCCCCAATCAAACTACAAGGCAGTAGTAGCTAAGCTGGTATGAAGACATGCACCATACGAAACATCTACACCCCGTACACTGGAGGTCTCTGCGGCTAAGTGGTTAAGCCCTTTGCCTTGTGAGTCGAAGGTCGTGGGTTCGAGTCCGGACCGTACCATTCTGTTCACGAGTGAAGTTTTTTCCAGAGACCCTAGGATTGTTGCTGGAGCTATGGAGTTTTGTGCAATACTCTCAGCAGGTGGCGTGCCATTTCTGCGGAGAGGAACCAAGCCGTATGGGGTAAAACCCGGATCAATGAAGTCAATCCGTCGGCTTTTAAACCGTTTTTTTATTATCTACCCGTGTATATCTTGTGTGTTGGCGTCTGTGACTTAGCACTAGTGAACTCGATCACCACCCAAGAGTACCTGGTTCAAACCCTGAGGTGGCCAGTTTGGATGCAAATTGGTTCATTAGGATTTTTAGGAGCAGTAAAAATAGACCTTACCACTCAGAAAGCAATGGCAAACTACTGAACGTTGAAGTGGCGCCTAGAAAATCGACGACTTGTTTACTGTGGTTGATGACAACGTCCTGTAAAGGGTATGCTACGATTTCATATTTTATGTAAGTGAGATGGATTAGCGTAGGCATTCGCATATGATCTTGGACATAGAAGGGTTGTGGGTTCAATATCATACTTGATGTTTCACACACGAAGAAAGGAATTAGCTTTCATACTACGGCCTGTAAAGTGACTTCACACCGTAACTTTTTCCGTGCGCAGTTATTTCCTCAGCTGTACACGATTAATTCAAGGGAGGCAAAAAAAAAAAAAAGTAACTACTCGTTAATAAATAAGCATATAAATATATCATATTAGATACTAATTTGAAGAAAACTGGACAACCTATTAGAATAACAAGGTTAAAAGTAGTAGAAGTAAAATGTTAGAAGTAAAACTAGAAAGACTTGTATACGGGGGAACAACTCAAATGGTGCAGTGTACAGCGAATGATGTGGAAAGAGTTATGGTCCGAAAAGGCTATGAGAAAAGTTATTTTATTATTATAGGTTATGTCCTATAGATGCCTGCGCAGGATACTCCATCTGCGATGGTATGACAGGACTACAAACAAGGAACTCTGGAATATAACAGAACAACGACAGTTAGATAAGGAGCAGAAGGTGGCGATGGATAGGACACACTGAGGAAATCCCCTAACAGCATCACAAGACAGGCTCTCTGATGGAACCCCAGGGCAATAGAGGTAGGGGAAGACCCAGGAACACCTGGAGACGGAGTGCAAGAAATTGTGGAGAGACTGGGGAGATCTGAAAAAGATGGCCTTGGATTGGCGAACTTGGAAGGCCTTGGTTTGCAGACCTATGCTTCCCTAGGGGTGAAGAATACGACATACGATTCTTTTAATGATGGTCTCCAATTATGGACAGTTTGTTTGTTTTGAAAGCTCTTTAGGGAATGCTAACCCGAAACAAATGCTTGTAGAAAACGGATGCACCAGGCCATAAGGCGCATAACATGGTGCAACGACCCTCACAATGAAGAATGGGATAGTGAATTCTACGGTCGCCAATCTGCCTCGGAGATTTAGCCACGCAGTAAGAATGTCAGACCTACCATCACGAGGGTGGCCAAAACTTACTGCTGGAAGAGGCCGGCACAAATGGGGAAGCAGAAATCATAGGAATTATATCCTACAGAACTGCCCCCAGTGTGCAGACTTGAGAAGAAAGTGGTGGCCCACTTACACTAGCGTCCAAGACAAACTGTATAGCGTGGCTGATAATCTGAGGCAGATTATTAGAGAATCCGAAATCTTAGTCTAATGAGAATGCAGAAGACAAACTGTACGGCGTGTCTGATAATCTGAGGCAGATGGCTGCCTTTATTAGAGAATCCGAAATCTCAGTCTAGTGAGAAAGCAGACGAAGAAGAAGAAGAAAGCTCTTCATTTGTTATCGTATTTGACCAGAAAATGTGCAGGATATCTCTGAACCATTTATTTTGGAATGTCTCCAACTTGGGGAGTAGATTTAAGATCACCAAACAAAATTATTAATTAAAACAGTTAATAAAACTCACGGCACTGGACAACAACCCGGTAACAGTGTGATGACAAAAGAAAAGGAATAACGCTGTTTTGTTTTCAGTAACGATAAAGGAACCCTTTCATACCTCGATGACCTACTGCAAGACTGCCCACTGCTAGCAGGCCTGAGAAACAAAACCTGGCCGGAAAATACCGAGCTAAATAAGAAGCTGTATGGAGGGACAGAGTCCCTAAAAACAGCAGCAGAATTTATGGGGAAATCTGGTACATCAGTCTAAGTGGTGATCGTGAGAGAGAGATACCTCGATGTGTGTTGTGTAATGGTGTTAGGCTCATATTTTTCATTGTCCGTTGGCAAACAATGGGTGATATGGTCAATATCACGACGGCCACTTTACTTCCCAGTGACGACCGAGTGGTTACCGGGTCCCAACTTTGGGGTGTAAAGAATAGAACCACTGTTTCCTGCCACACGTCATAAGAGGCGACTAAGGAGGTTTGGCTGAAATCGGATGGACGTTTCCTAAACATGTAGAAGTCTACGCTTTTAGGGGCCTACGAAACCTATGTGCAACGTATACACATTCTTGGCAAAGATCAAACATATCACAAAGAGTGGTTAAAATTTGGAGTAAAGAAGGAACGCAAAGAAGAAGGAGACTTCCCAGTGCTTTTCCTGTTACCCAGTTGATGCTGGGTCGACCTGAGAGCCATGGCGGTCAGAAAAATATTCCATGACCCACTGGAAATGAACCCGAACCATTAGCCTAAGAAGCGAGTTGACTAACAACTATGCTACTGCGGATCTCGCTGTCAGTATTACGCCTGTGTATTGCAGGGGCTGCAAGGAAGCAAAGAATAGTAACAATGCAGCCTACAGGGTATGTCGTAAGAGACGACTGAGGTAGGGGCCTATAAAAAGCATCGCAGAAATCGGGTGTGCTGGCCTACTTGTAGGCGCATAACTATCACAACGTACAATCACTCTTAGGCTCAGATCACATACAAATCACAAAGAGTGGTTAACAAGTAGTCGATATGGAGCGTTCAAAGAGGAAAATGCTGCTGTTAATATGATTTTAAAAAAAAAAAGTAAGTAAAGGAACCCTTTCATACCTGTTGGTATATAGGGCAATGCAGTGTTAGGCTCCAGTCAACAGACTCCAGTTAGCATGTAACGAATACAACATGAGAATAAACATCGACAAAACAGAAGTAATGACATTCGCCAGAGAAGAAAGCACTATCAATATCTCCATCGATAATCGCCTACTAAATCAAGTAAAAGATTTCACATACTGGGGAGCATTTTTTCAGCAAATGGAAGAATAACTAATGAAATTCAACACAGATGCAAGAAAGCAAATCAAATGATAGGACAAATGTTGCCAATTTTAAAATGCAAACATGTCACCATGAACACAAAAAGAGCAATGTTCAACACAATCTATCTCCTCACATTATGTTACCAGTGCCAAACCTGGACGCTGACAACAAAGCGATAGAAGAAAACTAGTCACGACAGAGATGAAGTGTCTGCGCAGAATGCTGGGTGTAACAAGAAGAGACCGGTTGAGAAATGAAGACATCAGGAAAAAGTGGGTACAACATCAGTACTAGACTTCATCAAGAAACAACAAATTAAATGGTTCGGCCACGTAAGCAGATTACTACCAGACAGTGCACCTCAAAGAGCAATGCTGCACCGATACAATGGGTACAAAGCAAAAGGCCCGCCACGCAAAAGATGGACCTCAGAGATAACAGAGGCGACGAAAGAGACTATCTACGAAGCACATACTAGGACCCGTTTTAGAAATCTCTTCCTGACCTGACGCTGTGAGGCATACAGGATTCAAGAAAGAAGAAGAAGTGTTAGGCCTGTATTGTTCATTGACCATCGGCACATGATGGGTGATGTGGTCAGCATCACGCCAGGCTGCCTTTACTTTCCCAGAGCATGTGTGGTACCCAGTTGAGGCTGGGTCGACCTGAGAGCCGTCGCGTCGGGAAAAATTCCACGCGCACTGCGGGAGTTGAACCCGACCATCAGCCTTAATATGATTTTTTTAAAGCAATATTACATTCCAAACTGTTATAGTTTAATGTTTAATTAAAACAAAACAAAGCTTGTTCAAGCATCTAGATTGTGGTTTGTCTGCTTTCAGGGAGATTCTAACCAGCAGGAACTGTGGGAGCAGCTGGCAGAGTCATTTGGTGCAGAGGCAAGTGGCGAAGGTGGTGGAGTAGTAGAAGGTCTCGGAACTATGAGCGAAATGTTTCAGACCATGGTGAAGCAGTTGTTATCGAAAGAACTCTTGTATCAGCCGCTGAAAGAGGTGTCAGATAAGGTATGATGCAATTACTTGCACGTGTGAGATGCAATTACTTGCACGTGTGAGATGCAATTACTTGCACCTTCATATGTGTGTGAGAATAAGATGAGATGCAAGTTCTTGCACCTCCGTATGCTCTGGGAAATGTTTCAGACCATGGTGAAGCAGTTGTTATCGAAAGAACTCTTGTATCAGCCGCTGAAAGAGGTGTCAGATAAGGTAGGATGCAATTACTTGCATGTGTGAGATGCAATTACTTGCACCTTCGTATGTGTGTGAGAATAAGATGAGATGCAAGTTCTTGCACCTCCGTATGCTCTGGGAAATGTTTCAGACCATGGTGAAGCAGTTGTTATCGAAAGAACTCTTGTATCAGCCGCTGAAAGAGGTGTCAGATAAGGTAGGATGCAATTACTTGCACGTGTGAGATGCAATTACTTGCACCTTCGTATGTGTGTGAGAATAAGATGCGATGCAAGTTCTTGCACCTCCGTATGTTTGTGTGTAAATAAGGTGAGATGCAAGTTATTGCACCTTCATGTGTGTGTGAGAATAAGGATGAAAAAAAACACAGAAAAAGATGTCCATTTCTTTCTGTCAAGTTCAACTGCTGTGTCTTAGTCTAGTTCATCTACCATATCTTAGTCTAGTTCATCTACCATATCTTAGTCTAGTTCATCTACCATGTCTTAGTCTAGTTCATCTATCATATCTTAGTCTAGTTCATTTACCATGTCTTAGTCTAGTTCATCTACCATGTCTTAGTCTAGTTCATCTACCATGTCTTATTAGTTCATAGATTCCCACACTTATTCGGCCCACCGCCCACTTTGCATGACATAAACTTTGTAACGTGTCATACATGGTCAATTTTCAAATGATTATATACATGAAGTAGAAACGATGGAAAAATGGATTGTGAAAGATGAGCATAAGATGAATTAAAATGCTGAATTCAAATTTTTAAAGGGTTATTCAATCGCAAAATCATGAAAAAAAACTCCCCCCAAATGCTTCTGAACCCGCTATCACCACCCCCCTGGAAGGCTTCAGTGTCCACAGGGGGGTGCGGTATCGCCCACTTTGAGAAACGCTGGTCTAGTTCATTTACCATGTGTGTGTTACATGCACTTCCATTCTCTTTCAGTACAAGGAATACTTGGAGAAAAACCAGACTGTTCTAGAGTCAGACAAGTTGACAACATACCATAGCCAACTGGAGATTATTGACAAGATTGTTGAGCATCTGGATGGAGACTCAGAGCATCACAGCGCTGAAGAGAAAAATGCTCGATTTGAAGTGCTCTTAGATTTGTTACAGAAGGTAAGCAGTTTAGATTCTTCTTCAAACGCTACATTTCGACCACATTTTAAAACACTCTGTGTGATTTGTATGTGATCTGAGCCTAAGAACGATTGTATGTTGTGCCAGTTATGCGCCTACAAATAGACCAGCACATCCGATTTCTGCGATGCTTTTTATTTATTAGGGTAGCTCCCCATGGCTCCTACATCAGTCGCTTCTTACGACATGCCTTGTAGTTCGCAGTGGCACTATTCTTTGCTTCCCTTGGCCCCAGCACAACATGGGCGTGGAGTATAGATTCAAACATATTTGAATAAATGAGAAAAATAGACATCTTGCCTGCTCATGATACTCCATATATGATGGTATGACAGGATTACAAACAGGGAACTGGGGGATAGAGCAGGACAACGTCTGGGGGAACAAGAGATAAGGGGCAGAAGGTGACAATGGATAGGGCATACACTGAGGATACCTCCTGACAGCATCATGGGAGGCCCTGATGGAACCCCCAGGGTAATAGAAGTAATGAAAGACGCCAGGAACACCTGGAGGTGGGAGTTTGAAACAGAATGCAAGAAAATGTGGAGTGATCTGGAGAAGATTGCCTTAGATAGGAGGGCGGGTGGGGGACTGCCTAGAGTAGTTGATAGTAGCTCGGCCTGCTAGCTGTGAGACGCCTCATAGCTCGGGTTCGAACCTACTGTCCGGCATTTGTTCGAGTCCCCTGGTCTTACTCAGGACGATAACGTGAGTACCTCTGAAGTCTGAGAAAATCTGCCTGTATGGCGAGGAATACTAATTACGAGTACATTGAGAACATGGCTGCTAGTGTAAAGTAATTTACAATGTGCACGCTGCTGCCATTGTAAGAAATTGGAAAACAGATTTTCATAAAAATCAGTTTCAGAGATGGAACTCGTCTGAGTTGAAAGCGGACGAAAAACAAAACTTGGTTGCAGACCTAGGGGTGAAGGGTGAAGAGAGAAATCTTGACTTTCTGTTTACCTCAGGACACATGTTGTTGCTTTATATTGAGTCTGTTAGGGATGTCTTCTTGAGTTTCATTTGAGAGGCTAAGCAAGCCTTCAAACAAAAATCAGTCTTGGGCGCCATGTCTGAGTTCATAGTGGGCGAACTTGATCCTTACTTGGAGATTTAAACTACAAGTATCTCTGAAGTCTGAGTACGGCAAGGGACACTGGTTATCTGTTAAATGAGGGCTATCATCTTAGCACTTTGGACATGGTCATAGGTGCTCCTATCCCTGCCTCAACAAATCCAGCAGCGTCCAGCCGCACAACTCTCCAGTTCGACGTTGATTAATCAATCTCTTTACATATTTGCTATGTTGTTCTTTTCAGGCTGTACCAATATCGTTGCTAATCTCTCTCAATCTCGTCAGCGACTGGGATTCACAACTCTGAAAATCCTCTGTTTGAAAAGACTCAATGCGCTAAGAATGTCTTCTTCAAACTCTCCATATCGACCACTTGTTAACCACTCTGATCTGAGCCTAAGAGCGATTGTACATTGTGCCACGTATGCGACTACAAGTAGGCCAGCACATCCAATTTCTTCCATGCTTTTTATTTACTATGGTAGCTTCCCTAGGTCCTACATCAGTCGCCTCTTACAACGTGCCTTGTAGGTCGCAGTGGTATTATTCTTTGCTTCCCTTGAGGGTTCCGGTACCACACGGGTGAATAAGAATGTCATTTTGGTCCATTGCAGTTCCCTCTGATATCGTAGCCATGTCAGCGAATCTATCAGCTCGTACATTATCCCCTGACTCCTGCGTGCACAGGGACAAAAATGAAGGTGATTTCTCTGATCACAGTCTGTACTAGTATCTAAACTCAGTTTCTTCTCACCATACCTGATTCAACTTTACGAATCATGGTCATGAAGTCACTGAGTATGAAAACACGAGAGCAGTTATGAGATGCCAACCACATCACCGCTTCTGTAACCGCCCGTACCTCCATTGTTAAACTACTTATAGTTGTCGCGTAGACCCACTGGCCTATCTGATTATTTTTTCACCTGACCATGCTGAAAACGCACAGGCACATCGCATATGTATGAATTAGACAATTATTCAATGCCTAGATGTATGAATTAGGCAATTCTTTAATGCCTAGATGTGTGAATTAGGCAATTATTTAATGCCTAGATATATGAATTAGGCAATTATTTAATGCCTTGTATGAATTAGGCAATTATTTAATGCCTTGTATGAATTAGACAATTCTTTAATGCCTAGATGTATGAATTAGGCAATTCTTTAATGCCTAGATATATGAATTAGGCAATTATTTAATGCCTTGTATGAATTAGGCAATTATTTAATGCCTTGTATGAATTAGACAATTCTTTAATGCCTAGATGTATGAATTAGGCAATTATTTAATGCCTTATATGAATTAGGCAATTATTTAATGCCTTGTATGAATTAGGCAATTATTTAATGCCTAGATATATGAATTAGGCAATTATTTAATGCCTAGGTGTATGAATTAGGCAATTATTTAATGCCTAGTTGTATTAATTAGGCAATTCTTTAATACCTTGATATAGGAATTAGGAAATAATTTAATAACTTATATTTTTTCTTGTTTTGCCTAGATGCACGAATTAGGCACTCCTCCAACAGAAGTAGTAGGTGAAGGCAACATGATGATGCCTAACTTGGGTGACCTTGGAGGTTTGGGACAGGTAAGTGGAATCAGGATCATATTTCAAGATGGATGCTTGTACTTCTTCTTTGCGTTTGTTCTTTATGACCAATTTTAATCACTCTTTGTGATATGTTTGATCTTTGCCAAGAACGTGTATACGTTGCACATTGGTTTGGTAGGCCCCTAAATGCATAGACCTCTACAAGTTTTTGTTTTTTCGATTCAGAAGCACGTGAGCTTTTCAGCTCTTCGGCTCGGTGCCATGGACATCATAACCTTCGGTTCGGTGCCACGAACACCGTGAATCTGGTGAATCTGTGGCTTTTCTGCCATCCCGCGGAATTGAACCCGCACACACAGAGGGATAGTCACCCGTAGTCCAAGCGTTACGAACACGCTGGGCAGACGGGCAACCTCTACACGTTTAGGACACATGCATCCGATTTCAGCCAAACCTCCTTAGTCGCCTCTTACGACATGCATGGCAGGTAACAGTGGTTCTATTCTTTACACCCCAAATTTGGGCCCTGGTAACCACTCGGACGGATGCTTGTACTTACTTTATGTTTCTCCAATACAATTTTGTCTCACAGCGTCATGATGAGAAGAGATTTCTGAAACATTCTTTTGTGTGTGCTTCATAAACAGTGTTTATTTTCTTCTTCTTCACCTTTCGACTCCCAACGGAGCACAGGTCTTCAACAAACATCTTCCAGCTCTTCCTCTCTCCTGCCATCCCTTTCAATTCTTTCCACATCTTGCCTATCCATTTAATATCAGTCTCGGGGGACTGCCTAGAGTAATTGATAGTAGCCCGGCCTGCTAGCTGTGAGACGCCTCATAGCTCGGGTTCGAACCTACTGTCCGGCATTTGTTTGAGTCCCTGGTCTTACTCAGGACGATAACGTGAGTACCTCTGAAGTCGGAGAAAATCTGCCTGTATGGCGAGGGGAATACTAATTACGAGTACATTGAGCACACGGCTGCCAGTGTAAGTAATTTACAATGTGCACGCTGCTGCCATTGTAAGAAATTGGAAAAACGAATTTTCACGCAAAAATCAGTTTCAGAGATGAAACTTCGTCTGAGTTGAAAGCGGACGAAAGAAAAAAAAAAATATATAAAGTCTCCAGATATTTTTCTAGGCCTTCCCCTACTCGTTCCTTGTGGGTTCCAAAACAGTGCCTGTCTTGCAATGCTTCCGTCGGTCTTCTCAATGTGTGCCCTATCCATAACAGCATTTCTTCCTGAGTTTTTTTTCCACTGGTTCTTTTTCTTCTTCTTCAAAGATCCAGCGGAACTTGAGCTCTTGTCCTTCGGCTCCAATGCTATGTAGTGGTATCTGCATGTGTTTGTAAGTTGTTCTTTTGTTCCGTATAATGTGTTCCATTTATCTGGCCTTGGAGGAAGGAGAGTCTTTCTGATGTCATCTAGTGCTTGACACTTGAAGAGGTGGTGGTGAACGGTTTCATGATGATGTGCGCACAGTTGGCACTCTGGAGTGTGTTGTGGATGAATTCTGTTCAAGTGATTATTAAGTGTTATGTGTTGGGTTCGGTGTCTAAAAATGGTGCTCTGATCTCTTCTTGTAAGGTGGTTGATGTTGTCATTAAGGTTAGGGCTGGCCATATGGCTGTACCACCTCTCTTCCCGTGTCTCCCATGGCCCATCTGTTCAGCCAAATTTGTTGTCATTAGGATTTGCATTGCTGTATGGAGAGTTGTTGCTGTGATTGGTTGTTCTTGTGTTGACCCTTTCTTGGCTAGCCTATCTACTTTATCATTTCCGGGTGTGTTTGTTTTCCACTGGTATCTGCTTAGTTCTTTCTCATTTGTAATTTTATCACACCATCTCAGTTCCTTAACAAACATGAACATTCATAAATGGATGTTTACGTAGTATAGAGGACTGTGTTTTTCACTGCCTGTTATTTCTGAGTCCACCTTTTGCGAGGACAGCCTTTTGCTTTGTAGCCACTGTATCGGAATAGCATTGCTCTTTGAGATGCAGTCTGTTGGTAATCTGCTTATGTGGCCGAACCATCTAATTTGTTATTTCTTGATGAAGCTCAGTACTGATGTTGTACCCACTTTTCGCCCGAGTGTTTACCAGGGCCCAAATTGGGGTGTAAATAATAGAATCACTGTTACCTGCTACGCATGTCGTAAGAGGCGACTAAGGAGATTGGGCGTGGGGCTAACTATGCCACACCGTAAAAAACACTAGATGGCTACAGAACGGAGAGTGAACCGAGTAACGCTGGCTGAAACCTGACACATCACTGAAGGATAAGCACCAGAGCTCCAAATGGTGCTGAAGATGTGACGTAAAACACACCAATGCTAAGGCTGCATGAATCAGATTTCCACATGAATAGAATTTATGGGGAGATCTGATACATCGTCTAGGCGGGATCGTGAGAGAGCGAGATCACATACAAATCACAGAGTGGTTTAACAAGTGGTCACTATAGAGCGTTCGAAGAAGATTATCGTCTTTTATTTAACCATATTTATTATCTATATACCCCATTCTTATCTTTATTTCAGTTTCCTGGAATGGGAGGCATGGCTGGTATCCAGGACCCATCTCAGTGTGTTCTGATGTGACCCTTCACCAAGCCCAATTTTCCTGAAAGAACCTGTAGCAGCTTCTGTGATTATGAACAAAGAGTTTGAAGATAGGATGAAGGCATCATAAGTAGACACGAAACTGCCAACAGAGATGTTGGAATGATAATTAATTCAACATGGATTGTCTGGCAGTTCAGAATAGTGCCCTCTTCCTCACAGATACAAGAATGTATTAATTATTTACAGGATAGACAAAGACATACAAAAAAAAAGAAAAAAAGATGGGACTGTGTGAATCGGATGTAAAAAAATGCAATATTTGAAAAGTATGCAGGGAAAGAAAGATGAAGAAATATATTTATGAAAAATAATGACAATGCAAAATGTTTGCATTTTTTTCATGATTTTTGTGCACATAATTTTGCAATGCAAAAAAATGCCTTTTTGTTAAATTTATTTGATATGGTTTTTGTTGTGAGATTGTGTTGCGTCTGTTTGTAAACCAGGGATATTAAAATATAACGAATAATTAACTCTTAGTTGACCAGGGCAAAAGCCATGTTTTTACAAGCCATTTGTTTTTGGAATAAAAATCGCCCTTTAGTGTGGATCCTGGTAAAAGGTGTCAACCCAAAGCTTATAGTGTGGCGTTTGGTCCACAAGAGTTAATTCATCAAAGACTTTCATTATCAAGTCGATGTAACGATTGATTGAGTCATCGAAGATGTTTATCAAATCAATGTAGCGATTGATTGCGTCATCAAATACTTTCATTATCAAATCAATGTAAATCTCTGAAGTCGGGGCTCCAACTGCTTAAATCGCTTGATCGATTCAACATCGATTTTAGTGTCCTCATCCAACAGAGAGTCTCGAAGAGACCGAAGAATATCCCCCTTATCCATCTTCAACTCCCCAACAATCGATGCTGTTGATGCAAGCCTGTCCGCTCTCACATTACCGTAAACACCCGCATGCCCAGGACAGTATATCCACGTAAGCCACTGGAGGTTAGAAACTTCTATAGACGACATCCACTCATTCCGAAACCTGCCCTTCTGGATCTTGTGAAGCATCGACTGAGAGTCAGATACAACAACTGCCCCAGTAAATTTGCTTTGCTGTATGGAAAGTTGTTAGAAGATTATCAAATCAATGTAACAATTCCCTGTGTGTTACGGGCTGCAAGGGAAGCAGAGAATAGTAACACTGTGGTAGGATCTAGGCGACCAAGGTATAGACCGAAGGAAGCTACCCTAGTAAATAAAAAGCGTAGCGGAAATCGGATGTGCTGGCCTACTTGTTTGCGCATAACAGGCACAACGTACAATCGCTCTTGTGCTCAGATCACAAAGAGGGGTTTAACACGTCGATATGTAGCGTTCGAAGAAGATTTGCATCCGGTTTCCCCAAATGACTGCGTACATGTCAGCAGAAATGGCACCCCATCTGTCTAGAGTTTTGCAATAAATGTGGACTTCGTAGCTCCAGCAACGCCTAAAGTCTTGCACAGACTCTGTAGCTCTGGCAACAATCCTAGGGATCTCATGAAAAAATTGTGCATGCGACTCGGTTCGGATTCGAACCCATATCTTCAAAACGACAGACAAACATCTTCACCATAAAGGACCCAGGTTTCTAGTCATGCAATATTTGATTACACATTATTTCAGATTTAGATTCATTGGATGTAATGTATTGAGCCAACAAAGTGTGTGTGTCCCTCTAGTTTGTTGTGTGTAGTTTAATCTTCTGCTTTGCGTTCGTTCTTTATGACCAATTTTAATCACTCTTTGTGATATGTTTGATCTTTGCCAAGAACGTGTATACGTTGCACATTGGTTTGTAGGCCCTTAAACGCATAGACTTCTACATGTTTAGGACACATGCATCCGATTTCAGCCAAACCTCCTTAGTCATTTCTTACGACATACGTGGCAGATCACAGTGGTTCTATTCTTTACACCCCAAATTTGGGCCCGGTAACCACTCAGGTGTGTAGGTTAATTATAGTGAGCGTCTCTAGCTTAAGCGGTAGTGACCTCGATCACAAACCCAAGCGCACCTGGTTCAAACTCAGCGGTGGGCAAGTTTGGAAGCAAATTCGTTACCATGGGATTATTACAAAAAAGGTAAAAATAGACCTCACGTTCAGAAAGGCATGGCAAACTACCGAACGTATAAGTGGTGCCTAGAAAATCAACGACTCGTTTACTGTGGTTGATGGATATGTCCTGTAAAGGATATGCCACGATTTTCTTTTCAGTTTAATTATGCACAAAGTTTTTAGTTTTTTCAATGATTCTTCTGAATTTATAACGGGTGAACGGAGAAAGGCCTGCACACAAAGAAACCGTATCATAAAAATCCAGCAATCAAGGTTTTTCTGGCATTTAATGCGAAGAGAAGGTTTAGAACATTTGGTGACAACTGGTAAAATTCAGGGAAGAAGAGATCGTGGAAGACAGGGAGAAGATGTTGGATGGTCTGACATCATGGTTCGACACAATATCAACATCACAACTGATTACATGCACCAAGCAGAGAGTGTTGTAGAGAGACATGATCACATACGCCGACAGGCATGGCACTTGATTGATTGATGTCTTAGCTAAGGAGGGCAGTGCCGAAGAGCAAATTTACCAACCCCTGTCTTCTCAAGAGGTCAAAACCCTCATACAGAGAAAATCTGCAGTAGACTAGAAGACAAACACTGGATATGATTATGGAAAAAAAAAAAAGGGTTTAAAAGCCGAAGGATTGACTTCATTGCACCGGGTTACCCCATATGGCTCGGTCCTTCTCCGCAGAAATGGCATGCCACCTGCCGAGAGTATTGCACAAAGCACGAACTCCGTAGCTCCGGCAACAATCCTAGGGAAAAAACTGCACTCGTGAACAGAAGGCCGCGGATTCGAACCCACGACCTTCGACTCAAGGCAAAGGGCTTAACCACTCAGCCACAGAGACCCCCAAATTATGGAAAAGACTCCCTCAAAGACCTAAGCAGAACAGACCAGGTATTTCGACCGCCCCAGACACTGCATACTCAACAAACACTTATATAGACTAGGAATAATTCAAACAGCTCTCTGCCAGTGTCAGCAGGCGGAACAGACACCAGAGCATGTCCTGCAAGACTGTCCTCTCCTGGGTGAGCTGAGAAGCAACATGTGGAGAAGCAACATGTGGCCACACCCAGTCGACCTGAAAACTAAGCTTTGGGAAACCTGACAGACCTGAAGCTGACAGCCAAGTTTGTGGTCCACAGTAAATTAAGCGCATGACCAGAGATCACTGAAGAAGATTGGTTGAAGATTGAACAGAGAAAAAAAAGGTGGCTGGAAACAAATTTATGTTGACGCAAACCTGTCTTCTCTCTCATTGCCGCGGACACCCAGGTAGAACAAACTGTATGGAGATAATTAATTTCCTCTATTTCTTGTTTAACTCTTTCCGCACTTTTTGCTGCACACTGTGCCACAGTGGAAGTCTGTTGACCGCCATTCGTCGTACACTGCACCATTAGAGTTGCTTCTCTTATAAAAGGTCTTTCTAGCTTTACTTCTACTATTTTACCTCTACTATTTTTTAACCTTGTTATTCTATTAGGTTGTCCAGTTTTCTTAAATTAGTATATAAGCTATATATATATATATATTTATTTATTGGTAATTTTAAAAACTTTTTTTTGGCATTCCTTGAATTACCTGTTAAAAAATTGAGGAAATAACTGCGCATGAAAAGAGTCAAAAGTGACATCTCTCTCGCGATCACCCTTAGACTGATGTACCAGATTTCCCATAAATCTCATTCATGTGGAAATCTGATTCATACAGCCTTAGCATGGGTGGGTTTTGTCACATCTTCAGCACCATTTGGAGCTCTGGTGCTTATCCTTCGGCGATGTGTCCGGTTTTAGCCAGCGTTTACTGGGTGCACTCTCCATCAGCCTTTAGCTGTCCCCAACCGACATGCAAGGCAGCAGGTTACTATTTTCTTTTAGGGTAGCTACCCTTAGACAACCTTCTCTCCTGGGTTGTTGAGCGTCATCTGCCCAGGTTAAGTCTTTTTTCGGAGTACCTGGTTTGCCTGCCGTCCAGTTTTGTGTACGGTTTGGTCCTCTAGTCTTTGATTGTCCCCCAACCTAACTACAAGGCAGTAGTACAAAAATAGTGACATCTCAAAGTATATACCAGCTATATTTTTTATTGATTCTAATAGACATGCTGTAACTTACGTGTTCTGTTTCCTAATTTGTTCTCAGGTTGGTTTATGTCTGCTTGTGTTTTCCATGTAATTATCTCAACTAATTAATTGTTTAAAATGAAGTAATTAAAAATCATTGAATATCAATTTTCTCTTTGTCACTTTTTGTTTACAAAACAGAACATAAAGAACAAACACCTATCTATTGTTAATCCCCAGATGGAAGATGAAATTGGTTGTCCACTCTTGCTGTTAAGCGTAGGGATGGGAGCTTTAGTTTGCATTCTAGGGTCAGATGAGTCGCCCTTGTGTTATATCCGTGTTTCAGCTTATCTTGGCAGCCTCCTATCCAGATCGGCAAACATAGATTCTGAGGTCCACAATAGGATATCCAAAGCCAGTGCTGCGTTCGGAAGGTTACGTGTCACTGTGTGGGAACGGAAGGGGATAAGCATAGTCACAAAGCTGAAAGTTTACCAGACCATAGTGCTAACAACGCTGCTGTACGCAAGCGAGACATGGACAGTGTATAGCAAACACGCAAGAAAATTAAACCATTTCCACACAAGCTGTCTACGCAGAATACTAAAAATAAACTGGCAGGACAAAATTCCAGACAGCGAAGTCCTCACAAGAGCAAAGATCCCAAGCGTCAACACCCTGTTGCAGAAGGCCCAACTGAGATGGGTCGGTCACGTTGCTCGAATGCCTGATAAACGCATCCCAAAACAGTTGATGTATGGCGAGCTTGAAGGGGCAGACGTTTAGCTGGTGGACAGAAAAACGCTTTAAAGACACTCTTAAAGTGTCTCTGAAATGCTTCGATATAGACAATACGTGCTGGGAATCCCTTGCGCAAGATCGCCAAATGTGGCGCTGTAACAACAAAGAGGAACCCGAATAGCTGAGAATCATCGTATTATTGAGTCACAGAGGAAACGAGCAGCGCGAAAGACAGAGCACACAACACGCACATGTCTAACCTTGATCATGTATGCCCCACCTGTGGTCGGGATTCTGTTCTAGGATTGGACTCTACAGTCACCTCCGCACACACCAGAGAGGTGCAACAGTACACGTCTGAGATTGTTGTCATCATCGCTTGCGATGGACGGCTATTACATATCCATGTTTATTTAGTATGGTCTTTATATTCTTTTTCCCCAGATGGATGATGGAATTGGTTGTCCACTATTGCTGTTAAGTGTAGGGATGGGAGCTTTAATTTGCGTTCTAGGGCCAGATGAGTCGCCCTTATTGTGTTATATCCGTGTTTATTTAGTATGGTCTTTATATTGTCTATCCATCTTTTTTTTCCTTGGTCTTTCCTTAGCTCTAGTACCTGATCTCTTTTATTGTATGCTGTTATTGGTGGTTGGTTGTATTCCGTTCTCATTAAATGCCCAAATCACTGCATTTTTGTCTTTCGATGTATTCGGTGCATGAAATTATGCCAACTCTGCTTCTGATTTTGTCTTTCTTTCCTGGTGACCCCCACTGCCTTCCTCAAGCATTTCATTTCACGTGGTGAGCTTTCTGTGGGAACAAACACCTTGCTTTTTGAAAGTAGATTAGAGTTTAATCCTTTCACTTTGTAATTTATTTTACTTCCGGGTCCGTTTACTTCACAATGTATACTAAGTCGCCTGTGTGTTGCAGGGGGAGCAAAGAATAGCGTGCATGGTAGTGTTGTTATAGAGCATATATGATAACTGCTTCCAGTATGAGAATGGAGGTTGAGGCCGTTACTGCTGCCCTCCACTGGCACTCCATTTACTGGGGCTGTTGTTGTTTCTGACTCAGTTGATGCTTCGGAAGATACAGAATGACAGGTTGTGGTACGAATAGATGTCGTCTACAGAGGTTTCCAACCTCACAGGAATCTACTGTCCTCAGCATGCGGGTGTTCACGGTGAACAGAGCAAAATGGAGCATATAGGATAACTGCTTCCAGTATGAGGATGGGGGTTGAGTCAGTTACTGCTGCCCTCCACTGGCACTCCATTTACTGGGGCTGTTGTTGTTTCTGACTCTCAATTGATGCTTCGGAAGATACAGAATGACAGGTTGTGGTACGAGTAGATGTCTACAGAGGTTTCCAATCTCACGGGAATCTACTGTCCTCGGCTTGCGGGTGTTCGCGGCGAACAGGTTTGCAACATTTATTGGGGAATTTAGGATGGATATTGGCAAAAGGTTGCAGACATTCATCAATAGATGCCTGCGCAGGATACTCCATCTGTGATGTTATGATAGGACTACAAACAGGGAACTGTGGGATAGAGCGGGACAACGGCAGGTGGAACAAGAAATCTTATTCTTTGCACTCGTTCTTTACGACCAATTTTAATCACTCTGTGATATGTTTGATCTTTGCCAAGAACGTGTATACATTGCACATTGGTTTGGTAGGCCCCTAAACGTATAGACTTGTACATGTTTAGGACACGCGCATCCGATTTCAACCATGGTCGTGGTTTTCTGTTTTTGTCTTGCGCTGTTTTGGTAGCTTGGGTGATTGTTATTTTTGCTCTTTGACAGGATTCTGCTTTGCCATCTAACCATCTTTTTCGTGGTCTTCTCTCCTTCTTTCCTGATGTTCTGTTATAGAAGACTGTGTATACTGTGGAGTTTGGATGCATTCTTTAATGTTTGTTATGACACCAAAATACTATCTGACATACTAGTTTTTATCTTAACCCAAACAAACACAATGAAAAAACCAGCAACAAAGATATTGCAAAGTTTATATATATTTATTAATAATAATAGCTGTCCATCGCAAGCGATGATAACAACAGCCTCAAACATGTGTTGTTGCACCTCTCTGGTGTGTGCGGAGGTGACTGTAGAGTCCAATCTTAGAATATAATCCCCAACCATAGGTGGGGCATATGCATGATCTAGGTTAGACGTGTCAGTGTTGTGTGATTTGTATATAGCAAGACTAATAACAAAGGCTAATGGCACAGAGTGACGTACACAAAATATCTTTGGTTTTTTTGCTTCAAGATACAGGCAATCAACATTCACAATACTTCTGTAGTCGGAGAAGGCATGCCTGTATATGGAGGGTGGGGGAGGGACCACACACACACACACACTGATAGTAAGCAAAGCAGGCCTTCACGCAAATATAAGTCAGAAGGGGGTCAAAAGGCTCATGAGGTCATGGTGGTAACATGAGCCAAGGTTAGCGAGGGCGCGCTAACAAGACCCTGCCCCTAACCTCCACGCGGTGACCCTGGAAACAGACTCTGGTTCTGGTCTGGCTAAGAGGGGCAGGGATCGGGAGAGGAAACTACTGGTAGTGGTAGCAGTGCAATTACGGAAATACGATAAAGATACATACAAATAAAATGCACAATTCTCCTGACCGATGTCCAACAAGATATTGCCCAAGTCCCTGAACGCAAAGAAACAGCAACGAAACGTCTCAGACATGGATGAGAGGTGCATCCAGTGACCAAACGTATGCCCACGTAGGGCGAAGCTCGAAGCCCTGAGGAGGGGCAAACATTGCCAGCCCGTCGGCAAGAATAAATAAGACAGGACCGTAACGAATGAAAGTCTACCCTCGTGTTGGTGCGAGAGAAGATTGCAGCTGACCCCGCATTGGTAGCCTGGTGCAGATACATGTACTGGGCAAGGTTTGCCGAGCGCAAAAGAACAAGTTGCGTTTAGTGCATAACGAAACTACCCGCCCTGGGAAAACCGTGCAAGGTACTGTGCGATTAAAATTAACATCCCCGGAAGAACTGAGGTTGGTGATGCCTAACGGAACTGCCAGCCTTGGGGCAACTGGGCAAGGTTCGATTGCAGTCGTAACTAACATCCCCGGAATAACTGGGGCGGGTGATGGCGGCGAGCGCAAAATCCTCAGTTACGCTCATAGTGCCCACTGAAACGACCCTCTACATTGTTTGTACTCGGCCCCATGCCAGTGCTTTCGAGGTTAATTGCAAATTGCCACGTACCGATACGCGTCTAGAAAAGGCTGAGAATGTTCCTTCCCGGATCAAACTCAAAAATGTACGGTAAAGCAAGGCCGACAATGTACGGATCAAACAGGAAGTTCGGATCTGAACATTGGCGAAGGCCGATACTTTACACGGTGTCTTATACGAGTAAGACGCCGTCCGAGGATAAGCTTACAAGCCCCGAGAAATATTTCTCAGTCAGAACGGGCATAAACAGCGTAACTCACTGTCCCGGCGTAGATCACAAAGCCCAAAAATACGGCAAAGCTGATCGTACCCTAGGGAAAGCTCACCCTAGTAAATCAAAAGCTGGCTGAAAACGAACACCCCACCGAAGGATAAGCAACTGGGCTCCAATAGGTGCTGAAGGCTGGTGCACGTACATTACGTTCGGATGTTTGGCTGTTTATATATCACAATGAGAATGATTAAAACAGGCCTAGAACGATCGAAGAAGAAGAAGATAAGTCAGAAGCACCATACCAGGTGCCCTAACTATGCCTGAAATCTTCTTCGAACGCTCCACATCGACCACTCTGTGTGATTTGTGTGTGATCTGAGCCTAAGAGCGATTGTATGTTGAGCCAGTTATGCGCCCACAAGTAGGCCAGCACATCCGATTTCTGCGCTGCTTTTTATTTACTAGGGTAGCATCCTAGGGCCTACATCAGTCGCCTCTTACGACATGCATTGTAGGTTGCAGTGGTACTATTCTTTGCTTCCTTGCGGGCCCCGTACCACACGGGCGGGGCCTGAAATCATAGCGAGCAAACGCAAGAAGAATAAAAAGAGCATACTTCTGAAGTAGAAGATATACCCTGGATGGCAGGGGACCAGGCCTTCTTGGCAAATATCATATGCGCTCTTCCAGGTGCCCCAACTACACCTCAATTCATACTGGGTGAACATAGGAAGAAGAACAAAAGCAATACAATTCTGTGGTCAAATATTTACAGTTTCAATATTTACAATAAAAACATGACGCTGGAGGAGGCAAGAGAACTTGCTGTAGACAGAGATAGTAAGTGACATTCGGCAAGGAACATGCTACTACTTGAAATACATAACATAACTCAAGAATAGGTGTCCTTGTCACATAACTCAAGACTAGGTGTCGTCGTCACATATCAAGATTAACTTTTCAAATTCTGTTGTCCAACATCCACACAAATACAGCATCAACATTTCTCACTTTGTTAAAAGTTCAGCTAAGATGAAGTCAGAGAGCGCAGATTCACAGAGAGCCCAGATTCACAGTCAGAGTCCAGATTCAGTCAGAGAGCCCACATTCACAATCAGAGACCATATTCACAGTCAGAGAGTCAAGATATTCACAGCTAGAGAGAGACCCCCTTTCACAGTCAGAAACTCACAGGTTCACAGCCAGAGACCCCAGATTCAGTCAGAGAGTTCACAATCACAAAAAGAGCTTCCACGTTCACAGTCAGCCCAGATTCACAGTCAAGAGCCCATATTTACAGTCTGAGCCCAGATTCAGATACCCAATATTCACATTCACCAATATTCACATTCACCAATATTCACATTCACCAATATTCACATTCACCAATATTCACATTCAGAGACCCCCATATTCACAGTCAGAGACCCGACATTCACAGACCCCATATTCACAGTCTAAGATACCAGATGAACAATCAGGTAGCAAATATTGAAAGAGAATCAATCAGATTTCAAAAAAAGAGAAAACAAATCACAAAAAGAAACACAGATAAATATATAAAACAATAGAAAATATGATGCCATTTTCATGAAATTGCCGCATGTATTGTCTGCATAATAAATTGCATATAATTTGTATAGACATCATGTAAACTAATGTATTTAGAAAGAACTCGATAAACTGCAGCTGCAATGATTCTATAGTGTATATCAGTCAGTGGCGGCTCGTGATAGTTTTTGTGGGTGGGGCCGACACAAATTTTCGGGAAAATCATGGCTTTGGGTTAGGTTATATTTTAATTAATTAAATAATAAATACACGTTACACATTATTTTTGGTGGGACCCGGCCCTTCATGCCCTTAATGACGAGCCGCCACTGATATCAGCGTTCCCAAACCGGGGTCTGGAAGGTACTCACAGGAGATCCTCAGAAATATTACGATCTTTAACATTTCAAACAGAAAAATAAATTTAAAAAATATGTATAAAAACAGTTCTTTGGTACAGAATCTCGCTTGAATTACATCGCTTGAATTACATTGAGAAACAAAAGAATGAAGTGGTTTGGCCACTTAATAAGAATGTATCCAAATTAGATCAACTAAAATAACTTGCGGCACAAACTCAATAATAATGTTGAAATTAGACATGCTGGGCTGAAAGACGGAGATAACATCGCAGCTTTGTTATAACATGCAGAACAAAGTACTAATGCTTAAATAACAACAAGTGGTTTATAAAGTGGTTTACACTAGAATGAACAAAATACTAATACTTATTGGTTACTAAACTGACGTCGCCCAGTCTCCCTTAACAGATATCGAAGAGTTTGCATACTGATGGTTCCAGTGGCTTGCTGATTAAACACACCTCTCACTCTGCCTATCAAGCATCCAGTTCGACTTGTACAATGGTTAACTCCAAACTGCCTAAATCGCTTGATCGATTCAACATCGATTTTAGTGTCCTCATCCAACAGACAGTCGAGAAGAGACCGAAGAACATCCCCATATCCATCTTCAACTCCCAACAATCGATGCTCTTGATGCAAGCCTGCCCGCTCTCTCAGTACCGAAAACACCCGCATGCCCAGGACAGTATATCCACGTAAGCCGCTGGAGGTTAGAAACTTCTATAGACGACATTCACTCATACCGAAACCTGCCCTTCTGGATCTTGTGAAGCATAGACTGAGAGTCAGATACTAATACTTATTATAAAACAGGTCTACTGAATAGATCGTCTTGATGTATCATTTATACAGCGGGCTCTATTGGCTAGATCTTCGTGTTAGAACTGTAGGTTTTTTTAAAAAAAAATCTTTTTCTGCATTCTCACTAGTTTGGAATTTCGGATTCTCTAATAAAGGCAGCTGTCTGCCTCAGATTATCAGCCACGCCATACAGTTTGTCTTGGACGCTAGTGTAAGTGGGCCACCTCTTCTCAAGTCTGCATACTGGGGGCAGTTCTGTAGGATATAATTCCTATGATTTCTGCTTCCCGTTTGTGCCGACCTCTTCCGGCAGTAAGTTTTGGCCACCCTCGTGCTGGTAGGTCTGACATTCTTACTGCGTGGCTATATCTCCGAGGCAGATTGGCGACCGTAGAATCCGTTATCCCATTTCTCATTGTGAGGGTCGTTGCACCATGTTATGCGCCTTACGGCCTGGTGCATCTGTTTTCTGCAAGCATTTGTTTTGGGTTAGCATTCCCTAGCGGACACGTGCATCCGATTTCAGCCAAACCTCCTTAGTCGCCTCTTACGACATGCGTGGCAGGTAACAGTGGTTATATTCTTTACACCCCAAATTTGGGCCCCAGTAACCACTCGGGCATTTTTCTGATATAAAAAAACATTATATTAACACTACAAACAAAGAAAAGTAAACTATGAATGTTAGTCATATCTCTACATATATTGGGAAAACTCAGTGTAAAAACGGGATTTCTTATTGCGTATATTAAAAGTTAAATAACAAAGAGTGGTTTATAAAGTATTTTTACTATAGTGAATAAAGAGTGGTCTATAAAGTGGTTTTACTAGAATGAACAAAGAGTGGTTTATAAAGTGGTTTTACTAGAATGAACAAAGTGTGGTTTATAAAGTGTTTTTACTAGAATGAATAAAGAAATAAAAAAAAACCATCAAATTTTTAAGAAGGTGTGACTTAACAAAAAAACAAGTTGTTTTCTTGGAATCAAAATGTAAACATCAAACAGATTGCAACCGTGACTATTTTCTGATCATCAAGTTATACTAAGTATATTAACTCCATGTGGACCAAACACCACACTACGAGGCGCTGGGTTGGACACATTTTTACCAGGAGCCACATTAAAGGGCGTTTTACATTCTAAAAACAAATGGTTTGTAAAAACATGGCTTTTGTCCTGGTTCACTAAGAGTTAAGCTTGTCACTATGAAACCAGCAATCTTCTCTCAGTGACATCAACTTAATATGCAATATTTTGTGAAAAAAAACCACACACTATTTACTCTCACGTTGTACACTCATCAAAGGCACAGACTCTACATCTAGATATTTGTTACCAATTTGGCCCATGTGTTGCCGGGGATCAGAAGGGGAGCAAAGAATAGTAACACTGTGACCTACAAGGCATATCATAAAAGGTGACTGAGTAGGACCTAGGGAAGCTTTCTTATTAAATAAAAGCATCGCAGAAATCAGATGTGCTGGCCTACTTGTAGGTGCATAACTGGCACAATGTACAATCACTCTTAGGTTCTTCTTCTTCATTCTCACTAGATTGGTATCTCAGATTCTCTAATAAAGGCAGCCGTCTGCCTCAGATTATCAGCCACGTCAAACAGTTTGTCTTGGACGCTAGTGTAAGTGGGTCACCTCTGTAGGATATAATTCCTATGATTTCTACTTCCCCTTTGTGCCGACCTCTTCCCGCAGTAAGTTTTGGCCACCTCGTGATGGTACGTCTGATAACTGCGTGGCTAAATCTCCGAGGCAGATTGGTGACCAAAGAATCCGTTATCCCATTCCTCATTGTGAGGGGTCGTTGCCCCATGTTATGCGCCTTATGACCTGGTGCATCCATTTTCTGCAAGCATTTTTTCGGGTTAGCATTCCCTGGCGGACACATGCATCCGATTTTATCCAAACCTCCTTACTCGCCTCTTACGACATGCGTGGCAGGTAACAGTGGTTCTATTATTTACACCCCAAATTTGGCCCCCGGTAACCACTTGGACGACATGCAAACAACTCACACAGAGTGGTTTAACAATTTGTCGATATGGAGCGATCAAAGAAGATACCAACTCTACAAGAAAATATTTCAGGTTCAACCAGAACAAATGTTCAACCAGATATCAACAAAATATCTCAACATATTTGCTAAAACAAATGTTCAACCGGATATCAACAAAATATCTCAAGATATTTGCTAAAACAAATGTTCAACCAGATATCAACAAAATATCTCAAGATATTTGCTAAAACAAATGTTCAACCAGATATCAACAAAATATCTCAAGATATTTGCTAAAACAAATGTTCAACCGGATATCAACAAAATATCTCAAGATATTTGCTAAAACAAATGTTCAACCGGATATCAACAAAATATCTCAAGATATTTGCTAAAACAAATGTTCAACCAGATATCAACAAAATATCTCAAGATATTTGCTAAAACAAATGTTCAACCAGATATCAACAAAATAATCATTCAAAGAACAACATAATACTGTAATCAAGTAGACACATAAAATGATGACATAATAATTATTGTTAATAAGTAGTTAACAAAACCTACAGAGACAACTTCATTATAAGAACGGTTTTGATGGGATAATTATCAAAATAAGGCACTGAGTCCTTCCATCTTCTTCTCGTTTGATGATGTTCAATGTCTATACAATGAGTCCGGTTCTCTGGATGTATGTATGCTGTATTTGTTAGTTCATCAAAGCTTCCAAACAGCTTTGTGTGGATGTCTGTCTCTGTTGGTCAGTGTTCTTTTCGCAGTTGATTCATCAGGTGACAATCTTGCAGGATCTGTGCGGTCTGTCCACAAGCATATGTGGCTGATGGAACTAGTTTTAGTCTGTGTAAGTGTTTGTTCATTCTGTTGTGTCCAGTTCTGAGTCGAAACAATATCACTTGCCTTGCTCAGTCCTTCCATGTATTATTAAGCAGTGCTTCTACCCCTTTAGTGTTAGGGCATTCCAATTCTGACCCCTGACCTATGCCCCAGTTTCAATACTATGGCTAAATGGTATGGGGTTAAAGTGCAAAGGCTGTTGGGTCATTGGAGAAACAAAAACAAAGGTAAGAAAGAAGCAGTCATTGTTTCTGAAATATATAAGGAGAAGAGAAATGTTACAGTACATCCGGACAACAAAGAGAAGCATATCTTTACAGTTTAATCTTAAGACATGTAAGAAAATCAACAACAGAATTGGTTATCATCAAATGAGATTAGAAAGATATTGTGGAAGTCCATGATCATCTATGCTAGCCAGCTCCGCAAATGAGAAAGTCAAGCAGCGAGATATTTTTTTAGTACATTATCAAGTCTCATGGATGGGTGTCTGGCTGGATGAATTAGAGTGTGGGCTCCAATTCAGGAGACCCGGGTTCGATCCTCGGTAATGCCTGTGTTTTATCAGGGCTTGCAAGGGGAGCAAAGAATAGTAACACTACAAGACAAGACGTAAGAGACGACTGAAGTAGAGGCCTAGGGAATCTACCCTAGGAAATACAAAGCGGTTGCAGAAATTGGATGTACTGTGGCTTACTTGTAGTTGCATAACAGGCACAGCGTACAATCGCTTTTATGTCCAGATCACATACAAACCACAAAGAGTAAGGGTATTTTTTTTTTTTTTGGATCCAGAAGCACTTGAGCTGAAAGCTCTTCGGCTCAGTGTCATGGACATCGTAACCTTCGGTTCGGTGCCACAAACACCGTAAATCTGGGGAACCTGTAGCTTTTCTGCCAGTCCGCGGAGTTGTACCCGCACTTACAGACAACTAGTCACCCGTAGTCCAAGCGCTCACGAACACGCTGGCGTAAGGGTGGTTTAACAAGCACTTGGCATGGAGTGTTCAAAGAAGAATATCCCTGGTAAGGAGCCAAGGAGTTTTTTTCCCTCTGAGTGAAAGGGGGTGAGAGAAGAGGAGGAAAGGACGGTACAGAAGAAACCCTAACCTGAACAGATTCACTGCGACAGCACTAACCATGCAACCATTAAATTCCTCAGGCTCATTTACCCCCCAAAAGCGGTATTACAGACAGTAAAGGAATTTAAAAAAAAAAATCAAGTCTCAAGGGAGATAAGGTTACTTCCAACTATTACCTCCCTTAGGGTAACTCTACCAGCATGACACAGCTTTTAGTTAAACAAATAATAGAAAATAAATGTAAACATTTCCTCAGAACTGATAAAATATTTATAAGACACTCAAAAACCGTGACCTAATGTACAACAACTGCATTACTTTATATGTGTGGCAGAATACAAATTGTACAGACCACCAACAAAAAAAGAAAAAAACTGACAACACAAAGTAATAACAGTTTAAAAAAAATATGAAACCATTTTTCAATTTAGAAATAACTGATAACGGTGTTTATAATACTTGGATTCTCTGAAAGTATTTCATTCTTATTTTTTTTATCTTTGTCGACCTGCACGCTCTGATCTTTCTCCAATCCTGTTTTGCCTCACAGCGTCAGGATAAGAAGAGATTTCTATAACGAGCCTTTGTATGCGATTCATAATGTGTTTTTTGTTGCTTCTGTTATCTTGAAGTCCACCTTTCGCCCGAGTGGTTACCGGGCCCAAATTTGGGGTGTAAAGAATAGAACCACTGTTACCTGCCACGCATGTCGTAAGAGGCGACTAAGGAGGTTTGGCTGAAATCGGATGCATGTGTCCTAAACGTGTAGAAGTCTATGCGTTTAGGGCTTACCAAACCAATGTGCAATGTATACACGTTCTTGGCAAAGATCAAACATATCACAAAGAGTGATTAAAATTGGTAGTAAAGAACAAACGCAAAGAAGAAGAAGGTCCACCTTTTGTATGAACAGCTTTTTGCTTTGTATCCAATGTCTCGGAGTAACATTACTCTTTGATGTGCACTGTCTGTTGGTAATATGCTTATGTGGCTGAACTATTTCATTTGTTGTTACTCCTGTGTGTTATCATTCTTCTGATCACAGCACTAATAGCTTCAATGAACCGAATGATTCACTTCACCATTCTTCTGATCACAGCACTAATAGCTTCAATGAACTGAATGATTCACTTCACCATTCTTCTGATCACAGCACTAATAGCTTCAATGAACTGAATGATTCACTTCACCATTTTTCTGGCAGTCATCAAGCCACAGCACCAATAGCTTCAATGAACTGAATGATTCACTTCACCATTTTTCTGGCAGTCATCAAACCACAGCACTAATAGCTTCAATGAACTGTGTGATTAATGTGTTCAGCCTATTAACCGATCACTTAAAGACATGCTCATCTATGGAACATATCAAGCATTTATTTTGTATCTCTAAATATGTAACATTTCACATGCACCTCTTATTATATCTTCAAGTCTCCCCCCCCTATGGGGTGGATGAGCCACCAATATCTTCATATATCTCCAAGTGTCCTTCTATGGGGGTAGATGAGTCACCAATCTCTTAATATATCTCCAAGGCTCCCCCCTACGGATACCAGAGCAACCAGTATGTGAACCATTGACACATGATCAACTTTGAATCTGTTAACCTCCTAAAGTGTGAATTATTTGTCTATTTACATGTTTGTCTTTTTGATTGAAACAAAAGTTATCACAAACATACATACACACTCCTATCACATATATATATACAATTTACTCCAGGTCCACCATTGACCCTGTCAATCAACCAAGCAGGACACGTCTCATTCTCTCCCTGGCCCTGGTCTCCTCCTCATCCAGCTCACTATCACTACTAACACAAACGTTAGGTGCTGTTGTGGTACAGCTTGGAGAACATAGGTACTGCAGTAAAGGTAGTCGGTACTTGCCACAAAAGTCAACAAATTTCACCTGCTCTACACGTGATGAGAAATACACACCTGTTGATTAGAAAGATAAGATAGGTTTGTTAAGCGGTTATTGTTCTACATATAATAATAATTCCTCTCCTACCGTTATACGTTACATAGGGCTTGCAAGTAAGTTCTCCATACCGCTCTATCCTGGGCAATCTCATCCATGGAACTGAGACCGATATTTCTTGCCTCTCTCAGCAAAGTTCGTTTCATGGTCTCCTTACATTGTGCTCTCTTTCTTGAACCCTTTGCATCCCACTTCAATGCCTGCTTTGATGTTCGTTGATCATTTCTTCTCAAGGTGTGTCCAACATATCTCTATCCTCTCCTTTTTATCTCTCTCTCTCTCTCTCTCTCTCTCGATCACCACCCAGACCGATGTACCAGACTTCCTCATAAATTCTTATTCATGTGGAAATCTGATTCATGCAGCCTTATTAGCATGGGTGTGTTTCATCACATCTTTAGCGCCATTTAGAGCTCTGGTGCTTATCCTTCGGCGACGTGTCCGGTTTTAGCCAGCGTTTACTGGGTTCGATCTCCGTCAACCTTAGGCTGTCCCCAGCAGGTTCTCCTTTTAACAGTTGTTACTAGTGGTTGATCAGACATTTCTTCTCAAGGTGTGACCAACATATCTCCATCTTCTCCTTCTTATAACAATTGTTACTAGTGGTTGACCAGACATTTCTTCTCAAGGTGTGTTCAACATATCTCCATCTTCTCCTTCTTATAACAGTTGCCACTAGTGGTTGACCAGACATTTCTTCTCAAGGTAAGCCCAACATATCTCCATCTTCTCCTTCTTATAACAGTTGTTACTAGTGGATGACCAGACATTTCTTCTCAAGGTATGCCCAACATATCTCCATCTTCTCCTTCTTATAACAGTTGTTACTAGTGGTTGACTAGACATTTCCTCTCAAGGTAAGCCCAACATATCTCCATCTTCTCCTTCTTATAACAGTTGTTCCTAGTGGTTGGCCAGACATTTCTTCTCAAGCTATGTCCAACATATCTCCATCTTCTCCTTCTTATAACAGTTGTTACTAGTGGTTGACCAGACATTTCTCTGAAAATGGTGAATAGTATTATTGATATAAGAGAAGACTGCAGTAAAACTATGTAGCAATGTCGATATAAGAAAAGACTGCAGTAAAACTATGTAGTAATGGCGATATAAGAGAAGACTGCAGTAAAACTATGTAGTAATGGCGATACATGTAAAAACAAAATACAGTAGTTCACTTTTATCGAGAATATTATTTTAAAAAAATAATCAGGTTATGGTTGAAACGTTTTGACCTGTTGTCTCTGGACAGGGTCGTGCGGTATATTTTCTCAGTATGATGCAAGTCTTCGAAATGCCACCCTAACTGTTTTTCTTTAAAATAATTTTCAATTGTGGTTCTGATTTAGCTGCTTATGCCGCCCCCTTACAATGCCGCCCCCCTTACGGTTCCGCCTGATGGGGGTCGCTTCTCTGTATCATAGCACGACATGGCCTTGTCTCTGTATGCATTTTGTATGATATGATCGAACCGTTTCACATGCACCATAGCAAGCCAAATCATCGGTAGAATCAGTGCCCCCTTCGTAGATCCAAGTCAAAATATACGCAAACGGATCATTAAAGAGAACTTGTACGAATGAAGGGGAAGTGTTAGGGACTGACTGTTATCAAGATATACTCTTCTTCTTCTTTGCGTTCGTTCTTTACAACCAATTTTAATCACTCTTTGTGATATGTTTGATCATTGCCAAGAACGTGTATACGTTGCACATTGGTTTGGTAGGCCTCTAAACGCATAGACTTCTACATGTTTAGGACACATGCATCCGATTTCAGCCAAACCTCCTTAGTCACCTCTTACGACATGCGTGGTAGGTAACAGTGGCTCTAAGCTTTACACCCGAAATGTGGGCCCCGAGACCGGTAACCACTCGGGCGAGAGATAAGACTCAAAAGACTTCCCGTAGGAGAAAAACCGTAACCCTGACCTACACCGTGTATAGTACCATACACAAAGTAGGGACCTAATTTTAAGAGGGTGTTCAACGTCAGTCGTTCTTATCAAAGATCAAATATACAGGACCCTACCATGATACAGAGGCGGCCCTATCAGGCGGTATAGTAAGGGGGTACAAGCAGCAAAAATTACAATTGGAGGTTACTTTAAGGAAAAAGCATTTAACCCTTTCGCTGCTACATACTTTCTGAAGGCTGAGCTAAAAATACCTACTCGTTTCTGGGTCACAAACGTGAATTAACGCCTGTAGCAATTAGTGACAGCAGCAATGTATAACGTGTTAACACGTCTTTAGCCCACAGAGGCGAGATAATAACAGACGTGTTAATGCGTCTTTAGAAGTGAATGGGAAAAACGTATATATACGTCCTTAGCAACTAAAGGGTTAAAGTGGCGGCATTTCGAAAACTTGCATCACATTGAGAAAATATACCGCACAACCCTGCAAATATATATATCACAACGAGAATGATAAAATTGATCGCAAAGAACGTACGCTAAGAAGAAGAAGAAGCGATACCCAATGTCAATCATGTATCTCTTTACACACAATATGAACCGTATAAAGTTGTTAAAATCTTCATTGTACTTTTGTGATATCAGAGTCAAAATATGACACAGCAAATGAAAAAAATACAAATTACAACAAAAGAGATGAAATGTCTGCGACAAATAGCGGAGAGTAACAAGGAGAGATAAGGTTAAAACGAGAGAATATTATCAACTTGATAGGTACAACACTATTGCTAGAGCCATGGTCTCCGGCAACAAAAGGCAGACTAGCTTAGACAGGAAATGGACAATTCCTGGGGCTGGTTTTGTATGTGTTTGATAGAACAATGTAAGCTTTTTTTGTGTTGCAATTTTACTAAATTCTATGAGTCTATGGTTATTTATTGCAGAAAAATGTTAATAATACTGATATTCCTTATTGTTAAACTGAACTTGTAACATAATATTGATATTCCTTATTGTTAAACTGAACTTGTTACATAATATAACTTTGATTTAACGTGTTGTGTTGTTTTAAAATGAATTTGTCTTTAAGAATAATGAAATGCAAGGACACACGACGGTTGTGATTTTATTTGCTAGGATTTTTCTCTCTCTCTCTTTGCCTTTTACCCCGGGTTGGGGCATAGGCCCTCAACCAACTCATGCCAAGTCTTCCTATCTCTAGCTATCTCCTGCAGCTCCCTCCAGCTCTTCTTTATATTGTTGATCTCCGCCTCCAAATCTCGTCTCCATGTATTTCTCGGCCTCCCTTCTTTCGCTGTCCCTGCGGGTTCCAGGCAAGGACCCTCCTTGTTATATTCCCCTCCGGTTTTCGCAAAGTGTGTCCTATCCAGCGCCAGCGTCTTTTTTTGACCTGTTCGTTCACTGGAATCTGTCTTGTTCTCTCCATAAGCTCCTCATTTGTGACCCTATCATACCATCTTATTCCCTCTATTCTGCGCAGACACCAGTTGAGCTAGGATTTTTACCTGAGCCTTATGTAATCGGAGGCCCCGTGATAGCCTTTATTAAGAAACAACTAAATGGTTTGGACATGTAGCACGATTTTTTTTTCCGATCCAGAAGCACTTGAGCTTTCAGATCTTCGGCTCGGTGCCATGGACATCGTAACCCTTCGGTTCGGTGCCACAAACATAGTAAATCTGGAGAACCTGTGTTTTTCTGTCAGCAAGCGAAACTGAACCGCACTCACAGTGGATTTATCACCCGTCGTCCAACGCGCTACGGACACGCTGGACAGGCGGACGTGTAACACAATTATCGTGCAATATTATACCACAATGAGCACTGCTATTCACAAACAATTGGTTTAAGGCAAAAGGTCGACCACGTGAAGGATGAACAAAGAAATATCAGAGGCGGTAGGAAGCACCAGATAGGAGGCGCACTCGAGGGTACTTGCCAGAGCTCTTCGCTTAGCATGAACGCGTCTTCTGATTTGAATGCTCAAAATCAACCCCTTGTTAACCACTCTATGTGATCTGTATGTGGTCTGAGCCTAAGAGCAATTGTACTTTGTGCCAGTTATGCGCCTACAAGTAGGTACATTCAATTTCTGCGATGCTTTTTATTTACTAGGCCAGCTTCCCTAGGTCCTACATCAGTCACCTCTAACGACATGCATCGTAGGTCACAGTGGTACTATTCTTTGCTTCCCTTACCGGCCCCACACAGGCGGTCCTCATATAACTGATCTGATAACAATCTTGCTAAACGAAACAAGCACTGACTAATAGCCCACATATAACTAAGCATGTTGATATACGCTTGCTACAGTAATAGGACAGATCAATAACGATAACTGAGATCAGATAACTCGTCAATTAGTCAAGTTATCCGAAACTAGGACAGATCGTGGCCCACTGCAACATAAGGCCGAATAGCTCAGACGGTAAAATCAAAATTCCTGTTTAATGGGGGCTGGTTTTTAAAAGTGTTTCCAACCCCTGAAGTCGGCAAAATCCCGCCTACATGGCGGAGGACATCAGTCAAATGGTAGAAGCGCCCGAGTGGTTACCGGGGACCAAATTGGAGTGTAAAGAATAGGAACCACTGTTACCTGCCACGCATGTCGCAAGAGACGGCTAAGGGGATTGTGCGTGGGGCTAGCTACCCCACACTGTAAAAAAAACACTAGCTGGCTACGGAACGGAGAGCGAACCGAGTAAACGCTGACTGAAACCGGACACATCGCTGAAGGATAAGCACCAGATCTCCAAATGGTGCTGAAGATGTGACGTAAAACACACCAATGCTAAGGCTGCATGAATCAGGATTTCCACAAGAATATAATTTATGGGGAGGTCTGGTACATCGGTCTGGGTGGTGATCGAGAGAGAGAGAATGGTAGAATTCTCAGCGGGCGAACGCAGAAGAAGAATAAGTGCTTCCTAGAGCACTGTAAGGTTTTCTGTAATTTTACGAGTCCATGGTTATTTATTGACATAAAACAGCGTTTCCCAAAGTGGGCGGTACCGCCCCCTGTGGGCGCTGAAACCTTCCAGGGGGGCGATAGTGGATTCACAAGCATGTGGGGGAGAGGTTTTTTCGTGAATAATCATTTAAAATTTGAATTCGGCATTTTAATTCATCTTATGCCTATCTTCTTCTTCTTTGTGTTCATTCTTTAAAACCAATTTTAATCACTCTTTGTGATATGTTTGATCTTTGCCAAGAACGTGTATACGTTGCACATTGGTTTGGTAGGCCCTAAACGCATAGACTTCTACACGTTTAGAACACGTGCATCCGATTTCAGCCAAACCTCCTTAGCCGCCTCTTACGACATGCGTGGCAGGTAACAGTGGCTCTATTCTTTACAACCCAAATTTGGGCCCCGGTAACCACTCGGGCGGTTATGCCCATCTTACACGATCCATTTTGTTCATCAATTTTCTATTTCATGTATATAATCATTTGAAAATTGACCATGTATTACAGAAATATATATCAATTTTCTATGTCAAAGTGAAAATAGAGCATGTATATATTTGAGAGGGGGGCGTTGACAAACTTTTATAATCTGGAGAGGGGGCGTTACAAAGTTTATGTCGTGTAAAGTGGGCGGTGGGGGCGTTCAAAGTTTATGTCGTGTAAAGTGGGCGGTGGGGGCGTTACAAAGTTTATGTCGTGTAAAGTGGGCGGTGGGGGGGGGCGTTACAAAGTTTATGTCGTGTAAAGTGGGCGGTGGGAGAGGGCGTTACAAAGTTTATGTCGTGTAAAGTGGGTGGTGGGAGAGGGCGTTACAAAGTTTATGTCGTGTAAAGTGGGTGGTGGAGAGGGCGTTACAAAGTTTATGTCGTGTAAAGTGGGCGGTGGGAGAGGGCGTTACAAAGTTTATGTCGTGTAAAGTGGGTGGTGGCCCGAAAAAGTTTGGGAATCTATGATGTAAAATGTTAATAATACTGCTATTCCTTATTGTTAACTTTAACTTGTAACATAATATAACATAACATAATATAACATAACATAACATTGATTTAGCATTTTGTTATTAAAATAAATTTATCTTTATCTAACAATACTGGAATGCGAGGTCACGCCATGGTTGTGGTCTGATTTCCTAGAATTTTTACCTGAGCCCACCGGCCTTATGTTGTCGGAGGCCACGGATAGATCAACAGATACCGAGGTGGTACAGTGGTTAGTAAACCTGCTTCGTAGATGTGTGATCGATGTTTCATATTCAAAGAATCACCCAGCAACTGTTAAATTAACTGCCTTGTGGAGGTGGTGGCCCAGGAGAGCTAAATTTTAGAGAGTAAACTTTGGTTGAAATCGGATGCACATGTCCTAAACGTGTAGAAGTCTATGCATTTAGAGGCCTACCAAACCAATGTGCAACGTATACACGTTCTTGACAAAGATCAAACATATTACAAAGAGTGATTAAAATTGGTCGTAAAGAACGAACGCAAAGAAGAAGAGAGTAAACCCTGATAGAAAACCCCCCACTGCCTTGTGGGTCAGCATGGATATGCATACGGTTAGAGGAGTCAATCTTGGCCACAAATCCGCAGGGAGAGACCCTTAGGCAGTTGATGGTTATATGTGTATTCCATTCCATCTTCGGGCGACATCTGCAAACCCTGCTTGATTCCAAACGTATAGACTGTGGTTTTCCTTTGGATGAAACAGTAGGGTAGAGAGGAGGGTTGCGCAAAATGGGCAATGCGGAGATTCATACCTACCACACATATAGTAAGGAACCCTTTTTCATACCTCGAGGCATATTGGGTAATACGGTGTTAGGTTTGCATTTTTTTCATTGACCGTCGGCACACGATGGGTATGATGTGAGCAGCATCACGCATGCCGCATATGTTATGCGATCGACGTCACGGCACATTGGGCATTCCCATGCATGCTCTGTCCTCCGCTGCTGCAGCCATCCTAAAGTCCATTTGCTCACCGTACCCATGCCGCATATACTTCAGTGCTCTTTCCGTTATCCAATTGAGGAGAGCCGACATGACAGCCATCACGGTCGGAAAAATATTCCACGTCCACTGTGGAATTGAACTGACCACTAGTCTAAGAAGTGAATTCACTAACTACGCTACAGCGGATTTCAAGTCTCTCCACTACTCTATCTCCTTGGTGAAGATAATCAGTTCTGAGGCCGATCTTTTGTCGAACCACGATGTCAGGTCATCCAACATCTTGTCTGTCTTCCACGATCCCTCCCCTGAACTTTACCTGTTGTCACAAAATGTTATAAACTTTCTCTTCACATTATATGCCCGAAGAACCTTAATTGTCGGATTCTTATTCTTTTGATACTGTTTCTTTGAGTGCAGGCCTGTTTTAAAACCTCATGTTTTCTTCGCTGTCCATGGAATTTTCAGGATTCTTTTGTAAAACCACATTTATGTGGCTTCCAACGATCTTATTGATTGTTTGTTTAATGTCCATGATTCTCTGCCATACATAAGTATTAACACAATATAGCACTGGAGTACTCTCACACATACACATACGTATGTATAACTGAAATCACTATCTCAATACGTGTTAACTTCTAAATAAAAAAAATTACATACATTATATGTTAAAAAACAAATGATAGAAAGGTCACGGCCACTTCCCGTCCCGCTATTTCCACATTAGAGCAGAGCGTATATAACCCTTCGCCAAGATAACATTATCTTTGTCTGTCTGTGTGTATGTCTGTGTGTTTACAGGTGCTGCAAATCTAGCTGTGTCCCTGCTGTGCCTATGCGGCGTAGTATGGTTAACTAGGTCACAGGTTCTCGCTAGCACAAGCAAGCCAAAACAAAATTGCAAGTTATACTTGAAAAAAACCCCACCAAAACAAAACATGTCTAGATACTAGGTCGAAGGGGAGAAACAACCATCATCATACGCATTAACGGCTCTACTTTTGTGTGTTTGGTTATGTTAGCTGGGGACCTTTATATGAACTGCATTTTTGTATTGTTAACTAGGGACGTAGAGACTAGGGACGTAGAGGCTAGGGACGTGGAGGCTAGGGACGTAGAGACTAGGGACGTAGAGGCTAGGGACGTGGAGGCTAGGGACGTAGAGGCTAGGGACGTGGAGGCTAGGGACGTGGAGGCTAGGGACGTGGAGGCTAGGGACGTGGAGGCTAGGGACGTGGAGGCTAGGGACGTAAAGGCTAGGGACGTAGAGGCTAGGGACGTAGAGACTAGAGACGTAGAGGCTAGGGACGTAGAGGCTAGGGACGTAGAGGCTAGGGACGTAGAGACTAGGGACGTAGAGACTAGGGACGTAGAGACTAGGGACGTAGAGGCTAGGTGCTCGTCACTCGTTCCAAGAGTACTCGGTTTGCCCCCTCGTTGAGTCATCGGGATATTTTTATACCGAGGCTCCATGATGTAATTTTGAAGATGGTAACGATATTTTGTAGGAATGTCTTCTTTTGCGTCCTCACTAGATTAGGATTTCTCATTCTCTGACCACCGTCTAAGATTATCAGCCATGTCCTACAGTTTGTCTTCTGCGTTCTCACTAGATTGGGATTTTGGATTCTCTAATAAAGGCAGCCGTCTGCCTCAGATTATCAACCACGCCATACAGTTTGTCTTCTGCGTTCTCACTAGATTGGGATTTTGGATTCTCTAATAAAGGCAGCCGTCTGCCTCAGATTATCAACCACGCCATACAGTTTGTCTTCTGCGTTCTCACTAGATTGGGATTTCGGATTCTCTAATAAAGGCACCAGTCTGCCTTAGATTATCAGCCACGCCCTACAGTTTGTCTTCTGCGTTCTCACTAGATTGGGATTTTGGATTCTCTATTAAAGGCAGCCGTCTGCCTCAGATTATCAGCCACGCCCTACAGTTTGTCTTCTGCGTTCTCACTAGATTGGGATTTCGGATTCTCTAATAAAGGCAGTCGTCTGCCTCAGATTATCAACCACGACATACAGTTTGTCTTGGATTCTAGTGTAAGTGGGCCACCTCTTTCTTCTCAAGTCTACATACTGGGGCAGTTCTGTAGGATATAATTCCTATGATTTCTGTTTCCTCGTTTGTGCCGACCTCTTCCCGTAGTAAGTTTTGGCCACCCTCGTGAAGGTACGTCTAACATTCTTACTGCGTGGCTAAATCTAAGAGGCAGATTGGCGACCGTAGAATCCGTTATCACATTCCTCATTGTGAAGGGTCGTTGCACCATGTTATGCGCCCTACGACCTGGTGCATCCGTTTTCTGCAAGCATTTGTTTCAGGTTAGCAGTCCCTAGCGAACACGTGCATCCGATTTCAACCAAACCTTCTTACTCGCCTCTTACGACATGCATGGCAGGTAACAGTGGTTCTATTCTTTACACCCCAAATTTGGGCCCCGGTAACCACTCGGACAAGCGTGGAAGACCCAAGACGACCTGGAGGAGAACGATAGAGCAAGAACTGAAGGAAATGAATCATAGCTGGAACACAATACAGAGGAAGGCCATGAACAGGGAAGAATGGTGTGCGTTTGTTGTTGCCCTAAACGCCAAGGGCGTAACAGGCTAAAGAAGAACCACTCGGACGGGAAGCTTTATATGAAATTATTCTTGAATGGGAGGAGGAAACTAATTGAAGCAAAGCGTAGACCAGCTTTCGAACCCTAACACCTTGTGCAGAGCTTGACCCGTCTCTGTGCATGATTACACACATTAAACATGTTTGATCTTATGGTGCTAAAACATGGACATGGCAAATACGAATATAGAAGATGTAACGGAGACATTGCGTTATAGGATTACTAAAATGGAAGAGATCGAGTGGCAGACTGGTTAAACATGATGGGGGTTTACTGTTGGAAATATCCAATGATCGACTGGGTCAAAGGTCTTTTTGCATTAGTAAAACATTGGTCTATAAAAGTGAGAACATTGAATATATAGACAATATTTCAAGCGAATGAAAGGAAGGAAGGATACAAGAGACAACATTGAATATATAGACAATATTTCAAGCGAACGAAAGGAAGGAAGGATACAAGAGACAACATTGAATATATAGACAATATTTCAAGCGAACAAAAGGAAGGAAGGATACAAGAGACAACATTGAATATATAGACAATATTTCAAGCGAACAAAAGGAAGGAAGGATACAAGAGACAACATTGAATATATAGACAACATTTCAAGCGAATGAAAGGAAGGAAGGATACAAGAGACAACATTGAATATATAGACAATATTTCAAGCGAATGAAAGGAAGGAAGGATACAAGAGACAACATTGAATATATAGACAATATTTCAAGCGAACGAAAGGAAGGAAGGATACAAGAGGCAACATTGAATATATAGACAATATTTCAAGCGAATGAAAGGAAGGAAGGATACAAGAGACAACATTGAATATATAGACAATATTTCAAGCGAACGAAAGGAAGGAAGGATACAAGAGACAACATTGAATATATAGACAATATTTCAAGCGAACAAAAGGAAGGAAGGATACAAGACACAACATTGCATATATAGACACCTGCTGCCTTGCAGGTTGGCTGGGGACAGTCCAAGGCTGACGGAGAGCGAACCCAGTAAACGCTGGCTAAAACCGGACACATCGCCGAAGGATAAGCACCCAGAGCTCCAAATGGCGCTAAAGATGTGACGAAGCCCACCCGTGCTAAGGTTGCATGAATAAAAATTCCACATGAATAAGGAGAAGCTGTATGGAGGGACGGAGTCCATAAAAAAAACAACACCATAATTTATGGGAAAATCTGGTACATCACTCTAAGCGGTGATCGCGAAAGAGAGAGAGAATATAGACAATATTTCAAGTGAACGAAAGGAAGGAAGGATACAAGAGACAACACTGAATATATAGACACTATTTCAAGTGAACGAAAGTAAGGAAGGATACAAGAGACAACACTGAATATATAGACACTATTTCAAGTGAACGAAAGGAAGGAAGGATACAAGAGACAACACTGAATATATAGACAATATTTCAAGTGAACGAAAGGAAGGAAGGAAGGAATGGACAACATTGAATACATAAGACAATATTTCAAGCGAATGAAAGGAAGAAAGAAAGGAAGGAATGAAGAGACAACATTGAATATATAGAAAATAACTGAAGCGAACAAAAGGAATAAATAGCACAGGGAACCTCCTGTCTTCTAGAGTTAGAGCTGTAACATCCTGACTGTGTCCGGGTTGGGTTGACAATTCACAGACACTATTCAATGCCCCGAAACACACAAATACTAGTCTATAAAGCGTCGAAATACGAAGGACCGACGGCTTCACTGCACAGGGTTTAACCTCATTTGACTCACTCATCGCAGAAATGACAGGCCACCTGCCGAGAGTATTGCACAAAGCACAGAATTCCGTAGCTCCGGTAACAACTCTTGGATATTTGAAACAAAATGCACTCGTGAATAGAACGACGCGGTCCGGATTCGAACCCACGATCTTCAGAACGTAAGGCAACGGCTTAACCACTTCGGTACATAGATTAGACCCGCCCCTCCCCAGTACTACAGTACATATCATAGGTCAAAGGACAGGAGTCAATGCGTTGTTACGGTCACAGAAGAAGAAGACGAATACCGTCATGTAGCCTTTCTCGGTTCCTAATATATCATCATCATCATCATCATCATCAAGTAGCTTGTCCCTTCCAGAACGTGGCTCACATGACAGCTGTCCTAAATAAACGCTGTTCTGTGCAAGTTGACTGGCGTCAGCAGCAGTCATTCTCAGATCGTCAATGACATCTTGCATCCATCGTCTTTTAAGGCTTCCTCTTATTCTTCTTCCAGGCACCATTCCCTTCCAAATTATCCTCTCTAGGTACTCTAGGAGTGTATGCTCTTTAATAGCCAACTCTCTTTAATATCAAGCTGTTGTTATCAAGTTTGTTCTTTTCTCTGTCCGTGATATTCTAAGTAATCTTCTGTAGTTATCATTATCAAATAGCTTGTCATGAGCAGAAATTTGCCACCCCAACAGTCCTCCGGAATTTTTCTCTCTCATATGTCTCTACAGCCGTCATGTTCAAACCGTCAGTCACATCCTGAATCCATTTTCTCCGTGGTCTTCCTCTTTTTGCTCTTTGCCGGTATGCCTCCTTTCATGATGGTCTTCTCAGCCCTTCATGTCTTTTTATATGTCCAAAATACTTCAATTTTCTCTTTCTTATTTGTAGCATCAACCAGTTTTCTTTGATTTTGAGTTCTTTCTGGATAGATCTATTTGTTCTCTTCTCTGTCCATGATATACGGAGGGCTCTTCTGTAACAGTTATATTCAAAAGCACATATATGTTTTCCAACTGCCTTATTAAATATACAACTCGGAAGTACTGCAGCGTGCAAACCTGCCTTCCATCATGGGTATGCTCAGCAGTAGAAGACTAAGATGGTTGGGGCATGTGAGAAGAATGGAAACTTATCGCATACCAAAACAAGGGTTCTGTGAACTTTCGGAGGGAAGAGGCACCAGGGCAGACCACTGCTCAGATATAAAGATGTCTGCAAAGCCTCAATGAAAAACTTTTCTATAGGTCCCAGCACATGGGGAAAACTAGCTGATGACAGAGTTGTGTGGAAAGCCAAATTACGAAAGGGCGCAGAGTCTTTTGAGAAGAGACTTATGTATGAGCTGAACGACAAGAGAGAAAAGCGAAAACTCAGAAGTTGTCACAGTAAAACACTTGCCAATTGACCGTCTGTAAAGACGAAAAAGGCCATATATATTAAATACTGTAGTGTTCTTCCTAATACAGTAGTCATCATCATCATCATCATCATCATCATCAAGGTGCGTATCCTTTATAGGATGTTGCTCTCTTTGCAGCACATCTGAAATTAACTCTATCTCTTGCCAGTTCACCCACTTCGTCGATGGTCATGTTTATGGTTTCTTTAATATCTTGTAGCCATCTTCTTCTTGGTCTGCCTCTGTCTCTGCGTCCTGGGACCCTGCCATCTAGTATTGTTCCTTCCAGGCCATCGTGACGCTTGATGTGACCAAAGTATGTAATTTTTCTGTATAGTATGTTGTTTATCAGCCAATTCTCTTTAACATTTAGTTCTTTCAGGACATCAGTGTTCTTTCTTTTTCTGTCCATGGTATTCGTAGGATCTTTCTGTAGCATTTAGTTTCGAAGGACTGGATTTTCGTTCTTAATTTCTGTGTAATAGTCCATGATTCACAACCATAAGTAGCCACTGCGAAAATGCATGCTCTCGATATTTTTAATTTTAGTATTTTGCAGGTGCTTTGCCACATGTTCTTCATTGTGTTTAACTTCTTGATTGCTATTGCCAATCTTCTTGAGATCTCTTTGGAGCAGTCACCGTTATTGTTAATTATTGAGCCCAGATATTCGTAGCTCTCTACACATTTACCTAATACAGTAGTCACCCTGTCACATATATTCTGATGTCATGTTAATAGCGACAAAATTGCAGTCACCAGTAATGCATATCTTTAATTTGTTGAACATATGGTAGACGCCTTGACACTTTCTCTTGAATCTCAGTACAATCACGTGTTACTTTCTGCTAAGCTTGTGGTATGCATGGGCGTCTATACGTTAAGACAGGAAGGAAGGGGACGCCTCTGGAAATGTCTTTCTGATAACAGTTAAGGTGAAAACAAGGAATTTGGTTTATAAGAACCCCAGGGGAAGCAGTGAGAGCAATGAATATTATCAATAAATAGACAGTGTACAAGTATTAGGAACTTCCGAAAAGGCGGGGGGAAGGGGAGGAACGCCTCTGGAAATAGTTTTCTGGTAACACCGTTTTATGGGAATCTGGTCATTAGTAAAAACCAAACTAAAATGTTTAAAATTATTCATTTTGCCCCGCTACTGGAAAAAAATTTACGAGGACGCCCATGGTGGTATGCATATTAGCTGATGGTATGCATAATTTGTTTTACTGGCAACGACCGTATATTTCGAAACTATATTTAATTAAAAAAAAAATACATATCTGCAGTTGATACCAATGTTAAACCTCTTCACCGGTTATGGCACTACCAGATTAGGATAAATTTGCATAGGATATAAACATTGCTGACACAATGAATAGACAATTATTATTATTATTATATATATATATATATATATATATATATATATATATATATATATATATATATATATATATATATAGATATATTATGGTCTGGTCAACCACTAGTGACAACTGTTATAAGAAAGAGAAGGACCGTCTGCCCAGAGTGTTTGTAGCGCGTTGGACTACGGGTGACTATCCCTCTGTGTGTGCGGGTTCAATTCCGCGGGATGGCAGAAAAAGCCACAGATTCCCCAGATTTACGGTGTTCGTGGCACCGAACTGAAGGGCTAAGATGTCCATGGCACCGAGCGGAAGAGCTGAAAAGCTCAAGTGCTTCTGGATCGGGAAGGAAAAAAAACCACACAAAAAAACTCATTCAACACCTCAACATTAGTCATTTTAACAATCCATGGAATTCTCATCATTCTTCTGTAAAACACTACTGAAACAATGTATGCGTACGCCCATGGTGGTATGCATAATAGCTGCTAGTAAACATAATTAGTTTTTTTTTAGTGGCAACGACCGTATATTTCCAAAGTATATATAAAAAAAAAAAACCATATCTGCAGATGATACCAATGTTGAAGCATCGTTTATAGCGCTACCGAATTAGGGCTAGTTTACACATGATATAAACATTGCTGATACAATGTCTGACTTGCTGATACAATGTCTGACTTGCTGATACGATGTCTGACTTGATGATACGATGTCTGACTTGCTGATCCGATGTCTTGACTTGCTGATACGATGTCTTGACTTGCTGATACGATGTCTTGACTTGCTGATACGATGTCTTGACTTGCTGATACGATGTCTTGACTTGCTGATACGATGTCTTGACTTGCTGATACGATGTCTTGACTTGCTGATACGATGTCTTGACTTGCTGATACGATGTCTTGACTTGCTGATACGATGTCTTGACTTGCTGATACGATGTCTTGACTTGCTGATACGATGTCTTGCCTTGCTGATACGATGTCTTGACTTGCTGATACGATGTCTTGACTTGCTGATTTCTTCTTCTTTGCGTTCGTTCTTTACGACCAGTTTTAATCACTCTTTGTGATATGTTTGATCTTTGCCAAGAACGTGTATACGTTGCATATTGGTTTGGTAAGCCCCTAAACGCATAGACTTCTACACATTTAGGACATGTACATCCGATTTCAGCCTAACCTCCTTAGTCGCCTCTTACGACATGCGTGGCAGGTAACAGTGGTTCTATTCTTTACACCCCAAATTTTGCCTCGGTAACCACTCGGGCGACTTACTGATTTATTTATCTCCGCTCCTCGTGGAGCATAGAGCCTCAACAGTTGTTCACCACACTTCTCGATTTCTGGCTGTTTTATTTGTGGTCTCCCAGGACAGGTGAGCACTCTTCAGTTCCTCAAGAAGACTTCGTCTCTGGGTCTGTTTAGGTGTCCTCTTTTCGTTTTCCTTGCGGGTTCCACTCAAGTGCTTGTCTAGGGACACTCGACTGTGTCTTCCGTTGACTCCATATGTGATGGTATTTTTCTTATTTTCTTTTTGAGGCACCTCTAACCGCCTTTCGAAATGCTTGCTTGTCTTTGGCCAACCGCCCCCTACATTATCCCTATACATAACAAACAAATCTGCCGTGCTTTGTGTCGTGTGTGTACGTGTGCGTGCAGCTACTAACAAACACGCAAGTGCTCAAAATAACCCAGCCTAGGAAACAAACATCACGTTGCTGGTACTGTTGCAGCAACCCAAGGACACACACTGCTACATGCAGACATATAATATCCAAATCTTACACGTAGTGCATATGAAGCCTAGACGGAAATATAGGTTGACCTACTAAGATAAATGGGAGACAATTCGGTTTACCAAAGAAAGATAATGCAGTGTGTGTTGTGTACACACTCGATGTGTATATATATATATATATATATATATATATATATATATATATATTTATACATTACACACCGCCACACCATTTTCTCACTGTCTTTGTTTTCATTTTCTAAGAGTGCTGGAGTGTGTGTGTGTGTGTGTGTGTGGGGAAATTCTATATAGCAGAGATAGCCTGCCCGAGGCTCTCACCACGCGTGTGCGAGTCATCGGTTTTATTTTTCCTCCCCAAAAATATGTTGACCATACCTAGGGATCGAACACAGAATGCTTCCGTCAGCAAAACCGATGGTAGTAGTGTAATGATTTACCCCGAGCAAGCGTCTGTGGCTATTTTTAGATATGTCGTGATGAGTCGGAGAAAGTCGTAGGATGGTCCATTTTAGGACAGGTAAACCAGGTATAAATTTGGTAGCAATTGTGGCTATTTTTAGATATGTTGTATAGTTACAAATTTGGTTGCTAACAATTCGTTAGTATTCGACATTAGTAGAAATTGAAAGAAAGCTGAAATGTCGTTTTCGGTATATCTCCTGTTTTATCACACTGAAACCCCTATAAGCGATAATGGAATAAACCGCGACACACAATAAACAGCAGACACACCCCCGGAATACCCCGGAAGCCCGTCTCCCATTTGCTTGGGGTAAATTATTACACTAGTACCGATGTAGATTTATAGAAGACAAGAGAGCAACAGCAGTCTTCTTCTTCTTCTGTGAACTCTCCATATCGACCACTTGTTAAACCACTCTCTGTGATTTGTATGTGATCTGAGCCTAAGAGCGATTGTACGTTGTGTCAGTTATGCGCCTACAAGTTGGCTAGCACATCCGATTTCTGTGATGCTTTTTATTTGCTTAGGTAGCTTCCCAACCTCAGTCACCTCTTACATTAGGCTTTGTATGTCAACATTGTTACTATTCTTTGCTCCCCTTGAGAGCCCCGGCAACACACGGGCAAGATAGCAACAGTAAACATATACAGACAAACGTGGACAACAATAGATGCATTCTGAAACGGGAACGCAAAGAAGAAGAAGATGCATTCTGAAAGATACAATCTTCATATAACTGTGGGGGGAAAAGATACGGAAGACAAGCTGACGATGAATAGGACACATTGAGAAGACTGGTCTGAAGCATTGGCGAAGCACGTAAACACAAAGTACTGTCGTCTTTCTTTCTCGAATCCTGTTTGCCTCACAGCGTCAGGTCAAGAAGAGATTTCTAAAACGGGCTCTAGTATGCGCTTTGTAAATAGTCTATTTCGTCGCCTCTGTTATCTCTGAGGTACTGTAACATTACAAAATACTGTAACATTATAAAGTACTGTAACATTACAAAATACTGTAACATTATAAAGTACTGTAACATTACAAAATACTGTAACATTATAAAGTACTGTAACATTACAAAATACAAAAACACTACAGAGCAAAGTTTCCACCAAAAGGCCTTTATCAAGTAAATGATGCCAGAGGTGAAGAATTTCACAACATACAACATGTACAGTGGCGGCTCGTTATCTTTTTTGTTGGTGGGGCCAGACTCAAATTTTCGAGAAAAATCATGGTTTGGGTTAGGTTATATTTTAATTTATTAACTAATAAATACACGTTACACATTAATTTTGGTGGGGCCCAGCCCCATTGGCCCCTAATGACGAACCGCCACTGAACATGTAGATTCAAGCAACAAGTTTCGTCATTTTGTTGCAACTAACCGTCTGAAGCATTGCAAGACAAGACACTGTTTTGGAACCCGCAGGAAAAGAGAAGTAGGGGAAGATATCTAGAGATACCTGGAGAGAGAAAACAAACTAATCGTTACTGCCTGTTATACCGCTTTTTAGTGCGGTGTAGAACAGGAGGGACATGAGCCTGTGGAATTTAATGGCTAGTGCAGTCACTGTGAACCTGTTCAGGTTATTATATTTTCTTTATGCCCCGACAGAAAAAAATAATAGGTCTTACTGGGGATTGAACTCGGTCTCCAGCATCGGCCAGACTCTCAAGGATACCTGTAGAAAAGTACTGGAAACTGATATTAAAAGGAAAGGCAAGACGTGGAAATAATTGGAAGGGATGGCAAGAGACCTAAGATGAGGTCGACCTAAGGAGACCCTGAAACGAACTTTGCTGAGAGAGGCAGGAAATATCGGTCTCAGTTCCATGGAGGAGATTGAGCGAGTTGCCCAGGATAGAGCGGTATGGAGAAATTACTTGCAGGCCCATGGGGGACTGCCTAGAGTAGTTGATAGTAGCTCGGCCTGCTAGCTGTGAGACGCCTCATAGCTCGGGTTCGAACCTACTGTCCGGCATTTGTTCGAGTCCCTGGTCTTACTCAGGACGATAACGTGAGTACCTCTGAAGTCGGAGAAAATCTGCCTGTATGGCGAGAGAATACTAATTACGAGTACATTGAGCACACGGCTGCCAGTGTAAAGTAATTTACAATGTGCACGCTGCTGCCATTGTAAGAAATTGGAAAAACGGATTTTGACGCAAAAATCAGTTTCAGAGATGAAACTTCGTCGAGTTGAAAGCGGACGAAAGAACAAAACTTGCATGCCCTATGTAACGTATAACGGTACGAGAGGAATTATTATTATTATTATTATGGCAAGAGAGGAAAGAATGGAAGAAGTTTGTTTATATGTTCCGTTAGGAGTTGAAAGGTGAAGAAGAAAGACTGCAATCCCACCAGCTAACTTACCTTTACATTGTGGGTTGACACATCTTTGAGCAGAGTCCAGATAACGGATCAGACTGATCGGCAAATCTTCCGAGGTGTAGCGAACCTTGTCTATTTTGATCACCCGACCTGATAGCTCAAGCAATGTTGGTGGATTGTACACAAGGTCCTGGGGAAAAGAACAATAAGAAAATAATAAGTAAAATAAATCGCAAACTTGGATTCTCTTCTCTCTCTTTAGCCTGTTACGCCCTTGGCGTTTAGGGCAGCAACAAACGCACACCATTCTTCCCTGTTCATGGCCTTCCTCTGTATTGTGTTCCAGCTATGATTCATTTCCTTCAGTTCTTGCTCTATCGTTCTCCTCCAGGTCGTCTTGGGTCTTCCACGCTTTCGCCTACCCTCTGGAGTCCATCTCAGTGTAGTTTTCGTGTCGGAGCCAGTCTCCATGCGCATCACATGTCCAACCCATCTCCAGCGTCGTCTTCGGATGATAGTGCCCATATTCTCTTGTTGGCATCGTGCAAGCAATTCTTGGTTCGAGATAGTAGTCGGCCAGTACACGCGTAAGATTTTTCGCAGACAAGTTGTATGAAAGGTGGAGAGTCTGGACATATCCTGTTCTGTCATTCTCCAGCATTCCGATCCGTACAGCAATGTTGACAGCACACAGCTGTTGTAGATACTAGTCTTGGTTCTGATGCTGTATTGGGCAGATTTCCAGGCGGTCTGAAGGGTCATGAATGCACTTCGTGCCTTACTCAGTCTGCTTTTAATGTCAGATCCAGCGCCTCCTTCATTGCTAATAACACTTCAAGGTTTGGATTCTCTGAAAGAAGTTAATTCTTATTTTTTTCATGATTCTTGGAATACGCGCTCTGATATATATATAACCAATTCCCGTCTGCCCAGCGTGTTCGTAGCGCGTTGGACTACGGGTGACTATCCCTCTGTGTCTGCGGGTTCAATTCCGCGGGATGGCAGAAAAAGCCACAGATTCCCCAGATTTACGGTGTTCGTGGCACCGAACCGAAGGGTTACGATGTCCATGGCACCGAGCCGAAGAGCTGAAAAGCTCAAGTGCTTCTGGATCGAAAAAAATATATATAACCAATCGTCGCCCTAGAGAAAATTAAGGCCGGATAGCTCAGACAGGAAAACCAAAATTTCTGTTTATGGTGGGTTAGCTTTGTATGTGTTTGATAGAACACTGTCAGCTTTTTTATGTTTGTAATTTGACACACTTCTGAGCCCACTATTATTTATTGATGAAAAATATTAATAATACTGATACTTCTTTGTGTTAAACTTAACTTGTAACATAATATAACCTTGATTTAGCGTGTTACGTTGTTTTCTCTCGCGATCACCCTTAGACTGGTGTACCAGATTTCCCCATAAATCTGATTCATGTGGAAATCTGATTCATGTAGTCTTAGTATGGGTGTGTTTCGTCACATCTTCAGCACCATTTGGAGCTCTGGTGCTTATCCTTCGGCGATGTATCCGGTTTTAACGGATACGGTCGGAAACATATTACCCGCCCACCGTGAAATTGAACCGGGACCACTAGGCTAGGAAGCGAGTTCACTAACAACTACGTTACAGCGGCTCTAGGTAAAACCTCATCATCATCAAATAGCTTGTCCTGAGCAGAACTTTGCCACCCCAACAGTCCTTCGAAATTTCTCTCTCATAGGCCAGATGTCCTGCCTCTGCAGCTGTCATGTTCAAACCAGCAGTTACATCCTGAATCCATCTTCTCCGTGGTCTTCCTCTTCTTCTCTTTGCGCCGGTATGCCTCCTTCCATGATGGTCTTCACCAGCCCTTCGTGTCTTTTTATATGTCCGCAATATCTCAGGTTTCTCTTTCTTATTTTAGCATCAGCCAGTTCTCTTTGATTTTGAGTTCTTTCTGGATATATCTATTTGTTCTCTTCTCTGTCCATGATATACGAAGGACTCTTCTGTAACACTTATATTCAAAAGCACATATATGTTTTTCCACTGCTTTATTAAATGTCCATGCTTCACACCCATACGTTGCCACTGGGAATATGCATGCTCTTAGTATTCTGATCTTTGTTTTCTTATCAGTTCTGTTCTATACTGTTTTGTTAAATTTTTTGTAAAGCCATATTTGTTCTTCTTTTAATTTCCTTCATCCCATTTCCATCTGTTGTTAGCAGTGAACCAAGATATTCAAAACTGTTCACATTTCCATCAGTTGTTAGCAGTGAACCAAGATATTCAAAACTGTTCACATTTCCATCAGTTGTTAGCAGTGAACCAAGATATTCAAAACTGTTCACATTTCCATCAGTTGTTAGCAGTGAACCAAGATATTCAAAACTGTTCACATTTCCATCTGTTGTTAGCAGTGAACCAAGATATTCAAAACTGTTCACATTTACATCTGTTGTTAGCAGTGAACCAAGATATTCAAAACTGTTCACATTTCCATCTGTTGTTAGTAGTGAACCAAGATATTCAAAACTGTTCACATTTTCTACTTTCTCTCCATTGATAAAAATATTATTTGCAATGTTTGTTTTATCTGTTGTCATTATTTTTATTTTTGCCACATTGAAATATAGATTTTGTTTTTTGCTTTTCTCTTGTACGCCATTATTCACTTCTCAATCCTTTGCAATATTGACAGTGCCGGATTAGCCATATAGCAGAAGTAGCTAATGCTACGGGCCCCGCGTTTCTGAAGGCCCCGCGCCTAGAGCAGAAAATGTTTCATCATCATCATCATCAGGTGCCGTCTCCACATCGAAGGTTGGCTGCAATGAATCTCCAGCATCCTCTGTCTTTCGCCTTGGTGTTGCACACTGCCAGACTGTAACCTGTCCATTTCTTAAAGTTTCCTCCCACTTATCTCTCGGTCTTCCTCTTGCTCTTCTCCCTCAACTTTCCCCTCTAGTAAATGTTTTATCATGGTGTCATGCCTTTTATGTGCCCAAAATACTTTACTTGTCTGAATTTTATTTCTCTTAATAATTGTTTCTTCATGCCTAGTTTTCCTAAAACTTGTTTATTTGTCTGTTTTTCTGTCCATGAAACTCTGCTTATTCTTCTATATATCCACATCTCAAATGCATCAATTCTGTCTTCTAACTGCTTGTTCATTGTCCATGTTTCCGAGCCATACATTAATATAGGATATATATAGCATTTGATCATTCTAATTTTTAGCCTGTTTGTGATTTGTTTGGATGTCAGTAACTTTCTCATACTATTGAAATTATCCTTGGCCATTCCTATTCTCTTTTTAATTTCAGTTATACATCTGCCATCATCTGTTATCATCTGACCGAGATAGGAGTAGCTTTTACTTGATGTAGTAATTCTCCATGTATTTTTATATTCATTTTAGGTTTTTCCATTTCCTTGTTGATTACCATAGTTTTTGTTTTCTGTATGTTAATGTCTAATCCATATTCCTTGCTAGTTCTGTCCAATTGGTCCACTAATTCTTGTAGATCTTGTTCATTTTCTGCTACCAATACTGTGTCATCTGCATATCTTAAGTTTATTATTTTTCCATTGATCTTGAGTCCTGGCATTCCCTCTAGTTGTTTGAAGATTTTCTCTGTGTAGATGTTAAATAGGCTTGGTGACAGTATGCATCCTTGTCTCACTCCTCTCTTTATGTCTATGTATGGAGAGTAGCTATTTTCATATTTTATTATTGCTGTCTGTTCCCAGTATATGTTACTTATTAGTCTGATATCATCCCCATCTAGGCCTATTTCTTGTAGACATATGATTAGCTTTTCATGTTGGACTCTGTCAAAAGCTTTGCTATAATCGATGAAACACAAGTAGATACTTTTTGCACTTCTATATACTTGTCAGCGAGTAGTCTTATACAAAGTATTGCCTCTCTTGTTCCTCTGTTTTTTCTAAAGCCAAACTGTTCTTCTCCTACTTCTATGTCTATCTTGTTTTTAATTCTTTCATGTATGATCTTGAGTAGTATTTTTCAAGAAAATGTTTAGCTTGTAAAATTTCAGTTCAAATATTTCTTTTCAGAACTAGCTTTTGGCTGAAATCGGATGCACATGTCCTAAACGTGTATAATTCTATGCGTTTAGGGGTCTACCAAACCAATGTGCAACGTATACACATTCTTGGCAAAGATCAAACTTATCACAAAGAGTGATTAAAATTGGTCGTAAAGAACGAACGCAAAGAAGAAGAACTAGATTTTTTCTAGCAAAAGATACATTTTTAATTTTCTCATTAGAGCACAGACGCGTGAGATACTGGGTAATACCATCCTGACCACTATAAGAATTAGGAAAAGAAATGTGCTCACAATAAATCGAGAAAAGTTTGTTTGTAAAAGTTGTGTTTTATTTTATTATCATAAAAACCTATGACCTCTTCGTAACATATGCTACAGACCCCTCGCTGGCTTAATCCGGCACTGAATATTGACAGTAACACTGTATCGTCAGCATATCTTAGTTCAGGTATTTCTCCGGTTATAAAATTATCCTAGTGTTCTTTTCCGCTATCTTCTGTAACATTCCTCACGATGTTTACTGCGCAAATATGTAAAACAGACAAGGTGACATAATGCAGCATTGTCTTGAATCCCTGCCTTATGTCAAATCAATCTGATGTATCAAGGTATAACCTAGTTCCAGCCAATACTGCTATCAGAAGATTAGTTCTAACATCACAAATATTGTAGATAAACAACGGCTAAAACAAACCAAAGACTTTAAATATTTAGGCAGCATGATCTCATTCTATGAAATAATTACAGCGGAAATACAACACAGATGTAATAATGTAGACTAGATTATTGGACAAATGTCAACAATACTGAAAAACGAGAACGTAACGATGGACATCAGAAGGGGTTAAACCACATGCAACTCTAAATTGGGCCACACTAAGAAATATTCCAACATGTGAAATGAGATGTCTACGAAAAGCTGCCAACGTTTACAAGATGAGCACAAGGAGTTTTTTCAAGAACCCCAGAGGAAGCAACGGAAGTAACGAATATGATCAACAAATGAACAGATACAGGTATTAAGAGCTTCCGAAAAACAAGTAGACAAACACGGGACTCGAACCACTTACCCTAGTCCTTACGACACCAATCGCCGAGAATATCAGAAGCATCGTTGGTACTATACCATGCATACAGTACATCGAGAAGCAAAGAATCAAGTGGTCCGGCCATCTAATGAGAATGGAACCACATTTACTACCATCACGTGCCAACAATAATCGACGCTCAGGGCGCAGAGCACGAGGCAGACCAAGAACACGATGGATAGATAACATCTCAGAGTCCTGCGAAAGCATGGGCTGGCAACGTCAAGACCAACACACCTGGCACAAGATAGAAAACTAAATCTCCCCACGCCGCTTCAGGGCAAATGTGGTTAAGATAAGATAAGACTGACCGGGGAACACTGACCTAGTTTTGAATTGGGGGCTGGATTTTGTATATGTTTGATAGAACACTGCAAGCTTTTTTGCAATTTTACTCAATTCTATGAGTCTGTGATTATTTATTGATGAAAACTATTCCTAATATTGATATTCCTTATTGTTAAACTCAACTTGTAACATAAAATAACATTGATTTAGCATTTTGTGTTGATTTTAAAATGAATGCGTCTATATACAACAATACTGGAATGCGAGGTCACGCGACGGTTGTGGTCTTGTTTCCTAGGATTTTTACTTGAGTCCGCTGACATATTTAAAGTTGGCTGTGATTAAGCTTTTTTTTTTTAAAGCAACTCCATGCTATCAGTGTCAGACCTGGACACTAACAACAAATGAGAAAAGAAGAATCCAAACGACAGAGATGAAGTGTTTACCACGAATTCTAAATGTTACAAGAAGTGGTAAGATCTGAAACAACGAAATCTGAAATAAGTGGAATCTTTGCCGGTGCTACAATATATTAAGAAACAACAGGTCAAATGGTTCGGACACGTATCAAGATTACCAGAAGACGGTCTTCCACAAAGAGCACTAGCACACAACGGTAACAGATCAGGAGGACGACCAAGTAAACGATGGATCGACGGAATATCCGAGGTACTAAATTTCCCCTTGTACAAAGCGCATAAGGAGGCTCGCTCCACGTGTCTCTTTTTCGGCCTGACGCCGAAAGGAAAAAACCAGGATAGAGAATATATAGGTATTAATATACTAATCTGGGTGTATGCGGTAATGAGAGAGTGGACAGGCTTGCATCAACAGCATCGATTGTTGGGGAGTTGAAGATGGATAAGGGGATATTCTTCGGTCTCTTCGCGTCTGTCTGTTGGATGAGGACACTAAAATCGATGTTGAATCGATCAAGCGATTTAGGCAGTTTGGAGTTACCCGTTGTACAAGTCGAACTGGATGCCTGAGAGGCATAGTGAAAGGTGTGTTTAATCAGCGAGCCACATAAACCATCAGTATGCAAACTCTTCGATATCCGCTGGGGGAGACTGAGCACCTATGGGTCTGCCCGGAGTGCAATGACGTCAGTTTAGTAACCAATAAACTAATCGCCTGTGTGTTGCAGGGGCTCGCAAGGGGAGTAAAGAATAGTAACACTGCGACCTATGAGGCATGTCGTAAGAGGCGGTAGGGACCTAAGGAAGCTACTCTAGTAAATTAAAAGCGTCGCAGAAATGGGATGGGCTGGCCTACTTGTAGGCGCATAACTGGCAGAACATACAATCACTCTTAGGCTCAGATCACATACAAATCACACAGAGTAGTTTAACAAGTGGTCGATATGGAGCGTTGGAAGAAGAAATTCCACATGTACAAATTTGCTTCCAAATTTGCCGCCGCGAGTTTGAACCAGGTACACTTAGGTTGTGAAGGAGCTTACTACCACTTAAGCTATACACGTCCACCTTCAATGCTTACATCAATCAAGTGCCATGCCTGCCGGAGTAGGCGATCATGTCTCTCCACAACTCTCTTTGCTTGGTGCATGTAATCAGTTCTGACGTCGATATTTTGTCGAACCATGATGTCAGGCCATCCAACATCATCTCCCTCTTGTCTTCCACGATCTCTCCTTCCCTGAATTTTACCTGTAGTCACCAAATGTTCTAAACCTTATCTTCGCATTATATGCCTGAAGAACAAATGTTCTAAACCTTATCTTCGCATTATATGCCCGAAGAACCTTGATTGTCGGAATCTTATTCTTTTGATAAGGTTTCTTTGTGTGCAGGCCTGATTTGATTAATGCTTACATAACTACTACTATTAACGGTTTTTGGTAGAACTTTTACAATATTCGAAAAACTAACCACAAAATAAAAACTCTCGGGTCATATCTTAAGCTTCTCGGTGCATTCATATTGACACTTCTTATCTTAAAATACAGTGGATCTGTCAGCTTCATTTATCAGTGTTTATCATTTGATGTGGGGAGACAAAGCTCTCGAACACAGTATGTAGGACACATCAATGCATAATGAAGATGACAGATCGGTACTCTTAGATGGCATATTTTGTAGTATAGTATTCTTGAAATTTATAAATTTAAGTCAGATCAAATATTATCCATTTGCCTGTTGTCTTTCCTCAGATGGATGATGGAATTGGTTATCCACTCTTGCTGTTAAGCGTAGGGGTCAGAGGTTTAATTTGCGTTCTAGGGCTAGATGAGTCGCCCTTGGTGTGTTATATCCGTGTGTATTTAGTGTGGTCTTGATATTGTCTGTCCATCCTTTCTTGGTCTTCCCTTGCTCTAGTACCTGATCTCTTTTTATTGTATGCTGTTATTGGTGGTTGGTTGTATTCCATTCTCATTAAATGTCCAAACCACTGCATTTGTTGTTTTTCAATGTATTCGGCGCATGGCGTTATCTCAAACATTATCTTTGTCCTCAATGGTAAATTAATCAAGTGCCATGCATACTGGTGTAGGCGATCATGTCTCTCCACAAATCTCTCTCCTTGGTGCAGTTAATCAGTTCTGACATCGATATTTAACATGGCCTCATGAACAAAGCTTACAGACCAAGCTATAGGGAACTCTCGAAGAACTCCAACTAACATGCAGCTTCATATAGGCAACCCATCTCATGATTTAGACGAGCATACGAAACCGAACGCAAAGAAGAAGAAGATGACATCGATATTTTGTCGAACCATGATGTCAGACCATCAAACATCTTCTCCCTCTGTGTCTTCCACGATATCTGCTTGCCTGAATTTTACTTGTTGTTACGAAATGTTCTAAACCTCCTCTTCACATTATACCGGGTGTTCAAGATAATTGCAGCCCGTGAATGGAGCTAATCTGGCATATATGTATGGAAACGGAAGGTTCAGTTATGACGTAGTATAGGTCAAGGTTGTGTGACGGTGTGTAATTGTAGTGCGGGAAGGGCGATGAACAAATGTGACGTAGGACGAGCTAGTCAACCCGGTTTAAATAGTAAATAAACACAACTCAATTTGTACCTGGCAACTTTCGAATTGTCAATGGGGCTGCAATTATCTTGAACACCCTGTATTATGAATGAAATCGGAGCACCTATGGACGTCTCTGGAGTGTAATGGAGATATTCCTAACTGAAACAAATTTTTCATTTAAAATATAGCCAATCTCATCAAAGATTGCTTCACAAGATCCAAAAGGGCAAGTTTCGGTATGAGTGGATGTCGTCTTTAGAAGTTTCTAATCTCCAGAGGCTTACGAGGATCTACTGTCCTGGGCATGCGGCAATGAGAGAGCGGACAGGCTTGCCTCAACAGCATCGATTGTTGGAGAGTTGAAGATGGATAAGGTGGTTGTTCTTTGGTCTCTTCGCGACTGTCTGTTGATGAGGATACTAAAATATATGTTGAATCAATCCAGCGATTAAAAGAGTTTGGGGCTACAAGCAGAACTGGATGCATGAGAGGAAAAGTGAGGAGTGTATTTAACCAGCGAGCCACAGGAACCATCAGCATGCGTACTCTTCTATATCTCTTGGGGGGAGACCGAGCACCTATGCTTATGCCTGGAAAGCAATGACGTCAGTTTAGTAACCTTCCTCTTCTTTTCGTTCGTTCTTTACGATCACTTTTATTCACTCTTTGTGATATGTTTGATCTCTGTCAATAACGTGTATACGTTGCAAAATTGGTTTGGTAGGCCCCTAAACGCATAGACTACTACACGTTTAGGACACATGCATCGGATTTCAGCCAAGCCTCCTTAGCCGCCTCTTACATGCGTGGCAGGTAACAGTGGTTCTATTATCTCTCGCGCGATCGTTCTTAAGCCGTTTTTATCGTTCTATTGTGATATATAAACAGCCAAACATCAAGATCGGATGTACATGCACAACCTTCAGTACCAATTGGAGCTCTGGTGCTTATCCTTCGGTGGTATGTTCGGTTTCAACCAGCGTTTACTGGGTTCGCTCTCCGTTAGCCTTTGCTGTCCCCAGCCAAACCTGTAAGGCAGCAGGTTGTTCTATTCTTTGGACCCCGGTAACCACTCGGGCGACGTGCGTGGCAGGTAACAGTGGTTCTATTCTTTGGACCCCGGTAACCACTCGGGCGACGTGCGTGGCAGGTAACAGTGGTTCTATTCTTTGGGCCCCGGTAACCACTCGGGCGACGTGCGTGGCAGGTAACAGTGGTTCTATTCTTTGGGCCCCGGTAACCACTCGGGCGAGTTTAACAACCAATAACCAATCAAAGAATAGAATATATTTGACTCACTTGAACGAAACGGTTGACCAATGGGTTGTTACGCAGACTCAACTCAACTAGGTTCAATGCCACAATCTCTGTGGGTAGAGTGGAGAGTTTGTTGTTGTGGAGGCTCAGACTACGAAGGTTACGTAGGTTGATGAGAGTTGGTGGCAAACTCTGAAGACGATTATCACAAAGTACTAGAGATGTTAGTTCATTAAGGTGTCCAACCTCAGCAGGAATTTCCACTAGTCTGTTTCCACCTAGATAAAGAACTTGCAATCTGAAACAATAAATTGTCAAAGAATAGTTCACGCAACAAAAGGAATACATTCTTTGGTTAAGAGAAGAAAAGTTGACTGATCAAGAGAATAAACGTTGACTGATCAAGAGAATAAACGTTGACTGATCAAGAGAATAAACGTTGACTGATCAAGAGAAGAAAAGTTGACTGATCAAGAGAAGAAAAGTTGACTGATCAAGAGAAGAAAAGTTTACTGGTCAAGAAAAGAAAATTGACTGGTCAAGAGAAGAAAGGTTGACTGGTCAAGAGAAGACAAGTTTACTGGTCAAGAAAAGAAAAATTTACTGATCAAGTGACATTTTTAAAATTAAGAGAAAAGTTAATTGGTCAAGTGGAGACAAGGAAATTGGTCAAGTGGAGACAAGGAAATTGGTCAAGTACAGAAATGTTGACTGGTCAAGTGAAGAAAATTTTATTTAATTAGAGAAAAGTTAATTGGTCAAGTGAAGAAAAGTTAATTGGTCAAGTGAAGAAAAGTTAATTGGTCAAGTGAAGAAAAGTTAATTGGTCAAGTGAAGAAAAGTTGACTGGTCAAGTAAAGAAAAGTTGACTGGTCAAGTGAAAACATGTTAAGTGGTCAAGTGAAAACATGTTAAGTGGTCAAGTGAAAACATGTTAAGTGGTCAAGTGAAAACATGTTAAGTGGTCAAGTTAAGTGGTCAAGTGAAAACAAGTTAAGTGGTCAAGTGAAAACAAGTTAAGTGATCAAGTGAAGACAAATTAAGTGGTCAAGTGAATACAAGTTAAGTGGTCAAGTGAAGACAAGTTAAGTGGTCAAGTGAAGACAAGTTAATTGGTCAAGTGAAGACAAGTTAATTGGTCAAGTGAAGACAAGTTAATTGGTCAAGTGAAGAAAAGTTAATTGGTCAAGTGAAGACAAGTTAAATGGTCAAGTGAAGACAAGTTAAGTGGTCAAGTAAAGACAAGTTAAGTGGTCAAGTGAAGACAAGTTAAGTGGTCATGTGAAGACAAGTTAAGTGGTATAGTAAGGCAAGTTAATTGGTCAAGTGAAAACAATTTAATTGGTCAAGTGAAAACAATTTAATTGGTCAAGTGAAAACAAGCAAGTGGTTAAGTTAATTGGTTAAATGAAAACAAGTTAAGTGGTCAAGTAAAAACAAGTTAATTGGTCAAGTGAAGCAAAGTTAATTGGTCACGTGATAAGTTAATTGGTCAAATGAAGACAAGTTAAATGGTCAAGTGAAGACAAGTTAAGTGGTCAAGTGAAGACAAATTTATTGATCAAATGGAGAAAATTGAACGGGTGATGAATCATTTTTATACGCATCTGTCCTCAATACTGACTATCAGTTCCAATGTTGACAAATTTTCCTGCCATGAAGTTGTCTAGTATGTTCTCTTTGTTTCATCTTTCATTGATGTTGTCTGTCCAGTAACCGCTGACTATTGTGGGCATTAGTCTTCTGCTTCTTCAAACGCTCTATATCGACCACTTGTTAAACCAATCGTTGTGATTTGTATGTGATCTGAGCCTAAGAATCATTGTACATTGTGCCAGTTATGTGCCTACAAGCAAGCCAGCACATCTGATTTTTGCAACGTTTTTTATTAAATAGCGTAGCTTCCCTAGGCTCCTACTTCCGTTGCTCCTACTTCCGTTGTCTCTTACAACATGCCTTGTAGTTCGCAGTATTGCTATTCTTTGCTCCCCTTGCAGACCCCGGCAACACACAGGCGGTATTATTCTTAGAACTATATTAAGAACCACTGATAACCAAAGTCATTGAATGTTGTTTTGATGTTTTGTCTAAAAGAAGTTCTTATTCATTGTAATTTAACATGGGAGGTCCCTGTGGCGTAGAGGTTAGGTACTCGCCTCTCGTGCCAAAGGTACTTGGTTCGCTACCTCGTAGAGCCATCAGGATATCTTTCCAGAGATCCCTGATCTCAGTGTAGGTGAGATCCAGTTTCAAGTTCACTCGGAGACGGATGATAAAATGTAGGTACTGTGTTTCAATTTGAGCTTGTAAAAGAACCCCTGGCAGTTCAAAATCTAGAGGTGCAGGCTAGAAATTTGATGCCCATGCAAAATTTATTATAAAAGATTTTTAAAATAAAAGTCTTCACGATCTTCAAAATTACATCAGGAACCCTCGCCAGTGCTACGGAGTTCATGCACTGCAACCGAAATCTTCCTGTGTAAGAAGGAGATCGGAGCACACATGATTACTCACCGAAGTGCAATGATGATGGTCCTATCAATCAATCAGTTTGATATTCAATGAGCAATGAATAAGAAACATACACAGAAAATAGCAACATGCAAAATGAGATGTCTCCACAAAGTCACCAACAACACAAGAATCGACAGAGTTATGAATGCCAGCATCAGAGAAAAGGTTGGAACAAGACCGTGCTTGAATTATATAGCGAAACAGAGAATGAAGTGGTGTGGCCGCTTAGCAAGAATGCGAACAGACCAAACTGCATATGAAGCTTTCCACAACAGAATATCAGGAAGGAAGGCGAGCGCAGACCGAGGAAAAGGTGGATAGATAACGTAGTTGAATTCTGTCAGGGACTAAGAAAACCATCACACAAGTCACCAGAGAAGCGCAAGACAAATACATAAAACCACGACACTGGATTAACAACCTGGTAACAGTGTGCTGACAAAAGAAGAAGAAGCAAATAACACTGATTCTCATTTCGAACGCAGAAAGGCACGGTAGAGGTGGATTTGAATGCTAACTATATCTACATCCCCTCCATGTCCTGTTTGACACACAAGGCTTCTACTAAAGATGTCCATTGTTGCAGTTCTTCCTCATTTCTACCAATTGCGTTTCTCATGTCAGGCCACAATCTTTCAACTCACTTTTCACAGTTCTTATATTTCTTTGGACGTCCAGGCCTTCTTTTCCGCTGTCAATCAAACAGCTGTCCTAGTTAATGTCCCTACCGTTATATGACATACATGACTAATCCACCTCCCATCATATAGCTTGTCCTGAGCAGAACTTTGCCACTCCAACAGTCCTCCGAATTTCTCTCTCACAGACCAGATGTCCTGTCTCTGCAGTCGTTATGTTAAACACATCAGTTTCATCCTGAATCCATCTTCTCTGTGGTTTTCCTCTTCTTCTCTCTGTCAGTATGCCTATTCCATGATGGTCTTCTCCAGCCCTTCATGTCTTTTTATATGTCCAAAATATCTCAGTTTTTCTCTTTCTTATTTGTAGCATCAGCCAGTTTTTAAAAATTTGTAGTACTTTCTGGAAAGATCTATTTGTTCTCTTCTCTGTCCATGATATACGAAGACTCTTCTGTAACACTTATATTCAAAAGCAGATATAGCAATCCACATTATTCTTCTTCTTCTCTTCCACCATTTACTTCTTTAAGGAAGTGTTGAGGGTGAAACGTAGTGATCTTGTGTGTGCTTTTTTAAAGGCACTTTGTAAGCTGATATTCATGTTCGTAAGGCTGTTCTTGATGCCGTCGCTCCATCTTTTGTGTTGTCTTCCTCTTGCCTTGTACTCATTATACTTTTTCTGTGTGGCTCTCTGTGGTAGGTGATACCAGGGCATTCTGGTCAGGCGTCCACAGCAATCCACATTCACCTTCTAATAATGTCTCCAATGATGCACAGTTTGTTTGTTTTGAAAGCATTTCATTGGCTATTGTATTTAGCCATAAAAATTGCAGAACTCTTCACAATTTATTTTGGAATGTCTCCAATGTCTATATGATGTTGTGGGTCACTTTCCAGCACTCACTACTGTATAATAACACTCACAAGACACTGTTTCTTCCAGCACTCACTACTGTATAATAACATTCCCAAGACACTGTTTCTTCCAGCACTCACTACTGTATAATAACACTCACAGGACACTTTCTTCCAGCACTCACTACTGTATAATAACACTCCCAAGACACTGCTTCTATTCCAGCACTCACTACTGTATAATAACACTCCCAAGACTCTGCTTCTTCCAGCACTCACTACTGTATAATAACATTCCCAAGACTCTGCTTCTTCCAGCACTCACTACTGTATAATAACACTCCCAAGACACTGCTTCTATTCCAGCACTCACTACTGTATAATAACACTCCCAAGACTCTGCTTCTTCCAGCACTCACTACTGTATAATAACATTCCCAAGACACTTTCTTCCAGCACTCACTACTGTATAATAACATTCCCAAGACACTGTTTCTTCCAGCACTCACTACTGTATAATAACATTCCCAAGATACTGTTTCTTCCAGCACTCACTACTGTATAATAACACTCTCAAGACTCTGCTTCTTCCAGCACTCACTACTGTATAATAACATTCCCAAGACACTGTTTCTTCCAGCACTCACTACTGTATAATAACATTCCCAAGATACTGTTTCTTCCAGCACTCACTACTGTATAATAACTCTCTCAAGACTCTGCTTCTTCCAGCACTCACTACTGTATAATAACATTCCCAAGACTCTGCTTCTTCCAGCACTCACTACTGTATAATAACATTCCCAAGACACTGTTTCTTCCAGCACTCACTACTGTATAATAACATTCCCAAGACACTGTTTCTTCCAGCACTCACTACTGTATAATAACACTCCCAAGACACTGTTTCTTCCAGCACTCACTACTGTATAATAACACTCTCAAGACTCTGCTTCTTCCAGCACTCACTACTGTATAATAACATTCCCAAGACACTGTTTCTTCCAGCACTCACTACTGTATAATAACACTCACAGGACACTGTTTCTTCCAGCACTCACTACTGTATAATAACACTCTCAAGACTCTGCTTCTTCCAGCACTCACTACTGTATAATAACATTCCCAAGACACTGTTTCTTCCAGCACTCACTACTGTATAATAACACTCACAGGACACTGTTTCTTCCAGCACTCACTACTGTATAATAACACTCCCAAGACACTGCTTCTATTCCAGCACTCACTACTGTATAATAACACTCCCAAGACTCTGCTTCTTCCAGCACTCACTACTGTATAATAACACTCCCAAGACACTGTTTCTTCCAGCACTCACTACTGTATAATAACACTCACAAGACACTGTTTCTTCCAGCACTCACTACTGTATAATAACATTCCCAAGATACTGTTTCTTCCAGCACTCACTACTGTATAATAACACTCTCAAGACTCTGCTTCTTCCAGCACTCACTACTGTATAATAACATTCCCAAGACACTGTTTCTTCCAGCACTCACTACTGTATAATAACATTCCCAAGATACTGTTTCTTCCAGCACTCACTACTGTATAATAACACTCTCAAGACTCTGCTTCTTCCAGCACTCACTACTGTATAATAACACTCTCAAGACTCTGCTTCTTCCAGCACTCACTACTGTATAATAACATTCCCAAGACACTGTTTCTTCCAGCACTCACTACTGTATAATAACACTCCCAAGACTCTGCTTCTTCCAGCACTCACTACTGTATAATAACACTCCCAAGACACTACTTCTATATATGTTAAGTTTTGTTTTAAGATTCAATCCTTTAGCTTTCCAGATTTTGTTAAGTTAATTGCAAGACTTTGCGAATCAACCCCAGCTTTTAACGCTGTTTGTGATTTTTCTAGGCATTATTACTTCCAGTAGTTTGCCATTTCTTTCTGAAAGGGTGGTGCCATCATCCTTGTATAAAAATTCACACGAAACAATTTGCAACCAAACTGTCCGCAGCATGATTCAAACTCAGAATGTCAGGATTAATAGACCAAGTCACTATCCCCTAAGCCACAGACGCCACCAATCCTTTAGCTTTCCATATTTTGTTAAGCATAGCAAAAGTTAAAAAAAAAAATTTTTTCTTGATTTTTCCAATGACGTCCTTTTCCAAATCACCATCCAGTAATATGGTATTTCAATTAGAAAAATGGATTTATTTCAGATAATTTCTATTGCATGTATGTAAATTGAGTGGGGCAGATTAGTGCATGCATAAGCATTCGCCTATCAAGTCGTACATGAGGGTTAAATCCAACACTCCACAAGTGATGAAATGAATTGGTCATCCTACCTCCTGCACACTAGGACCTAAAAATGTGAATTGACTTTATACCCTCAGGTCTGAAAAGCGCCTGTGTGTTGCCGGGGCTCACAAGGGGAGCAAAGAATATTAACATTGCGACCTACAAGGCATGTTGTAAGAGGCGACTCAGGTAGGGGCCTAGGGAAGCTACTCTAGTAAATACAAGGCGTAGCAGAAATCGGATGTGCTGGACTACTTGTATGCGCATAACTGGCACAACGTACAATCACTCTTAGGCTCAGATCACATACAAATCACAAAGTGTGGTTTAACAAGTCGTGGATATGGAGCATTCGAAGAGGAAGGTCTGAAAAGGCTACAGAAAATTAAATTTTATTGATGTAATATGTATGGATTTGTATGCTTTTGAGTGATCATGCATGAACTGTACTTGAGAGAAATATTGTGTATGTAGTTTTAAATTATGAGGATAAGCTGCAATGCTAACAATAAAAAGATTGATGGATTAACACTATTGAACTTCACTAAGCTGTATGGATTTTATGGATTTTCAAAGTGTTAAGTAGATCTTGTACTCTCTCGCTCTCTGCCTTTTTAACCCGGACTGGGGCATAGGCCCTCAACTAACTCATGTCAAGTCTTCTATCTCTAGCTATCTCCTGCAGCTCTCTCCAGCTCTTCTTTATGTTGTTGATCTCTGCCTCCAAATCTCATCTCCATGTATTTCTCTGCCTCCCTTCTTTGCTCTCCTGCGGATTTCAGGAAAGGACCCTTCTTGTTATATTCCCCTAAGGTTTTCGCAAAGTCACTGGAATCTTCCTTGTTCTCTCCATAAGTTCCTCATTTGTGACCCTGTCATACCATCTTAGTCCCTCTATTCTGCGCAGACACCAGTTGATGAATGTTCTTCTACATGCATTACAATTTTATTCTGCAGACTCAGCCGACACATATAGATTTGGAAAAACTGAAACAGCTCTCTGACAACAGGTGCAACAGATACCAGAGCATGTACTGCAAGACTGCCCTCTCCTGGGTGAGCTGAGAAGCAACATATGGCCACACCCAGTCGACTTAAAAACTAAGCTTTGGGGAAACCTGACAGACCTGAAGCTGACTGCCAAGTTTGTGGTCCACAGTAAACCCAGAGATCGCTGAAGAAGAAAGACTCATTGCACAGGGTTTACTAATATAGTCCTTGGAAGGAATGACCCACCACATGTCAATATAGCACAAACTCTGCAGAAATGACATACTACATGTCGATATAGCAAAACTCTGCAGAAATGGCATGCTACATGTTGATATAGCACAAACTCCGCAGTTCCAGCAACAATCCTAAGAATCTCCAGAAAATATGCACATGTGAGTCGAATGCGTGGTTCATATTTGAACCCACCTCATTCAGGTTGCATGGCAAATGGTTTGATCACTTTGCCACAGTCAGGCCTACGGTTTTTCTAAATAACACCAGGTACAATAGCATTTTTATTAAACACCTCGTTTGCATGCATACATCTTTATTGTTAGAGTGCTAAGAATTTAGTGTAGCAGTTTTTTCCTCCAAATGTGTAGAGAATTTAACGCAGCCATTTTCTTATACCAACTGTAAAGAGAATCTAGTGTAGCGGTTTTTATACCAACTGATGCCCGTGTGGTGCCGGGGCCTGCAAGTAAGCAAAGAATAGTACCACTGAGACCTACAATGCATGTTGTAAGAGGCGGCGGATGTAGGCCCTAGGGATGCTACCCTAGTAAATAAAAAGCAGCGGAGAAATCGTATGTGCTGGCCTACTTGTAGGCGCATAACTGACACAATGTACAATCGCTCTTAGGCTCAGATCACAAATAAATCACACAGTGGTTGACAATTGGTCGATATGGAGCGTTTGAAGAAGAAGTGAAGAATACCAACTATAAATAGAATTGATTGGAAAAACTAACATCAGCTTTAAAAAGTATAAATTAAATACTGCTCAAATCGCTGGATCGATTCAACATCGATTTTAGTGTCCTCATACAACAGGCAGTTGCGAAGAGACCTAAGAATATCCCCCTTATCCATCTTCAACTCCCCAACAATCGATGCTGTTGATGCAAGCCTGTCCGCTTTCTCATTACCACAAACACCTGCATGCCCAGGACAGTAGATCCACGTAAGCCTCCGAGGTTAGAAATTTCTATAGACGACATCCACTCATATCGAAACCTGCCCTTTTGGATCTTGTGAAGCATCGACTGAGGATCCGATCCAACAATGGCCACAGTAAATGTCCCAGAGTCCCAGAGAGTCAATGGAGCTTCTAGTGATCTTCCTGATTGTTTGTTCATTGTATATGATTTGCGGACATGGTAAGTATTGGTTCAACATAATACTGAATTTCTTTTTCGCAGTGCCATTGAATTTAAGCACAGTATGAGTATGTGTTTCATTTCGATAAAAGGTTATTGGGCTTGAGCTATTCTACTCCTTATCTCTGTTGTACATCTTCCATCTGATGTTATATGAATATTCCCAGACCTTTGAATCCATGACTTCTTTTAGTGTTGTTTACTTTGATTGTGGTTGTTTCCTGTTTCTTACAAATAGCCATTACCTCTGTTTTCTTTACTGATTTTATGTTAATGCTCAATAATAATAATAGTCGTTCATCGCAAGTAATGATGATTGCATTAGACGTGTGTTGTTGCACCTCTGGTTTTGTGTAGAGGTGAAATAGAGTCAAATTCTGGTACACAATCTCCTACCATAGGTAGGGCATACATTGAGGTTGGATATGTGGGTGTCTTTTCCCTTTCTCTGCGTCCCAACAGGAGGACGATTCTCAGCTATGCGAGTTCCTCTAGAGTTGTTACTGCGTCACATTTGGCGATCTTGCACAAGGGATCATGCTATTCAATACAATACTAAAACTTTACCCAGAACGAAAAAATTAAATAGAGACTTCTAGCCAGTTGGTACATACAAAATTACTAGTAATTATTCTTACCCCATCAGAAGTTTTATTGTGCTTGGTAGTTCACTAAGTTGGTTGCCTCCAAAATGTAAGACCTGAAGTTTCTCTAATTCTGTAAATTGAGGAGGAAATGTTTCAATCTGGTTCCCGCTGACATTTATGACTTCCAACGATTTCAGCAATCCAAAATCTTTAGGAAACGAATCACACTTCAACTTATTATTTTTGGCAATAAGTGTCCGTAATTTCGATAACTGACAAATCTCATCACTAATAAATGTCATATTATTTGAAGAAATGTCCAGAACAATAAGCTTTTTAAACAATCCAATAGTGTTTGGAAGGCTTGTAATGTCGTTGTTGTCTAACTGTAGAGAGTGAAGAGCAGACGATCTTTGTAGGATGCAGTCTGGGATAGTTGCTAAATTTCCGTAAGATAAATCTTCAAGGTGTTCCCTTGAATATTCTGTATCCGAAGCTGATGAAGAATATGACGAACTATAATCATAAAAAGCAGCCATTGTTTTTGAATTGCTAAAGTTCTTTAATCTAGTGGAAACGTACGTTTTTCGTGGCGGACGAGTTGCCAACGACCCTCACGCTCTCAGAGAACCATATTTAAGGTCAGGTGTCAAATGTCAAGACCTTATTTTTGTTAGTATCCTCTTCGCGATTGGTCTAAAACTGGTGCAAGAACACAATAATATGTTAAACCTAATTTCATTGGATCGTGAACTCCCTTGTCCCAGCTATTGGTATGAAAACGAGGGCGGTCACCAGTTTGAATTAGGTCAGTGCGTGATCGTGGAGTTCGTGATGAACTCACCCTTGTCTTATCAAACATTGAAATTAAAGTAAATTTGTGGGACATCAAGACTGAAAAAAAAGAAAACGTGTCAATTTTCAGCAATATGCGTTATAAAATTAATGATGCAATTTTTAAAAAGTGGGCTTAATCTAGCGAGCGATAGGAATGGACGTGCGGTGTCACACCCCCAAACTATGCAGACACACCCCCCTTTACGACAAAATCTGTTGGTTCAGTTTTGTAACGTAGTAAGTTTAACAAATAGAGGTTTAGAAAATAGTCAACTAGAAGATTTGGATTTTGCAGATGATACTGTCTTGTTAAATTGAAACAACCAAGATATGCAAAGAAAAACAGACAACTTGTCATCTATAGCATCAAAAGTTGGACTGCAGATAAGCTATGAAAAAACAAATATAATGAAGACACATATGGCAAGTAATGCAGATATCACACTGGAATCTAAAATGATAAAAATAACAGAGCAGTTCACCTATTTAGGTAGCAACTTTGATTGCACAGGAAATGTTAAAAAGAAATTATGATACGAATTGGCAAAGCAACATCAGTTTTAAAAGTCTAAATAAAATATGGAACTGCAAGTTATATACTGTAGTATTAAAACTAAATTAAGAATTTTCAATTCAAATGTTGTATCAATCTTAACATATGCCAACGAGAGTTGGAAAATGACTAAAGATTAGAAAGCAAGTTGAACGCATTTGAAAATAGATGTCTGCGAAAAATAATGAATATAAAATGGAACGAATTCAGGAGAAGTGATGAAATCAGAGACATGTCTGGTCAACCACTAGTGACAACTGTTATAAGAAAGAGAAGATGGAGATATATTGGGCACACCTTGAGGAGAAATGATCAACGAATATCAAAGCAGGCATTGAAGTGGGATGCAAAGGGTTCAAGAAAGAGAGGTCGACCTAAGGAGACCCTGAAACGAACTTTGCTGAGAGAGGCAGGAAATATCGGTCTCAGTTCCATGTAGGAGATTGAGCGAGTTGCCCAGGATAGAGCGGTATGGAGAAATTACTTGCAGTCCCTATGTAACGTATAACGGTAGGAGAGAAATTATTTATTAATTAAGTTTAACAAAGTACAGAAACTGATGAAATAAATCGATAGAACGCCTCCCTTTTCAGTTCTACTTATTAGTTCTTATTATGATGAACGCTGTATATAGACCCTTTAATAAGAATGCATCAAAGCTCTACAGTATACAGTCTTCTACAACAGAACATCAGGGAAAAAGGCGAGAGGGAGATAACGAAAAAGATGGTTAGATGACATAGCAGAATCCTGTCAAAGAGCAAAAATAACAATCACCCAAGTCACCAGAACAGCGCAAGACAAAAGTACGTAATAACAAAGTACTGTAGTTTTACAAAAACAATGACAATACACAGCAACGTTTCGACCAAAAATGCCGTTATCAAGCAAACGATACAACAAAAGTGGCGAATGTCACAGAATACTACATATAGACTTTGACAAAGATATTACAACAGTAAAAAATGAATGAAAATATGTGACTAAAAACGAATCACCAAAGAAAAACAGAAAAATTAGAAGTGGAAAAAGAAGAGAAACAATACAAATTTATGGAACAATAAATATTCGGATTAGAATACAAAACGCAAGATCAGCATTTGCCATTCTGAAGAATATATGGAGTTCAAGAATGATCAGGAATAAAAACTAAGATAATGATCTTTAACTCAAATGTCAAGGCTGTCCTTCTATATGGAGCAGACATGGAGAACAACTAAGGGAACATCAAAAGCTTGCAGACATTCATCAATAGATGCCTTCGCAGGATACTCCATCTGCGATGGTATGACAGGACTACAAACAGGGAACTCTGGGATAGAACAGGACAACGACAGGTGGAACAAGAGATACGGAGCAGAAGGTGGAGATGGATAGGGCACACACTGAGGAAACCACCTAACAACATCACGAGACAGGCTCTCCGATGGAACCTCCAGGGCAATAGAGGTAGGGGAAGACCCAGGAACACATGGAGACAGGAGTTGGAGACGGAATGCAAGAATATGGGGAGATTGGAGAGATCTGGAAAAGATGGCATTGGATTGGAAGGCATTGGTTGCAGACCTATGCTTCCCTAGGGGCGAAGGGTGAAGAAGAAAGCAGCTTTTTGTAAAAATGAAAAAAAATACTATGCGTGAATTAATCATAAATGACGTTCCGGAAAGTACTCCTTTGCTATTTTTAACCAATATGTATGTATGGTAGAACTTCATTCCTTATTTTTCAATGTAATTCAAGCAAGGTTCTGTCCCAATTTTCTTTCTTATACTCTCTTCTTCTTTGCGTTCGTTCTTTACGATCAATTTTAATCACTCTTTGTGATATGTTTGATCTTTGCCAAGAACGTGTATACGTTGCACATTGGTTTGGTAGGCCCCTAAACGCATAGACGTCTACACGTTTAGGACACATGCATCCGATTTCAACCAAACCTCCTTGGTCGCCTCTTACGACATGCGTGGCAGGTAACAGTGGTTCTATTCTTTACACCCCAAATTTGGGCCTCTGTAACCACTCGGACGTCTTTCTTATACTGATGTTGGGGACTGTCTTTTCTGGTGTTGTTGGTAACTTTTCGTAGGCATCGCATTTCTTCCTCTTCACCCTTCGCCCCTAGGGAAGCATAGGTCAGCAACCAAGACCTTCCAAACCCGCATATCCAAGCCATCTTTTCCAGATCTCTCCACTCACTCCCCATTTTCTTGCATTCCGTCTCCATCCTTGCGGGGTCATTCTTCTTCCTCGGGTGGCGAGCTATGAATTTTCTTGGTTGTGATTTCTGTAGCTATCTAGTGGTTATTTTTTACGGAGTGGGGTAGCTAGCCCCACGCCAAACCTCCCCTAGCACCTCTTACGACATGCATGAGGCATCGCATTTCATATGTAGTTATTTTTTCGACTGTGCTTTGCTCATTGTCTATGTTTAGCTCTTATAACACAGAATACGCATAAAAATGCCGTTGATCATATGTTGTTTAGCTGTCAGGGAGATATCTGGCTGCTCTAACATTGGGGTAGCTGGTAGGTTACAACATGTTTTGTGTACTCTAGCCACTATCTTTCTGTCTAGTCTGCGCATGGAACCAGCCTCCACGTACCGGATCATACTCAAAACCAGTGATCTACTGGAACTGTCACCATTTGAATACTTCACCGTCCGTGAAAATCTACTGAGCGACACCTATGGCTTTATCCAAATTTTACTGTTATTGTTTCTATCAATTAGGCGCGCAAATAATAGCATACATTTACATTATCGGGGAAAAAATTGTGCAGTAAACAGGTTTTACTCATGTCACATGTTTGTCACGTGATATTCACGTGCATGTCGCCCTGGTAACTTGAGATGCAATAACCCTTATTATTTCAATAATCCGCTGTGGTATATTTGGCAGTACCATGCTGAGTAAGTTGCACGCGTGGCAAATTAAACCATTAAAAACAAATTTAGGCTGAAATCTGATTTTCTTCCCAACATAATTAGGGCGTTAACACATAACCGCAGTAAAATAAAAGCAAATATTTATTATAATTTTTTAAAAATTAGTATTATTGCTGCGCTTAATTTTGTGAGGAAAGTAGTTGTTAGTTAAGTTACCATAGAAACGGGGACAAAATATGATGGGCATCAGTGGCGACTCTTCATTAAGGGCCCCACCAAAAATAAGGTGTAACATGTATTTATTATTTTATACATTAAAATATATCCTAACCGAAACCATGATTTTTTTCCGAAAATTTTTGTATAGTCCCACCAACAAAAATGATCACGAGCCGCCACTGATGGATATCCATTACAGAAGAGTCTTCTGTATACAAAGTACACAGGAGATAACAACTAGATCGATAGAGAAAGAATTCTTCTTTCTGCGATCTCTGGTCATCCACTGCGGACTACAAACTTTACAGACACTAGAGGCCACTAGACAGATGAGGCCACTAGATGGCTCAACGGTTAGAAAGCCGATTATTGGTTATTGGTTACTAAACTGACGTCATTGCACTCCGGGCAGACCAATAGGTGCTCAGTCTCCCCAACAGATATCGAAGAGTATGCATACTGATGGTTCCTGTGGCTCGCTGATTAAACACACCTCTCACTCTGTCTCTCAGGCATCCAGTTCGACTTGAACAACGGGTAACTCCAAACTGCTTAAATCGCTTGATCGATTCAACATTGATTTTAGTGTCCTCATCCAACAGACAATCGCGAAGAGACCGAAGAATATCCCCTTATCCATCTTCAACTCCCCAACAATCGATGCTGTTGATGCAAGCCTATCCGCTCTCTCATTACCGTAAACACCCGCTTGCCCAGGACAGTATATCCACGTAAGCCGCTGGAGGTTAGAAACTTCTATAGACGACATCCACTCATACCGAAACCTGCCCTTCTGGATCTTGTGAAGCATCGACTGAGAGTCAGATACAACAACTGCCCCAGTAAACGAAGTCCCAGAGATCCAATGGAGGGCAGCAGTAACGGCCTCAACCTCCATTCTCATACTAGAAGTAGAAGGGCGGATCGCAGCAGAGTGGTGTGAACCGCATAGAGCATGGCGAGGCACGTAGAAAGCCCTGGTCATCCACTGCTTCTGGTAGTATCTCCAGTCGTCTCCACTTGTCTTGCCCCTGGATACAGGTAGTCCTGGACGAGAGAGTGAGGTGTACGAATAGTCCAACTTTTCCTCACTTTAATCCAAATACAGCGCAAAGCCTACAGTTTCAGACAACTACACACCACATGTTACATGGAGACGAGATTTGGAGGCGGAGATCAACAATATAAAGAAGAGCTGGAGGGAGCTGCAGGAGATAGCTAGAGATAGGAAGACTTGGCATGAGTTGGTTGAGGGCCTATGCCCCAACCCGGGGTAAAAGGCAAAGAGAGAGAGAGAGACACACCACATGTCTAACCTTGATTATGTGTGCCCCACCTGTGGTAGGGGATTGTGTTCTAGGATTGGACTCTACAGTCACCTCCACACACATCAGAGAGATGCAGCAGCACACGTCTGAGGCTGTTGTCATCATCGCTTACGTTAATGAATAGAGACAGCTTGAGGTCTGTCAGGTTCACCAAATCTTAGTTTTCACGTCGACTGGCTATGACCACATGTTGCTTATCAGTTCATCCAGGATAGGACAGTCTTACAGGACATGCCCCGGTGTCTGTTCCGCATGCTGACACTGGCAGAAAGCTGTTTGACTTATTCCTAGTCTATATAAGTGTCTGTTGAGTCTTCAGTGTCCGGTACTTAGGCGAAATGCAATGACATGGTATGTTCTGCTGAGGTCTTTGAGAAAGTCTTTTCCGTAATCATATCCATTGTTTATCTTCAAGTCTTCCATGTGTTCTATTTATGAGTGTTTTGATCTCTTAAAGGAACGACCTAACATAGTCAGAAAGGGTACACTCTTCTACGTATGAAGTAGTTCCCGAAAAGCATGGACAGAAGTGGGATATGAGCCCACGCTCACATTCGTGGACCAGAACACTCACATGTTCAATGAGAAGGTATAAACCTGAGTCTGATGTCCTCACTGGGTGACCCTGACATAATTGTTTCAGAAGTAGGCTATGCGAAGAACCGAATAAAAATTGAATGCGCGCCAAAACAACAACAAACCTCTGCACACTACTGCACCAGATTTCAGTACCACGCGAGCAGCGCTCACATTAAAAAACGGAAGTCATAGAAGTCTATTTATAAACATACATAAATATACCAACAGCATCAACGACAATAAGTCATTGCTTATAAGTGATGGCATTTAATAAGCCAAAGTCCAAAACAAAAATCATTTATACTTCAATTTAGCCAGGGTTTGCGAATATGAGTAGTTTCACTGGCAGAAACGAAGTAATGTTAAACAGTTAGGTACCACATATGAAAAACAAAAGTTACCAAAGTGTATTCTAAATATAGAAATGTAATAGAACAACACAAGAAGGAATATAGTAAACATCGTTTCAGAAGAAACGAAAATGAATACAGGGTGTCCACAAGAATGGGATACCTTTCAATGCACAGAGGAGTACGGATATCCATCGAATTTTCCTGAATTTCATTGGTGGAATGTAAGATACAAATGTATGTGCTTGTTTGTGTGTTTATAATAAATATGTCCATCGATTATCAAAAAGAAGGGGAAAAACAGCTACGGTTAGAAACAGTGTCAAACTTAATTACTACATTCATCTTCGTTCCGGGGCACATGGGTGTCAATGGCAATGAGAGAGCGGGCAGGCTGGCTCTGCCACCATATCGGGGTGGAACGAAGGTGAAGGAAGGGCAGCCAATGTATAGAGCTGACATTCTGAACGTCCTCAAGCCCGAGTGGTTACCGGAACAAAAATTGAGGTGTAAAGAATAGAACCACTGTTGCCTGCCACGCATGTCGTAAGAGGCGACTAAGGAGGTTGGGAGTGGGGCTAGATACCCCACACAGTAAAAACCACTATATGGCTACAGAACGGAGAGCGAACCGAGTAAACGCTGGCTGAAATCGTACACATCGCAGAAAGATAAGCACCAGAGTTCCAAATAGTGCTGAAGATTTGACGTAAAACACACCAATGCTAACTAAGGCTGCATGAATCAGATTTCCCCATTAATAGAATTTATGGGGAAATCTGGCACATTGGTCTGGGCGGCAATCACGAAAAGGAGAGAGAGAGAACGCCCTCATAGAGTGTGTCCTCAAAGAGGACTTTCTTCTAAACCAATCCAAGTCAACTGTTATATTGCAAGAGTTTGGATTAAAGATTGGAGTGGTAAGAAAAGAGCAGCAAAACAGGTATACAAGTAGGCCCATCAATCAACATCGAACTGGTAAGGCTAGTCACTGGACGTCGTAGGAGATATTGCAAAGGAGATTGGAGCACCTATGGACATGTTTGGGGTGCAATGAATATATTTCAAACTGAAACCTTAAAATGTTATACAACACACACCTGACGGAAACGTTTATTTCAAAGGGTGGTCCACTCAAAGAATGAGTTGCTCAGGATCGAACGGTATGAAGAAATTGCCTGCAGGTCCTATGTAATGTATAGCGGTACTCAGGGACTACAATGCAATACAATACTATGTCTATCTATCTATCTATCCATCCATCCATCCATCCATCCATCCATCCATCCATCCATCCATCCATCCATCCATCCATCCATCCATCCATCCATCCATCCATCCATCCATCCATCCATCCATACTTCCATCCATCCATCCATCCATCCATCCATCCATCCATCCATCCATCCATCCATCCATCCATCCATCTATCTATCTCTATCTATTTTCTAATCCAGTTTTGTCTTTCAGCGTCAGGTCGAAAAAGGAGACACCTGGAGCGAGCCTCTCTATGTACCTTGTCTTTCTTTCTTTTCTCCAATCCTGATTTGCCTCACAGCTTCAGGGTATGAAGTGATTTCTTCTTCTTCTTTGCGTTCGCTCTTTACGACCAATTTTAATCCCTCTTTGTGATATGTTTGATCTTTGCCAAGAACGTGTATACGTTGCACATTGGTTTGGTAGGCCCCTAAAAACATAGACTTCTACACGTTTAGGACATGTGCATCCGATTTCAGCCAAAGAAGAGATTTATAGGATGGGCTTTTGTGTGTGCTTCATAAATAGTGTCTTTCGTCGCCTCTGTTATCTCTGAGGTCGACCTTTTGCGTGACCAGCCTTTTGCTTTGTATTCTCTCTCTATCTCGCGATCACCCTTAGACTGATGTACCAGATTACCCGATAAATCTCCTTCATGTGGAAATTTGATTCATGGAGACTTAGCATAGGTGGGTTTCGTTACATCTTCAGCTCCATTTGGAGCTCTGGTGCTTATCCTTCGGCGATGTGTCCGGTTTTAGCCAGCATTTACTGGGTTCGTTCTCCGTCAGCCTTTGGCTGTCCCCAAAAGAAGGTGCTTTGTATTCACTGTATCGGAGCAACATTGCTCTTGTTTATGTTCGCCCCTAGTTCTCGCTTTTCATATTCTTTGATCATATTTTCTTACCCGCTGTCGGCTTGATAGGCCAATCAAGGCATCGGATGCACAGTACGTATATGTCTACTTTCTTTCTTTCTTTTGTCCTTCTCTGCTTTTTTGCCGCTAAACTTTCTTAGTTTAGCAGGTTTAACTGATGATCGGTTTCCGAGATAATGCACGCTCGGTCGCTTGATATGGTGTGGTATTGTAGAGTTTTAAGATGTCTGTAACTCCATCAACCCATCTTTTTCTTTGTCTGCCCTTTCCTCTTGATGATTCCATTTTCAGGTTGTACGCTCTTGCAACTGGTGTATTCGGTTTCATTCTGACCAAGTGGCCAAACCATTTGAGTCTCTGTTTTTCAATAAATCTAATAGCAGGTGTTGTTCCGACTGTTCTTCTAATTTCCTCATTTCTTATATGGTCTCTTCTTGTTTTATTTACTGCTTTCTTCAGGCATCTCATTTCGCATGTGGTAATTTTCCTTTCTTGTTCTTTTGTCAGTGCCCATGTTTGGCTCTGGTAGCACAGTGTTGGTATAAAGATTGAATTTATAATCTGTCTTTTAGTCACTACTGGAATAGCTGGGTGTTTCAAAAATGGGGTTATGGATATGCCTATATTGTTTATCGCCCTTAACCTTCACATTAAGTAGTGTTGACCGTTGCCAGGTTGTCCTTGAATGTTTATGATTTAGTTCTGTTATCAAAATAATGATTTAGTATGTCCAACAATTTTATTATATCCCCTCCCCCAAACCTACCCGTCTTTTTCAGCCCCCTCTCATCTCCCATTATTATTGCCACGTTCGAATGCTCTCAATTATACACTATTCACGTTTATTTCGGCCACGTAATTCTTTATTTGTTTGTGTGTTATTTTTGTGTTCTTGTTTTTGTTAGTACAGTAGAACCCACTTATCTCGACCTCGGTTAACTCGCCAACCCTATTAAGTCGACGCTTTTGAAGTGGAACAGCCAAATTCTCTCTTTGTCTTAGCATTTTCTCATCGGATATCTCGATTCTTTTATGTCGCCGAACCCTAATATCTCGAGCACAAAAGAGGGCCAAATTTGCCACTTAACGTTGGTTATCTCGATCCCCATGACCATGGGTGTTAACTTATGCTACAGTAATATATACAGTCCAATATTGGCAGGTGTTGACTCATGTAAGTTTCTTTCGTGGGAATGGAGATCCCATTTTGCAAGAACACGGTATTTTGATTTTTAATTTACCGTACTTGGTTCACTGCGCATGTGCTGAGTTCACGTGAGTTCCTTGTCTGAAGGATAATATGCTGTAGCTATTCTGTTTATTTTTTCCATTCTAAAATGTCTGGAGGTGTTAAGAGAAAACTGGAGAATCAGTCAATAGAGAAAAAGTATGAAATCATACTGCAGCTAGAAAAAGGAACAAAACCGGCAGATCTCAGTCGTCAGCAGGACATTCCAGCAAACACCATTTCGGGATAGAAAAAGAAGGCAGACGTGATAAAGCAAATGTACGAGAAGTCTGTCTTTGATCCAGCAAGAAAAAACTTAGAGTGGCTGAGCACAAAGATGTCGACGATGCAGTGTTTCAATGGTTCACAAATACGCGAGCAACAAACCTTCCCGTCAATGGCCCCTTGCTGATGGAGAAGGCGGACATCCTTGCTGCAAAGCTAGGACACCCTGACTTTAAAGCAAGTCAGGGGTGGCGGGATCGTTTCAAAAAGAGGCACAACATTGTCTTCAAAGCAATTTGTGGAGAGAGCGCTGCGGTTCAACAGGAACAAGTGGATTCATGGCTGAAGACTCAAATGCGCACAATTTTGGATACCTATGAGACTCGGAACATTTTTAATGCTGATGAAACTGGGGTGTTTTGGAAATGCCTTCCAGACAAGACTATGGCGTTTCGTGGGGAGGCTTGTCACGGCGGAAAAAGTCGAAGGACCGACTTACAGTGCTAGTTGCTGCTAACATGGATGGAAGCCAAAACTCCCGCTCTACGTTATAGGAAAGTCCAAGAATCCCAGATGCTTTAAGTAGACCAAAGTTCTCCAATGTGATTACGATGGCCAGCCAAGCGCCTGGATCACAGGAGATCTATTCAGTGCATGGGTGAAAAAGTGGGACATTCTCATTTATTAACGCACATCATGTACATAAAGAAATTTCAAGCACATGTTAATATTTTGCCGCCATATTGGTTTTCGTTTATCTCGATCATCGGTTATCCCGACGCTTTTGGCAAACCCCTAGGCCGGCAACATAACCGGGTTCTACTGTACTTCCTATTCTAGTCTTTTGTGATGTAATCACGTTTCTTGCACTTTCTTACATATGTTTAGTATTTATTTTGTGATCTAGCCACGTTTCTTGCACTTTCTTACATATGTTTAACATTTCTTTTGTGATCTAGTCACGTTTCTTGCACTTTCTTACATATGTTTAGTATTTCTTTTGTGATGTAATCACGTTTCTTGCACTTTCTTACATATGTTTAGTATTTATTTTGTGATCTAGCCACGTTTCTTGCACTTTCTTACATATGTTTAACATTTCTTTTGTGATCTAGTCACGTTTCTTGCACTTTCTTACATATGTTTAGTATTTCTTTTGTGATGTAATCACGTTTCTTGCACTTTCTTACATATGTTTAGCATTTCTTTTGTGATCTAGCCACGTTTCTTGCACTTTCTTACATATGTTTAACATTTCTTTTGTGATCTAGTCACGTTTCTTGCACTTTCTTACATATGTTTAGTATTTCTTTTGTGATGTAATCACGTTTCTTGCACTTTCTTACATATGTTTAGTATTTCTTTTGTGATGTAATCACGTTTCTTGCACTTTCTTACATATGTTTAGTATTTCTTTTGTGATCTAGCCACGTTTCTTGCACTTTCTTACATATGTTTAGTATTTCTTTTGTGATCTAGCCACGTTTCTTGCACTTTCTTACATATGTTTAGTATTTCTTTTGTGATCTAGCCACGTTTCTTGCACTTTCTTAATATGTTTAACATTTCTTTTGTGATCTAGTCACGTTTCTTGTACATTCTTACATATGCGTAGCATTTCTATATGCACACTGCCTGCCTTCATACCTGCGTTCCTGCCTTCCTTCCTTCCTTCATTCTTTCTTTCCTTCCTTCTTTCCTCCCTTCTTTCCTTCCTTCTTTCTTTCTTTCCTTCTTTCCTTCCTTCTTTCTTTCCTTCTTTCCTTCCTTCTTTCCTTCCTTCCTTCCTCCCTACCTGTCTTCGTTTTTTTTCATGCATTTCTTCCTTCCCTCCTGCCTTCCTTGCCTATTTCCTTCCTTCATGCCTTCCTTGCTCATTTCCTACCTTCCTCCTTTCCTTCTTTCTTTCCTTCCTTTTTTTCTTTCTTTCCTTCCTTCCTTCCTTCCTTCCTTCATTCTTTCCTTCCTTTTTTCTTTCCTTCCTTCTTTCCTTCCTCCCTTCATGTATTGGTTTTTTTTTCATGCATTGTCCCCTTCCTTCCTGCCATCCTTGCCCATTTCATTCCTTCCTCCCTCCCTCCCTTCCTCCCTCAATTCCTTCCTTCCTTCCCCTTCCTTTCCCTTCCTTCCTTCCTATCCGTCCTTCCTTCCTCCCCCTACCTCTCCTTCTTTCCTTCTTTTCTGTCTTTCTTCCTGCATGCCCGAAAACAAATGATGCGGTTTTAAAACAGGCCTGCCCACAAAGAAACCGTATCAAAAGAATAAGAATCAGTCAATCAAGGTTCTTCGGGCATGTAATGCGAAAAGGAGGTTTATAACATTTTGTGACAACGGGTAAAATTCAGGAAAGGAGATATCGTGGAAGACAGAGGGAGAAGATGTTGGATGGTCAGACATCGTGGTTCGACAAAAAATCAACGTCAGAATTGATTAGCTACACCAAAGAGAGAGAGAGAGAGAGAGAGGAGGAGAGATTAACATAATCGCCTATGCTGGCAAGTATGGCACTTGATTGATTGACTTCCGTTTTAAAATGTGAGAGTTGGTCACATGATCCTGCTATCTAGTGCAATGGAGTGCATAATTTTGTATTGGTGCGCAACCTATGTTCCTAATCTTTGCTGAAGTATTTCATCTGTTCTGTGATGTTTTATCTTTATCATTTCTCTATTTGAGACATGTAGTCTTTTCTTCTTTTCTTCTTCTTCTGCACACATTTTATTAGAGTCTGTCTGTCTCTATATGCACACATTCTATTAAAGTATGTCTCTATATGCATACATTCTATTAGAGTCTGTCTGTCTCTATATGCACACATTATATTAGAGTCTCTATATGCATACATTCTAATTAGAGCCTGTCTCTATATGCATACATTCTATTAATGTCTCTATATGCACACATTCTATTAGAGTCTGTCTCTATATGCACACATTCTTTTAGAGTGTCTCTATATGCATACATTCTAATTAGAGTCTGCCTGTCTCTATATGCACACATTATATTAGAGTCTCTATATGCATACATTCTAATTAGAGCCTGTCTCTATATGCATACATTCTATTAATGTCTCTATATGCACACATTCTATTAGAGTCTGTCTCTATATGCACACATTCTATTAGAGTGTCTCTATATGCATACATTCTAATTAGAGTCTGTCTCTATATGCACATAGACATCCTACTACATCCTAATACATCCTAATACATCCTACTTCCAATCTACTTTTTCATATATTCTTCTACTACATCCTAGTTCTGTGAGCCGCTGTAGCGTAGTTGTTAGTGAACTCGCTTCGCAAGGCTGGTGGTCTGGGTTCAGCTCCCGCAATGCGCGTGGAATTTTTCTCGACCTCGATGGCTCTCAGGTCGACCCAGCCTCAACTGGGTACCAGACATGGTCTGGGAAAGTAAAGACGGCCGGCGTGATGCTGACCACATCACCCATCGTGTGCCGACGGTCAATGAAAAATACAGGCCTAAAAATATTGACCACGATGTATGAAAGGGTTCCTTTCCTTTTTTTTTTTTTTTTTACATCCTAGTTCTAGCTGCTGTTCCATCCATTCTCTTAATACATTCTACTCTAATCCACCTTTTCATCTATTCTCCTAATGCATCATACTTCCATCTCCTTTTCCATCCATTCCCTTAATAAATCCTAATCTAATCTCCATTTTCGTCCATTCTCCTAATCAGTGGCGGCTCGTGATTATTTTTGTTGGTGGGGCCAGACAGAAATTTTCGAAAAAATCATGATTTCGTTTAGGTTATATTTTAATGTATAAAATAATAAATACACGTTACACCTTATTTTTGGTGGGCACGGCACCACTGGCCCTTAATGACGAGCCGCCACTTCTCCTAATACATTCTATCCAAATCTCCGTTTTCACCCATTCTTCCGTCATCGTTAACGTTGTGGATCTGTATTCTCTAAAACAACAACACCAAAAAGTCAGCAGAGACAATAGCTTTACGGTTCAGAGATGAGTTACCGATCCCGGCTCTACCCAACCGTTATCCTTACCGCTACACGTCAGCAGGGCCGTGCACCGTGGGTAGGACACAGAAAGAGTTGGATATGCACCGATGTTTTCGTGAGTACTTATGTGTTTAATTATGACGAAATAGTGAAGTTTTGTCTTTGTTGAGTTATGACGAAATAGTGAAGTATTGTTGAGTTATGACGAAATAGTGAAGTATTGTAGAGTTATGACGAAATAGTGAAGTATTGTCTTTGTTGAGTTATGACGAAATAGTGAAGTATTGTTGAGTTATGACGAAATAGTGAAGTTTTGTCTTTGTTGAATTATAACGAAATAGTGTATTGTTGAATTATGACGAAATAGTGAAGTATTGTTGAATTATGACGAAATAGTGAAGTATCGTCTTTGTTGAATTATTACAATAATTCAAGTATACAAATCGATGTCAGTCCAAGCCAAACTATATGGAGATGTACACAGACTCCAGTTGACCACAAACTACTTTAGAAGTATACAAATCGATGTCAGTCCAAGCCAAACTATATGGAGATGTACACAGACTCCAGTTGACCACAAACTACTTTAGAAGTATACAAATCGATGTCAGTCCAAGCCAAACTATATGGAGATGTACACAGACTCCAGTTGACCACTAACTACTTTAGAAGTATACAAATCGATGTCAGTCCAAGCCAAACTATATGAAGATGTACATGGACTCCAGTTGACCACTAACTACTTTAGAAGTATACAAGTCGATGTCAGTCCAAGACAAACTATATGGAGATGTACACAGACTCCAGTTGACCACTAACTACTTTAGAAGTATACAAGTCGATGTCAGTCCAAGACAAGCTATATGGAGATGTACACAGACTCCAGTTGACCACAAACTACTTTAGAAGTATACAAATCGATGTCAGTCCAAGACAAACTATATGGAGATGTACACAGACTCCAGTTAACCACTAACTACTTTAGAAGTATACAAGTCGATGTTTGAAAACGTTGAAAGTTAGTAATAATTTAGATACTCGCCTCTCGCTCTAAAGGTACTAGGTTTGCTCCCTCGTGGATCTGCAGGGATATTTTCCAGAGCTCCTGATCTCAGTGTAGGTGAGGCGAGTTCCTAGCTCTATCGGAGACGGACGATAAAACGTAGGTCCCGTGATCAATTTGAACCCGTAAAAGAACCCTTGGCAGTTCTTCTTCTTCTTCTTCTTCTTTGCGTTCGGTTTCGTATTCTCGTCTAAATCATGAGATGGGTTGCCTCTATGAAGCTGCATGTCAGTTGGAGTTCTTCGAGAGTTCACCATAGCTTGGTCTGTAAGCTTTGTTCTTCTTCTTTGCGTTCGGTTTCGTATGCTCGTCTAAATCATGAGATGGGTTGCCTCTATGAAGCTGCATGTCAGTTGGAGTTCTTCGAGAGTTCACCATAGCTTGCTCTGTAAGCTTTGTTCTTCTTCTTTGCGTTCTGTTTCGTATTCTCGTCTAAATCATGAGATGGGTTGCCTCTATGAAGCTGCATGTCAGTTGGAGTTCTTCGAGAGTTCACCATAGCTTGGTCTGTAAGCTTTGTTCTTCTTCTTTGCGTTCGGTTTCGTATTCTCGTCTAAATCATGAGATGGGTTGCCTCTATGAAGCTGCATGTCAGTTGGAGTTCTTCGAGAGTTCACCATAGCTTGTTCTGTAAGATTCGTCAATGAGGCCGTGTTTCGTTTCGTTGGTGTATGTATGATGGACATGACTGCAGGATGTGCTCTGGAGTCTGTGTTTCTGTCTGACATGCACACTGTGCAGTCTGAGCAGGCTTTATTCTGGGCATGTGGTGGTTGAGCCTGCAGTGACCTGTTCTTAGGCGAAATATTGTTGTGTGCTGTTTTCTGTTTAGTCTGCTGATGGGATCTTGTGGGTGTTTGCTGTGGGTTTGTTGCCTCCATACCTCTTTGTACTTTCTTTTGATATGTGTCTTGATTTCTGGTAGTGACACTGGGTGTTTCAAAATCAAGAAGAGCAGGCTGGAAAGCCGCTGTATGGAGTAAATTCCTTAGAAAATGTTACAAATAAAAATCCTACAAAATATCTTTACCATCTTCAAAATTACATCGGGGACCTCGGATTGCGTGCTCTGTCGTCGATGAGATCTTCCAGTGTTAAAACAAGATCGGAGCACATATGGTTACCGAAATGCAATGATGATGATTCAATCAATCAATCAATCAATAAGTGTTACCGGGTCACAAATTTGGGGTGTAAATAATAGAACCACTGCTACCTGCCACGCATGTCGTAAGAGGCGACTAAGGAGGTTTGGATGAAATCGGATGCACATGTCCTAAATGTGTAGAAGTCTATGAGTTTAGGGGCCTACCAAACCAATGTGCAACGTATACACGTTCTTGGCAAAGATCAAACATATCACAAAGAGTGATTACAATTGATCGTAAAGAACGAACACAAAGAAGAAGACAATCAATCGATCAATCAATCAATCCTTAACAACTAATGTCTTATAACAATAATTTATCTTGTACATACGTTACATAGGGCCTGCAAGCATTTTCTCCATACCGCTCTATCCTGGACAACTCGCCCAATCTCCTCCATGGAAATAAGACTGATATTTCTTGCCTCTCTTAGCATTTCGTTTCAAGGTCTCCTTAGGTCGTCTTCTCTTTAGTGAACCCTCTGCATCCCTCTTCAATGCATGCTTTGATATTCTTTGATCATTTCTTCTCAAGGTGTGTCCAACATATCTCCATCTTCTCTTTCTTATAACAGTTGTCACTAGTGGTTGACCAGACATTTCTCTGATTTCATCACTTCTCCTGAATTCATTCCATTTTATATTCATTATTTTTCGCAGACATCTATTTTCAAATACATTCAACTTGCTTTCTATATCTTTACTAATTTTCCAACTCTCGCTAGCATATGTTAGTATTCATACAACATTTGAATTGAAAATTCTTTCACGCAAAAATCACGCAGAAGCACCACGTCAGGCGCCATGGCCACGCTTGAATTCATAGCGGACGGGCGCAGAAGGAAAGAAGAATTGAAAATTCGTAATTTAGTTTTATTGGTTATTGGTTATTGGTTACTAAACTGACGTCATTGCACTCCGGGCAAACCCATAGGTGCTCAGTCTCCCCAACAGATATCGAAGAGTATGCATACTGATGGTTCCTGTGGCTCGCTGATTAAACACACCTCTCACTCTGCCTCTCAGGCATCCAGTTCGACTTGAACAAAGGGTAATTCCAAACTGCTTAAATCGCTTGATTGATTCAACATCGATTTTAGTGTCCTCATCCAACAGAGAGTCTCGAAGAGACCGAAGAATATCCCCTTATCCATCTTCAACTCCCCAACAATCGATGCTGTTGATGCAAGCCTGTCCGCTCTCTCATTACCGTAAACACCCGCATGCCCAGGACAGTATATCCACGTAAGCCGCTGGAGGTTAGAAACTTCTATAGACGACATCCACTCATACCGAAACCTGCCCTTCTGGATCTTGTGAAGCATCGACTGAGAGTCAGATACAACAACTGCCCCAGTAAATGAAGTCCCAGAAATCCAATGGAGGGCAGCAGTAACGGCCTCAACCTCCATCCTCATACTAGAAGTAGTTGTAAAACTATATAACTTACATTTCCATATTTTATTTAGACTTTTAAAAGCTGATGTTGCTTTGCCTTCTTCTTCTTCTAACGCTCCACATCCACCACTTGTTGACCACTCTGTGTGATTTGTATGTGATCTGAGCCTAAGAGCGATTGTACGTTGTGCTAGTTATGCGCCCAGAAGTAGGCCAGCACATCCGATTTCTGCGCTGCTCTTTATTTACTAGGGTAGCATCCCTAGGGCCTACATTAGCCGTCTCTTACGACATGCATTGTAGGTTTCAGTGGTTCTATTCTTTGCTTCCCTTGCGGGCCCCGGCACCACATGGGCTTTGACAATTCGTATCATAATAATGTCTTATAGCTGTTCTACAGGGTGTTCAACTTAAAAGCAGCCCAAGTGATAAATAGAAATTTGCCAGGTACGCATTGCATCTCGTCTATTTACTATTTAAACCGGTTCTGACTAGCTTGTCCTACGTCACATTTGTTCATCGCCCCTTCCCGCACTACAATTACACACCATCACACAACATTGACCTATACTACGTCATAACTGAACCTTCTAATTTCCATACATATATGTCAGATTAGCTTCATTCACAGGCTGCTTTTAAGTTGAACACCCTGTATAAGTTCAGTGATGTACTAGAATTTTGATTATGTGATTTCTGATACGAATTTCAGTTGCTTCAAAGCCAAAAACTAAACGTACAGAGAGATTGGATCTGAAGGATATCGTGCAGATTGATGGATATGAAACGGTACGTTTGTGTTTGTTGTCTTTTTGTTTTATTATCACAGAGGCATAAACCCTTTAACCAGAGGCGGCTGGTCATTAAGGGCCAGTGGGACCCGGCCCCACCAAAAATAATGAGCAACGGGGGACTGCCTAGAGTAGTTGATAGTAGCTCGGCCTGCTAGCTGTGAGACGCCTCATAGCTCGGGTTCGAACCTACTGTCCGGCATTTGTTCGAGTCCCCTGGTCTTACTCAGGACGATAACGTGAGTACCTCTGAAGTCGGAGAATATCTGCCTGTATGGCGAGGGAATACTAATTACGAGTACATTGAGCACACGGCTGCCAGTGTAAAGTAATTTACAATGTCACGCTGCTGCCATTGTAAGAAATTGGAAAAACGGATTTTCACGCAAAAATCAGTTTCAGAGATGAAACTTCGTCTGAGTTGAAAGCGGACGAAAAAAAAAAAAAAAAAAAAAAAATGAGCAACGTGAATTTATTATTTTAGAAATTATATAATATAAAATATAACCTAACCCAAAACCAAAACGTTTCCGAAAATGTTTGTCTGGCCCCTCCAACAAAAATGATTACGAGCCGCCGCTGCCTTTAACTCTGTATTATTTGTTTTATTACCCCTGGACGCACTTACATCGCAAGGTTACCAAGGTTACATCGCAAGGTATGCAGAATTAGCCAGAATTCTCTTATGAATTTCCTTGGTTGTGGGTTCTGTAGCTATCTAATGTTTTTATAAGTGGTGAGGTAGATAGCACACGGTCCTGCCTCCTTACTCGCCTCTTATGATATGCATGGCAGGTAACAGTAGTTCTATTCTTTACACCTCTAATTTGGGTCATGGTAAGCACTTGGGCGCTACCCAGTCACATCATCACTTTTACAATAGTCGTCAAATTATCTTTTCGTTTTATTTACCCGATCTTTGCTTATTTAACATTGCCTTAGCACAGTATTGTATGCTCCAGCTGTTGTAGAAGATTGTGTTCTAAGATTGGACTCGATAGTCACCTCCGCACACACCAGAGAGGTGCAGAAGTAGTACACGTCTGAGGTTGTTGTCATCATCGCTTGCGATGGACAGCTATTATTATCACAGTTTGTTTACACACTCAACGTATTTACAGTACTCGTTAAATTATCTATTCGTTTTGTTTCTTCACAGTCAAGCATGACAGCGTCGCTGGTTCCGTTCAGATCCAAACGCGCAGCTACGGAGTTCACATCTACCAAAATCTCACCTGGTCTAAATGTAATTATGCAGTTGATGAAATCATTGCCTTATATAAAGATTAGTTTATTGTGTATAATACACATAATAATATTATAATAATAATAATTCCTCTCGTACCGTTATATGTTACATAGGGCCTGCTAGTAATTTCTCCATACCGCTCTATCCTGGGCAACTCGCTTAATCTCATTCATGGAACTGAGACTGATATTTCTTGCCTCTCTCAGCAAAGTTCGTTTCAGAGTCTCCTTAGGTCGACTTCTCTTTCTTGAACCCTTTGCATCCCACTTCAATGCCTGCTTTGATATTCGTTGATCATTTCTCCTCAAGGTGTGTCCAACATATCTCCATCTTCTCTTTCTTATAATAGTTGTCACTAGTGGTTGACCAGACATTTCTCTGATTTCATCACTTCTCCTGAATTCTTCCCATTTTATATTCATTATTTTCGCTGACATCTATTTTCAAATGCATTCAACTTGCTTTCTATATCTTTAGTCATTTTCCAACTCTCACTGGCATATGTTAGGATTGATACAACATTTGAATTGAAAATTCGTAATTTAGTTCTAATACTATATAACTTGCAGTTCCATATTTTATTTAGACTTTTAAAAGCTGATGTTGCTTTGCCAATTCGTATCATAATTTCTTTTTAACATTTCCTGTGCAATCAAAATTGCTACCTAAATAGGTGAACTGCTCTGTTATTTTTATCATTTTAGATTCCAGTGTGATATCTGCAAGACATTGAGAATAAATGTCTTAGAAGAATACTGAACCTCAAATGGTCAGATTTCAGACCCAATACACAAATAAGACAAGAGACCAAGCAAGAAAATGTATCAAATTTTATAAGAAAGCGCCGCTGGAACTACATCGGCCACACACTTAGAATGGATGAGAGAGACTCCCTTACCAATCCCTCATATGGACACCAGAGGGAAAAAGAAAACGAGGAAGACCAAGAGAGACTCTGCGTAGAACCATCACCAGAGAAGACTCAACGATGGGCCTAGTAAACATTAAAGACTTAAAACAAATAGCAACGAACCGCGAGACATGGAGAGCTATGACCTCTGCCCTATGCGCCGCCCACAGGCCCAAGAGGAAAGACTAACTAACTAATATGCATTACTTGCCATATGTGTCTTCATTATATTTGGCATAGGTGTCTTCATTATATTTGCCATAGGTGTCTTCATTATATTTGCCATATGTGTCTTCATTATATTTGCCATAGGTGTCTTCATTATATTTGGCATAGGTGTCTTCATTATATTTGGCATAGGTGTCTTCATTATATTTGTGTATAATAGACATACTTGAATATAATTTACATAAATTACATTCGCATAGAGGAAAGCACTACCAATATCTGCATCGACAATCCCCCATTAAAACAAGTAAAAGACTTCACATACCTGGGAGCATTTTTTCAGCAAACGGAAGAATAACTAATGAAATCCAACACAGATGCAACAAAGGAAATCAAATGATAGAACAAATGGCGCCAATTTTAAAATGCAAACATGTCACCGTGCACACAAAAAGAGCAATGTTCAACACAATCTTTCTCCCCACATTATGCTATCAGTGCCAAACCTGGACACTGACAACAAATGATAGAAGAAAACTATCACGACAGAGATGAAGTGTCTACACAGAATGCTGGGGGTAACAAGAAGAGACCGGTTGAGAAATGAAGACATCTGGAAAAAGTGTGTACAACATCAGTACTAGACTTCATCAAGAAACAACAAATTAAATGTTTCGGTCACGTAAGCAGATTACCAACAGACAGTGCACATCAAAGAGCAATGCTGCTCCGATACAATGGGTACAAAGCAAAAGGCCGGCCACGCAAAAGATGGACATCAGAGATAACAGAGGCAACGAAAGAGACTATCTACGAAGCGCATACTAGGGCCCGTTTTAGAAATCTCTTCTTGATCTGACGCTGTGAGTCAAACAGGGTTGGAGAAAAGACAAGAAAGAAAGACATGCTTGGGAAGAAAGGTAGACAAAGAGGGTGGAACAGATAGAGATGTCAAAATAAGAATGCAGAAGGCAAGATGAGCTTTCATTGCACTGGGAAACTTATGGAAGTTTAAAGAAATCAAATCTAGAACACAAATTGGGATATTTAACTCTAATGTTAAAGTAGTTCTACTGTATGGGTCAGAAACATGGAGAATGACTAAAATAATAACGCATAAATTGCAAACATTCATCAACTGGTGCCTGCGCAGAATAGAGGGAATAAGATGGTATGATAGGGTAACAAATGAGGAACTTAATGGAGAGAACGCCCCCCTGCCCAGCGTGTTCGTAGCGTGTTGGACTGCGGGTGACAAGCCCTCTGTGAGTGCGGGTTCAATTCCGCGGGCTGGCAGAAAAAGCCACAGATTCCCCAGATTTACGGTGTTCGTGGCACCGAACCGAAGGTTACGATGTCCATGGCACCGAGCCGAAGGGTTACGATGTCCATGGCACCGAGCCGAAGAGCTAAAAGCTCAAGTGCTTGTGGATCGAAAAAAATTAAAAAATTGAGAGAACAAGACAGATTCCAGTGAATCTATAGCCGAAAAAAAGGCGCATTATAGGACACACTTTGAGATAATTCGAGGGGAATATAACAAGAACGGCCCTTTCCGGGAACCCACAAGGACAACGAAAGAGGAGTCATAGAAATACACAGAGAAGAGATTTAGAGGCAGAGATTAACAGTATACAGAAGAGCTGGAGGGAACTATAGGAGATAGCTAGAGATAGGTATGAGTTGGTTGAGTGTCTATGCCCCTATCGGGGTTAGAAAAGGGGCATGAGAGAGCGAGAGAGAGCGAGAGATAGAGAGAGAGAGAGTAGCAGTTGTTATTCTTTTTTTTACCAGCTAGCAGTAGTTGTGTTAGTTGCTTTTTTATTTGTAGTAGTTGTTATTCCAGCAATATTATGAATATTATTTAGCTAAATCGCCCATATGTTGCCAAGACGCGCAAGGGACAAAGAATAGCAACACTGCGACCTACAAGGCTTTTCGTTAAAGGTGTCTAAGGTAGGGTTTGACGTAGGGCTGGCTACCCTATCCAGTAGAAAATTTTAGCCACAAAATCCAACCAACCATGAAGAAGTCACATAAGAATAAAATTATACAGGGTGTTCAACTTAAAAGCAGCCTGTGAATGGAGCTAATCTGGCATATATGTATGGAAATGGAAGGGTTCCGTTATGACGTAGTATAGGTCAATGTTGTGTGATGGTGTGTAATTGAAGTGCGGGAAGGGGCGATGAACAAATGTGACGTAGGACAAGCTAGTCAGAACCGGTTTAAATAGTAAATAGACGAGATGCAATGCGTACCTGGCAAATTTCTATTTATCACTGGGGCTGCTTTTAAGTTGAACACCCTGTAGTTGTGCCAAAGAAGAAGAAAGGAAGCTCTTCTAGAAGAGGTATGACCACGACGCAGAGAAAGCCGCAAGGAATCTGCACCGCAGATTATCTTCCTTTCACCTAGGAAAATTTTCAGAATTGGCACCTGGAATGTTAGAAGTACATACGAAATGGGAAAGACAGCACAGGTTGTAAATGAGATGAAATGTGAGCCTGCTGCCTTGCAGGTCGGCTGGGGACAGCGAAAGGCTGACGGAGAGCGAACCCAGTAAACGCTGGCTAATACTGGACACATCGCTGAAGGATAAGCACCAGATCTTCAAATGGCGCTGAAGTTGTGACGAAACACACTCATGCTAAGGCTGCATGAATCAGATTTTCACATGAATGAGATTTATGAGGAAATCTGGTACATCAGTCTAGGCGTTGATCGCGCGCGAGAGAGAGAGAGAGAGAGAGAGAGAGAGAGAGAGAAGAGAGAGATGAAATGTTAGCCAAATATACATTTTAAATCTCTTTTCTGTTAAGTTTGACTTCTTACATGCTTCTAAATAACTCTCTTTATATTTCTACAGGAGCCATTGTTTGTTCCATTCAAAGGGCATTCTGAGTTTGATCAGTACATCATTGATGCTCTTTATCCTGGCTGGAAGAAGGATCCTCTTTACAAAAGGTAAACAGGAAGTTGTCCATACACTGGAGTGGGCTAATATTTTCTTATGGACAGTATCAAACAGATAACTGAGGCTTTGGGAAGTATGTGGCGTAGAGGTTGTTATTTTTCCGATCTAGAAACACCTGAGATTTTCAGCTCTTCGGTTCGGTGCCATGAACATCGTAACCCTTCGGTTCGGTGCCATGGACATTGTAACCCTTCGGTTCGGTGCCATGGACATTGTAACCCTTCGGTTCGGTGCCATGGACATTGTAACCCTTCGGTTCGGTGCCATGGACATTGTAACCCTTCGGTTCGGTGCCATGGACAATGTAACCCTTCGGTTCGGTGCATTGGACATCGTAACCCTTCGGTTCGGTGCCATGGACATTGTAACCCTTCGGTTCGGTGTCATGAACATCGTAACCCTTCGGTTCGGTGCATTGGACATCGTAACCCTTCGGTTCGGTGCCATGGACATCGTAATCCTTCGGTTCGGTGCCATGGACAATGTAACCCTTGGGTTCGGTGTCATGGATATCGTAACCCTTCGGTTCGTGCCACGAGCAGCGTAAATCTATTAAACATGTGGCTTTTCAGCCAGCCCCGCGGAATTGAACCGCACTCACAGGGGCATTGTCATCCGTCGTCCAACGCGCTACGAACACGCTGGGCAGACGGGCTGGCGTAGAGATTAAGTGCTCGCCTCTCGTTCCAAAGATACTCGGTTCGCTCTCTCGTAAACCCTTCAGGATATTTTCCCAGAGATCCTTGATCTCATTGTAGGTGAGATCGAGTTCCTAGTCTTATCGGAGACGTACGATAAAACGTAAGTTCGTGTTCAATTTGAGAACATAAAAGAATCATTGACAGTTAAAAATCGATAAGACCAGACTGGAAGACCGCTGCCCGCGTAAAATTCATTAAAAAGATGAAAATTAAAATTCCTACGAAAATATTTTCACCATCTTCAAAATTACATCTAGGACCCTCGCCGGTGATACGCAGTTGGTGCACTGCAGCTGCGGCCTTTCTGTGTAAGAAAGAGATCGGAGCACACATGGTTACTCACTGATGTGCAAGGATGATGATCCTATCAATCAATCAACCAATCAATCAAACGCAGTGTGCGGCAGTTAGGTTATTTTAATAGACAACATTGGCGCATCCTGCGGCATGTGGTACAGACTGAGTTAAGAAATATCTCTGATGTCGGAGAAGGCTCGCCCGTATGGCGGGAAGGGGGCACTGATAAAAGGAAAGCAGGCCTTTACGCAAAAATCTGCAAGAAGCGCAGCGCCATACCAGGCATCCTGACTGCGCCTGAAATCATAGCGGCGAATACAAGAAGAACGGAAGTGTTTTGTGTGTGCAGAAAGCTGGATTTTGTCGTGATTGATGTTCCTTTTGACATGAATTGCAATTCAAGTGATGAACAGTTTTGTGTTGTCACTTTAGCGACGGTCATATGCATTTATGCGGTGCTGGTTGCTTTTTGTAGCGGTACAGCTGTTTTATTCTAGAATTAGTTCACGACACAGGAGACAGTTGTTAGCATTTCGTGTGACTTTCATTGGCACAGGAACGGAGCAATTATGGGGTGACCCGTTGCAGTGAAGTTCGAAATAGGGGAAGACTGCAGTAAAACTTGGTAAATAGTGAAACACGTACAAACAAAGTACTATAGTTTTACAAAAACAGAAACAGTGACGATAAACAGCAACGTTTCGACCAACAAGGCCTTTATCAAGCAAACGAACAAACAGGAGTGACAAACCACAGTGAAGTTGGAACCTTACATATGAGCTATGAACAAGAAGAAGAAATGTTAAGAAATGAATTGATATCTTCAAACCAGTAGCAGATATGTAATACTAGAAGATGTACCTGTTAGCTCTGCATGATGTAGAATCATACACATACCTTGGTAGCAACCAGTATCGGCTCATGATCGTTTTTGTTGGTAGGGTCAGACACACATTTTCGGGAAGATCATGGTTGTGGGTTAGATTATATTTTAGTCCATTACATAATAAATACACGTTACATATTATCTTTAGTGGGGCCCGGCCCCTCTGGCACTTAATGACGAGCCGCCACTGGTAGCAACATAGACACAGAAGGAGGAACAAAACAAAGATGTCAAGATAAGAATACAAAAAGCAAGGGAAAACTTTATTGTATTGGGTAAGATATGAAAGTCAAAGGATATCAAAACAAACACAAAGCTGAGAATCTTTCAATCAAATATGAAGTCAGTGCTGTTCTATGGCTCGGAAACATAGAGGCTAACAAAAGAAACCATCAGAAAACTGCAGAAATTCATAAATAGATGTTTACGTAGAATAGAGGGACTGAGATGGTATGATAAGATTACAAACGAGGAACTCAGAGAAAGAACAAAGCAGATACCAGTGGAGAAAGCTCAGGAAGAGACGCTAGCGATGAATAGGACATACATTGAGAAGACCGACCGGAAGCATTGCAAGACAGGCACTGTTTTGGAACTCGCAGGGAAAGAGGAATAGGGGAAGGCCTAGACAGGCCTGGAGAAGAGAGCTTATATTAAAATGATAGGTAAAACATGGAAAGAATTGAAAGGGATGGTAAGAGGGAGGAAGAGCTGGAAGAAAGTCTGTTGAAGACATGCGCACCTTGGGAGTTGAAAGGTGAAGATGATGTGCCCGTTCTTCGTACAGAAATTTAGTTGAAATATTGAACAGTTAATTCGTTATCTTTTCCCGCTGATCTTCCAAGTCGTTTCTCTTTAGTTTCCTCATCAATCGCCTTTACACTTCTCCGACGCTATATAATATTTATTATGATCTTGGTTTTTCCACAAACAGGAGAGTCATTTTCCGCATGGATTTCTTCAAGCCTCCATTGATTTGAGGTTCTAGGGAACCGTTCATTGGTGATCTTCGTTATAGTCATCTTCCAGAAGATAGTCAGTTCATGAAAGGAATATAAACATAATAAAAGTATTGTTTTTAGAAAAAAAATGATAACCTCGTGTTTCAGGTATGAACATACGCGTGCGTTCGTGTGTATATGTGTGCAGCGCATGGAGTATGTGTGTGTATGCGTGTGGGCACGCATGGTATGTGTGCGTATATGTGTGCACGCGCATGGAGTATGTGTGTGTATATGCGCGTGTGAGTATGTATGGTATGTGTGTGTATATGTGTGCACGCGCATGGTGTGTGTATATGCGCATGAGTATGTATGGTATGTGTGTGTATATGTGTGCACGCGCATGGTGTGTGTGTATGCGTGTTTGCATATGCACGTGTATGATGTGTGTGTATGTGCGCGCACATGATATGTGTGTGTGTGCTCACACTGGTTTGTGTGTGTAGATATTTTGACGACACGGAAGAAAATGAACACACATAGAGAATCTTGAAAAGATGATTTTAGAAATTTGCTTCAAACATCTCTCAATGCTTCTTCTTCTTCTTTTGTTGTCACACTGTTACCGGGTTGTTGCTCAGTGTCGTGGTTTTCTGTTTTTGTCTTGAGCTGTTCTAGTGACTTGTGTGATTGTTATCTTTGCTCTTTCACAGGATTCTGCTATGCCATCTAACCATCTTTTTCGTGGTCTTCCTCTCGCCTTCTTTCCTGATGTTCTGTTGTAGAAGACTTTGTATACTGTGGAGTTTGGATGCATTCTTATTAAGTGACCAAACCATTTCCTTCTTTGGTTATCAATGTAACTCACGCACGGTTTTGTGCCAACTTTCTTTCTTATACTGATGTTGGTGACTTTGTTTCTCAATGTAATTCAAGCAAGGTTCTGTACCAACTTTCTTTCTTATTCTGATGTTGGTGGCTTTGTTTCTCAATGTAATTCAAGCAAGGTTCTGTACCAACTTTCTTTCTTATGCTGATGTTGGTGACTTTGTTTCTCAATGTAATTCAAGCAAGGTTCTGTGCCAAATTTCTTTCTTATGCTGATGTTGGTGGCTTTGTTTCTCAATGTAACTCAAGCAAGGTTCTGTGCCAAATTTCTTTCTTATGCTGATGTTGGTGACTTTGTTTCTCAATGTAATTCAAGCAGGTTCTGTGCCAACTTTCTTTCTTATTCTGATGTTGGTGGCTTTGTTTCTCAATGTAATTCAAGCAAGGTTCTGTACCAACTTTCTTTCTTATGCTGATGTTGGTGACTTTGTTTCTCAATGTAATTCAAGCAAGGTTATGTGCCAACTTTCTTTCTTATGCTGATGTTGGTGACTTTGTTTCTCAATGTAATTCAAGCAAGGTTCTGTGCCAACTTTCTTTCTTATTCTGATGTTGGTGGCTTTGTTTCTCAATGTAATTCAAGCAAGGTTCTGTACCAACTTTCTTTCTTATGCTGATGTTGGTGACTTTGTTTCTCAATGTAATTCAAGCAAGGTTCTGTGCCAAATTTCTTTCTTATGCTGATGTTGGTGGCTTTGTTTCTCAATGTAACTCAAGCAAGGTTCTGTGCCAAATTTCTTTCTTATGCTGATGTTGGTGACTTTGTTTCTCAATGTAATTCAAGCAAGGTTCTGTGCCAACTTTCTTCTTATGCTGATGTTGGTGGCTTTGTTTCTCAATGTAATTCAAGCAAGGTTCTGTGCCAACTTTCTTTCTTATGCTGATGTTGGTGACTTTGTTTCTCAATGTAATTCAAGCAAGGTTATGTGCCAACTTTCTTTCTTATGCTGATGTTGGTGACTTTGTTTCTCAATGTAATTCAAGCAAGGTTCTGTGCCAACTTTTTTCTTATGCTGATGTTGGTGACTTTGTTTCTCAATGTAATTCAAGCAAGGTTCTGTGCCAACTTTCTTCTTATGCTGATGTTGGTGACTTTGTTTCTCAATGTAATTCAAGCAAGGTTCTGTGCCAACTTTCTTTCTTATGCTGATGTTGGTGACTTTGTTTCTCAATGTAATTCAAGCAAGGTTCTGTGCCAACTTTCTTTCTTATTCTGATGTTGGTGGCTTTGTTTCTCAATGTACTTCAAGCAAGGGTCTGTACCAACTTTCTTTCTTATGTTGATGTTGGTGACTTTGTTTCTCAATGTAATTCAAGCAAGGTTCTGTGCCAACTTTCTTTCTTATGCTGATGTTGGTGATGTTGGTCTTTTCTGGTGTTGTTGGTAATTTTTCGCAGGCAGCGCATTTCACATGTAGTTATTTTTGTGACTGCACTTTTCTCATTGTCTATGTTTGATTCTGGTAACACAAAGTAAGTATGAAAATGCGGTTGATCATCTGTTGCTTAGCTGTCTGTGAAATTTGTGGGTGCCTTAACATTGGCTCTAGCGTCTTCAATGCTTCTTCTTCGTTAAAAAAAAGTATCGGATCTTTCTTCTTCTTTTCTTCAATCTCGTTTTGCATCACATCGTCAGGATAAGAAGAGATTTCTAGAACAATCTTTTGTGTGTGCTTCATAAACAGTGTTTTTCATTGGCTTTGTTATCCCTGAGGTCCGCCTTTTGCTTTGTATCCATTGCATCGTAGCAACATTGCTCTTTGAGGTGCACTGTCTGTTGATAATCTGCTTATGTAGCCGAACCACTTAATTTATTGTTTCTTGATGAAGTCTAGTACTGATGTTGTACCCACTTTTTCCTGATGTCTTCATTTCTCAACTGGTCTCTTCTTGTTCCCTCAGCATTCTGCGTAGACACTTTATCTCTGTCGTGACTAGTTTTCTTCTATCATTTGATGTCAGTGTCCAGGTTTGGCACTGGTAGCATAATGTTGGGATAAATATTGTGTTGAACAATGCTCTTGTTGAATAAGTCTCAGATCTATAGTAAAATTAAATTTTTCCCTATGGCTTACATCTGTATTAGTTAACAATATTCAAAGCAAACTCGCACACAATCTATAAAACTATTTTGTTTAATCATATTTTTTAACCTTTGACACCCAAGTGAGTTTATAGTCACACAAGTGAAATTATAGATGCAAATGAGTTTATGAATAGACAAATGAATTTATAGATATAAATAACAATTTATAGACTAAAAATAACAACAGCTGTTGTTACTGCCTGTAATACTGCTTTTTAGGTAGGCGAAGCACAAGGGGGGCTCAAGCCTGATGAATTTAATTGCTAGTGATAACACCAGTTTTTGAAACAGAAATACAAATGCCATCATTAAATGCACCCATTGACGACTTCTCAATGGAAGAAATTAAACAAGCCATTAGGAAACTGAAAAACAACAAAGCTAGCGGTATCGACGATATTTCAGGAGAGATGCTAAAGCAACTGACGAGGAATCAATGGGATTCCTACGTACCTTAATGAACGATGTTTGGCAGAATGAGACCCTTCCAAAAGATTGGAAAGACGGAGTGATATTCAAGCTCCCAAAAAAGGCGATTTGTCAAATTGCAACAACTGGCGCGGAATAACTCTGCTATCAACACCTGGCAAACTATTCTGCAGTATTTTGATGGAGAAGCTGAAAAAAGCCGTCGACACAAGGCTAAGAGAAGAACAAGCTGGCTTTCGTCCACATCGTTCTTGTACCGATCATATCTTCACGCTGAGATCCATTATAGAAGAGTCAATTGAATTCCAGTCACCGCTAGTGATAAATTTTATAGACTTTCAGAAAGCGTTTGATAGTCTTCATCGTTCTACTCTCTGGGAGATTCTTAAGACCTATGGCTTCCAGGAAAAGTACATCAATATTATAAAAGCCTTCTATTCTGAAGCATCCTGCTGTGTAAGAACAGATGCAGGAAACTCAGATTGGTTCACAGTCAATTCGGGTGTGAAGCAGGGCTGCGTTATGTCACCTATGCTTTTGGGATAGCTATAGACTGGATCATGCGCAAATGCACCCAAGATGATCAACTAGGCATCAAATGGCTTAAAACAGCAGACTATTTGATCTTGACTTTGCCGATGGCGTGGTCATATTGAATTCAACCACACAAGGAACCCACAAACTAACGAGCAATCTTTGCACACTTGCAGAACAGGTTGGTCTCCAGATTAATTCTGCCAAGACCAAAATTATGGACCTCACAAACTCGACAACATCGTAATAAATGGCCAAACACTGGAGAAAGTTGAACATTTTACATATTTGGGTAGTAAAGTGTCAAACAACGGAGACATGATGAAAGAAATAAACTCTCGTATTGCTATAGCAGCTAGTGCCTTCACTAAATTAACGAATATCTGGCAATCTTAAGACCTTAGCATATGCACAAAAGTTAAATTATTTAGGTCATGTGTAATTCTTGTACTGACCTACGGTTGTGAAAGTTGGAATCAACAAAGAAAATTGATAAGAAACTGGACAGCTTTGAGAATAAATGTCTACGAAAATTATTAAAAGTAAAATGGAGTGATTTCGTTTCTAACACAGTGAGAGATAGAACACACCAACAACCCGTATCAAATATTATAAGGAAACGAAGGTGGAAATATTAAGGTCATGTTCTTAGATCAGACGAAAAGAGACCAAATCGACAAGTTCTTATGTGGTCACCAGTTGGGAAAAGAAAACGTGGAAGACCAAAGACCACTCTTCGAAGAACCATCCAACAAGAAAGTAAACTATTGGGATGTAAAACCATACAAGATCTCCAACTGCGAATAGCAAACGAACCGCATCACATGGAGATCTAAAACTTCTGCCCTATGTGCCGCTTTTGGCACGAAAGGAACAAACTAACTAACTAACAGTCGCAGCGAAACTGTTCAGGTTCAGATTTTCTTTATGCCCCTGACATAAATAAATAATTCTTAGTGTTACCATGGATTGAACATGGGTCTCTGGCATGCGAGCCGTGCTCTAATCCATTCGGTCAGACGCTTCTCATTTATGGATAGATACATTATTCTTCTTCTGCGAACGCTCCATATTGTTTTTATGTGATCAGAGCCTTAGAGCAATTGTTTGTTGTGCCAGTTATGCACCTATGGGTGCATAGGCCAGCACATCCGATATCTTGGGTTCAATTCCAGAGTGGGTGTGAAATATTTTTCCAAAATATTGACCCAACCGTAATTGGGTAATAGGAAAAGCAGTGGGAAGTAAAGGCGGCCGGCATGATGTTGACCACATTACCCATCGTGTGCCGACTGTCAATGAAAAATATGGACCTAACACTGTATCACCCAATATACCTTGATCATGCTCAGCAGTAGAAGACTAAGATTGAAAAATATGGACCTAACACTGTATCACCCAATATACCTTGGTCATGCTCAGCAGTAGAAGACTAAGATTGAAAAATATGGACCTAACACTGTATCACCCAATATACCTTGGTCATGCTCAGCAGTAGAAGACTAATATGGCTAGAGCATGTGCGAAAAATGGACAATTGTCGCACTAATAAGTCATAACAACCAGAGGGGAAGAAATGATAGTAAATGGCAACCAGGGGTAAGAACTGTTAATACTTAAGACAACCGGTAAGCATGAATTGATAAATGCAAGTGTTGTTCTGAGAACTTTTGGAGGGGAAGACGCACCAAGGCAAACCATTTCTCAGATATCTTTTTCTTCTGCGTTCTCACTAGATTGGGATTTCGGATTCACTAATAAATTCACCAGTCTGCCTCAGATTGTCAGCCACGCCATACAGTTTGTCTTGGACGCTAGTGTTAAGTGGGTCACCTCTTTCTTCTCAAGTCTGCATACTGGGGGCAGTTCTGTAGGATATAATTACTATAATTTCTGCTTCCCCGTTTGTGCCGACCTCTTTCTGCAGTAAGTTTTGGCCACCCTTGTGATGGTAGGTCTGACATTCTTACCGAGTGGCTAAATCTCCGATGCAGATTGGCGGCCGTAGAATACGTTATCTCATGCCTCATTATGAGGAGTCGTTGCACCATATTATGCGCCTCACGGCCTGGTGCATCCGTTTTCTGCAAGCATTTGTTTCGGGTTAACATTCCTAGCGGACACCTGCATCCGATTTCAACCAAACCTTCTTACTCGCCTCTTACGACATGCGTGGCAGATAACAGTGGTTCTATTCTTTACACCCCAAATTTGGGCCCCGGTAACCACTCTGGCCACTTCTCAGATATAAGGATGTCTGCAAAGGCTTAATGAAGAACTTTTCTGTCGGTCCCAACAAATGGGAAAAACTAGCTGATGATTGAGATATATGGAAAACAACAGTACGCAAAGGAGCAGAATCTTTTGCAAAGAGACTTAGGGATGAGAGATAAGCACAAACTAGGAAGGTGTCACAGTAAAACATTTGCCAATTAACCACCTGTAAAGATGAAAAAAAAACCATCCGCAAATTGTTGATATTTGTAGTGATTCAATCCATTGCCAGCACACCGAACCAGCCTCCATTTTTCGGATCATACTCAATGAAATTAAAATGCAAACTAGAATTACTTTTTGATCACTGGGAACCAGACTCAGTAGCACTAAACTTCTCAACCTCCATCCCTAAATTGTTAAGCAAAGATGCCGAGCCTAATCTAGTGAAGAAAGCAACTACAATGGAACATCTCCATTACATGTTTCCAGAAGACAGCTGGATAAGAATTTACACAGATGGATCGGCAATGGAGGCAACCATGAATGGTGGAACAGGAGTGTACATTAGGCACCCAGATGCTACCACTGTGTCTCTAGCGGCTCCTACTGGAAGAATATGTTCCAATTACAAAGCAGAACTATTAGCCCTTCTGATGACAGCACAGAACATGAATAAGCTGCAAGCACCTGCAGGCAAGATGGTATTACTTACACACTCACTGTCAGCTATACACGCCCTGGAGGCTAAATCCGCTGACAGCACAGTACGAAACCTAAAAAGAGAACTTGCTCAGCTTTCAGAAAAGGCAGAAATTCACTTGCAGTGGATTCCATCTCACTGTGGCATCGCAGGCAATGAGAGTGCCGATGTCTTAGATAAGGAGGGCAGTGCCAAAGAGCAAATTTACCAACCCTTGTCTTTTCAAGAGGTTAAAGCCCTCATACAGAGAAAATCTACAGTAGACTGGAAAACAAACACTGGATATGATTATGGAAAAGACTCCTTCAAAGACCTAAGCAGAACAGACCAGGTCATTATATTTCGACTACGCACAGGACACTGTAGACTCAACAAACACTTATATAGACTAGGAATAAGTCAAACAGCTCTCTGACAGTGTCAGCAGGCGGAACAGACACCAGAGCATATCCTGCAAGACTGTTCTCTCCTGTGTGAGCTGAGAAGCAACATGTGGCCACACCCAGTCGACCTGAAAACTAAGCTTTGGGAAACCTGACAGACCTGAAGCTGACTGCCCAGTTTGTGGTCCACAGTAAATTAAGCGCATGACCAGAGATCACTGAAGAAGAAAATGCAAACATGTAACCATGAACACAAAAAAAAAGCAATGTTCAAGACAATCTTTCTTCCCCACATTATGCTACGAGTGTCAAACCTGGACGCTGACATCAAACGATAGAAGGAAACTAGTCACTACAGAGATGAAGTGTCTACGCAGAAAGTGTGTGCATTAAGAAGAGACCGGTTGAGACATGAAGACATCAGGAAAAAGTGGGTACAACATCAGTACTGAACTTCATCAAGAAACAACAAATTAAATGGTTCAGCCACATAAGCAGATTACCAACAGACAGTACACCTCAAAGAGCAATGTTACTCTGATACAGTGTATACAAAGCAAAAGGCCGACCACGCAAAAGGTGGACCTCAGAGATAACAGATGCGAGGAAAGACACTATTTATGAAGCGCACACAAGGGCCCGTTCTAGAAATCTCTTCTTATCCTGACGCTGTGAGGCAAAACATGATTGGAGAAAAGAGAAACTTAATGAATCAATCAGAACTGGTGCAAGCATAATATTCAACAGCAAAAACAATAGATCAATCAATTAAGTGCCATGCCTGCCGGTGTAGGCGATCATGTCTCTCCACAACTCTCTCTACTTGGTGCATGTAATCAGTTCTGACCTCGATCTTGTGTCGAACCATGTCAGGCTATCCAGCATCTTCTCCCTCTGTCTTTCATTATCTCTCCTTCCCTGAATTTTACCTGTTGTTACCAAATGTTCTAAACCCTCTCTCCGCATTATATGCCCGAAGAACCTTGATTGCCGGATTCGTATTCTTTTGATAAGGTTTCTTTGTGTGCGGGCCTGATTTAAAACCTCCACATTTGTTTTCTTTGCAGTCCATGGAATTTTCAGCATTTTTCTGTAAAACCACATCTCTGTGGCTTCCAATGATCATATTAATTGTTTATTCATTGTCCATGATTCGCTGCCATACAGAAGTATTGGATCAATATAGCACTGGAGTTGTCGTTTTCAAAGTGTCAGTGGTAGTGAATTGACACAGTGTGTTTTTTCATTTTCATAAATTATGATTTTGCTTAAGCTATTCTACTTCTAATCTCTGTTTCAACAATAAATACAAAATTAAAAAAAAACAACACCCCAACACAGTCACACAATCAGATCTTCTTTGTTTAATTATAAAAAGAAAAAAAGAATACAATATACATTGAACTAAATGCTAAAATAAAAAGAATATTATACATAATTGTGAAGTTTTGATAAATAACGCTTGAAACGGGTAAATCTTGCATTTATAACTCAAACAAGTTATATATTATGACGAACGAAATAGGTTCTATACGGCACTCCGAGGCAGACAAATAGGTGCGTAGTATATTCAATATATGTCAAAGTATATTCATGCTGATGGTTATGGTGGTTTGTTCCTTCGTTCAAGAGGATCATCTAACCGAATGGATTAGATCATAAACTCCCATCCGAGAGAACCAGATTCAATCGACCAAGGAGTTTTTTTCTGTCGGGAAAAAGATAAAAACAGAACCTGAACCGCGACTGCACTAGCAATACAACCATTACATTCCTCAGGATTATGGCCACCCCCTGTCCTACACTGCCCTTCTTCGTCTCTTCTTCTTCATGATCCAGTGACACTTAAGCTCTTACCCTTCGGCCCAATGCTATGTAGTGGTATCTATATCTCCCTAAAAAGTGGTATTTCAAGCAGCAAAGAAAGACAATTCCTTCATTTGCTGCTCTCCCCTGATTTCTGCTCCAGGCTGTATTAATTATTAGCTTCATCAATGACACTTCATCAATAATTTTGATTTTCACTACAGTCATTCGCCAGGCAATCTATGGTTTGCCTACTATTCTTTTGCCCTAATATATATATATAGATATATTCCTCTCGTAACGTTATACATTACATAGGGCCTGCAAGTAATTTCTCCACCTGTTCTGTCCTGGGCAAATATCTTCTGCCCTAATGGTTCCAGCCACTTGCTTGTCTAGTTATACCATGATGTTGTTTCCTTAGAGTGTGCCCAATCGTTCACTAATTTTTCTCATTGATTCCATGGACAAAAGTAACATCATCAATGCTCTAAGAGAAAACATACGCTCTGCAGCTTTCAACGCAGATAAAGGGTATTTTTCAAGTCGATGACAGATAGGTGCGGCAAGATGGGAGAGAAACCACGAGAGAAACCCCAGTAGATACATCAACCAATACAGAATGGGAGTTGTTAGTTTAAACACACTGAAATACATGCTTGGGAGGAGATCAGAGCAATTATGGACATGTCCGATGATCTTCAAATGAACAATCTATACTTTTCACAGTGTGTTGCATGAGTAAGATGCTGTCCCAGGACAAGTTTATGTGCCCCAAGAAGACTGAAAAATGTTCTTAATCCGGAACATAACCAGAAAGGCTGCACAGCTCTTTGGCGTAGATCATAAAGCCCAAATATACAGCGAAAGATGATTGTAAAAGAGCAAATCCTAGGGCAAGCTACCCTAGTAAATAAAATGCTGGCTCTAAATCAGGTGTGCTGGCCTAGTCACCATAGGCACATAATTAGGCACAGCGTAAAAAAATGTTCTTGTCAAAGATCAATTATATATCACAATAAGAATGATATAAATTAGCGCAAGAACGAACACAAACAACAAATGCATAATCTCATTGATCTAAAGTCTTGGTTTCTGCCTTGATAAAAAAAAAAAAGTAAAGGAACCCTTTCATACCTTGTGGTATATAGGTCAATACAGTGTTAGGCCTGTATTTTTCATTGACCGTCGGCACACAATGGGTGATGTGGTCAGCATCACGCCGGCCGCCTTTACTTCCCAGAGCATGTCTGGTACCCATTTGAGGCTGGGTCGACATGAGAGCCGTCGTGGTCGGGAAAAATTCCATGCACACTGCGGGAGCTGAACCCAGACCACCAGCCTTGCCAAGCGAGTTCACTAACAACTGCGCTACAGCGGCTCTCTCTGCCTTGATATCTTCTACAAATATGTATTTGTTATCATCATTAAATAGCTTCTATAAAGCTGAACTTTGTCACCCTAACAGTCCTCCTAAATTTTCCTCTCTCAGTTTCAGTTTGGAATATCTTCACTGGCCTCCGGACATGTCTACAGATGCCCCGATCTTCTTAATATCCCCAACAGCGTCCAGCACCTAACCGTACTAGATATTGATTGATGAGCCTACACATAAGTCTGTTGTGCTGCTCTTTTCTGGCCACTCCAATCTTCAATCCAAATTTCAACAATCTAGCAGTTGACATGGATTGGTTTAGATCAAAGCCCCGCCCGAGTGGTTACCAGGGCCCAAATTTGGGGTGTAAAGAATAGAACCACTGATACCTGCCACGCATGTCATAAGAGGCGACTAAGGAGGTTTGGCTGAAATCGAATGCATGTGTCCTAAACATGTAGAAGTCAATGCGTTTAGGGCCTACCAAACCAATGTGCAACGTATACACGTTCTGGCAAAGATCAAACATATCACAAAGAGTGATTAAAATTGGTCGTAAAGAACGAACGCAAAGAAAGAAGATCATCAAAGTCCTCCTTGTGGCTACACTCATGAGGGCATTCAGAATGTCAGATCTATCCATTGGCTGGCCACCGGATATGGTGGCAGAGCCGGCAAAGACTGTCCACTCTCTTCTCATTGCCATCAACATTCATATGCTCCAGAACAAAGATGAATGTAATTCTGTGGATTGTTGATTCCTGTAGATAGGCCAGATGTTCTCGCCTCTGCGGCCATCATCAGTTACACCTTGAATCCATCATCATCATCTGTTATCACTTCTCGTCAAATGATGTGGAGTACACAACAAAGACATCTGATCATAAACGTCCGTACTTTGTATGCAATATACGTGGCTACATGTCCTTTGGTGGCACTGGTATACATGTATTCTGAGTAATTCATTGAGTATAAAAAAAAAAGTAAAGGAACCCTTTCATACCTTGTGGTATATAGGGCAATACAGTGTTGGGCCTGTATTATTCATTGACCGTCGGCACACGATGGGTGATGTGGTCAGCATCACGCCGGCCGCCTTTACTTTCCCAGAGCATGTCTGGTACCCAGTTGAGGCTGGGTCGACCTGAGAGCCGTCACGGTCAGGAAAAATTCCACGCACACTGCGGGAGTTGAACCCCGACCACCAGCCTTGAGAAGCGAGTTCACTAACAACTATGCTACCGCGGCTCTCAATTCGTTGAGTATGGTACTGTGTAATCCGAAAGGTGGAGCTGGTTCGGTGCGCAGGCAAAGGACTAATCACAGCAAGTGTAAAAAATTTGCAGAATAACACTTATCTTCATTCCGGGGCACATGGGTGTCGTTGGCAATGAGAGAGTAGACAGGCTGGCTGGCTCTGCCACCATATCAGACGGCCAGCCAATAGATAGAGCTGACATTCCCTCATAGAGTGTGGCAGCAAAGAAGATTTTCATTTAAACCAATCCACATCAACTACTAGATTGCAGGAGTTGGGTTTGAAGATTGGAGTAGCAAGAAAAGAACAGCATAACAGGTACGTTCATCAATCAAAATCGAACTGGTACAGTCAGTCGCTGGACGCTGTTGGAGATATTGCGAAGGAGATCGGAGCACCTATAGACATGTCCGGAGCGCAATGCAGATATTCCAAACTGAAACTGGTAGCATTACTGCAGTCTGGTTAAGCAAGCAGGGATTAAAGAAGGATGACAATCCAAGTACGATTAAAAAAAAGCGGTGCTGAAAACGGAAGTGTAAAGAGGAAAGGCGCAGATATTGATTCCTTTCTATAAACTATGATACAAGGTAATAAACACCCTCATCAGGGCCAACAAAGATGAAGATAGATCCGAACACAAACTTGCCAGATCTAACTACAGCACACAACCCTTAATAATTATTTCAACAAAATCCAACAACAACAACACACTTCCGAGTGTCAACTATTTACACACTTTCAAAAAAATCCGTTGACCATCACTGTTAACTCATTGTGGACCAAACGCCACACTTACGTGGCTTTGGGTTGGGTGCCTTTTTACCAGGAGCCACACTAAAGGGAGTTTTTTTATTCTAAAAACAAATGGTGTGTAAAAACATGGCTTTTGCCCTGGTTCAGTAAGAGTTAAGTAGACTTGACTTTAGTTGTAGTAGTAGTAGGATTGGTGATAGCAAAATTGATAATATTCTCCCACGGGAAGGAGGGGGAAAGCCCAAGGAAGTGTAACACTGCAACCTACAAGGCATGTGTTAAGAGGCGACTGATGTAGGGCATAGGAAGCTACCTAGTAAATAAAAATCATCGCAGAAATCAGATGTACTGGCCTACTTGTAGGTGCATAAGTGGAACAACGTACAATCGCTCTTAGGCTCAGATCATATACAAATCACAAAGAGTGGTTAACAAGGGTCGATATGGAACATTTGAAGAAGAAATTAGAAGAATTACCTCCAAGTCGGAGAAGACATACCTGTATAGCGGGGGACACTGACAATAAGGAAAGCAGGCCTCCACACAAAAACCAGTCAGAAGCACAATATCAGGCACCCTGACTTTGCCTAAATTCATAGCGGGCAAACGCGAGAAGAAGAAGAACAGTAAAACAGGAACTGAAAGAAATGAATCACAGATGGAACACAAAACACAGGACAGCCAAGAACAGAGAAGAATGGCATGGAGCTTTTCTAAGCTGGAACACAAAACACAGGACAGCCAAGAACAGAGAAGAATGGCATGGAGCTTTTCTAAGCTGGAACACAAAACACAGGACAGCCAAGAACAGAGAAGAATGGCGTGCAGCTATTCTAAGCTGGAACACAATACACAGGACAGCCAAGAACAGAGAAGAATGGCATGGAGCTTTTCTAAGCTGGAACACAAAACACAGGACAGCCAAGAACAGAGAAGAATGGCGTGCAGCTTTTCTAAGCTGGAACACAATACACAGGACAGACCAAGAACAGAGAAGAATGGCATGGAGCTATTCTAAGCTGGAACACAATACACAGGACAGCCAAGAACAGAGAAGAATGGCGTACAGCTATTCTAAGCTGGAACACAAAACACAGGACAGCCAAGAACAGAGAAGAGTGGCATGGAGCTATTCTAAGCTGAAACACAATACACAGGACAGGCCAAGAACAGAGAAGAATGGCGTGCAGCTATTCTAAGCTGGAACACAATACACAGGACAGGCCAAGAACAGAGAACAATGGCATGGAGCTATTCTAAGCTGGAACACAATATACAGGACAGCAAAGAACAGAAAAGAATGGCATGCAGCTATTCTAAGCTGGAACACATTACACAGGACGGTCAAGAACAGAGAAGAATGGCATGCAACCGTTAACTGTTCAAAGTGCCCAGGGCACCACAGGCAAGAGAGAGATAGAGAGAGAGAAAGAATGCATCCCCGTGACATGAGACAGAAAAAGTAGGGAGATCTATTACAGCAGATTTTCAATATGAAAGTGACACTTGATCAGATTTGTATATCCTTACTCTGTCTCTGAATGGATGCGAATCGTGGACTATAACACAAACATTAAAAAACAAAATTGAAGCTTTGAAACAAGGTACTATAGAAAAGTTCTTAGAACATCCTGGACAGAGAAGAAACAAAGACATCCTACAAGACCTGAATTTCAGGGAGCTTTGGCTCATAAATAACATCATGTCCCGGAAGATGAAATATTTTGGCCAGATTAAACGCCACAGTGGTCTGGAGAGAAAGGTAATGGAAGGCATGGTTCCTGGAATACGAGGCAGAGGACGACCAAGACAGAAAATAAACCTTGAACATGACGCTAGAAGAGGCCGGAGAACTTGCATGAAACAGAGAGCTTTTCAGGAGGGCTGTGATGAATGCAACATTCCTGGAATACAAGGCAGAGGATGACCAAGACAGAAAATAAACCTTGAACATGATGCTAGAAGAGGCTGGAGAGAACTTGCATGAAACAGAGAGCTTTTCAGGAGGGCTGTGATGAATGCAACATTCCTGGAATACAAGGCAGAGGACGACCAAGACAGAAAATAAACCTTAAACATGACGCTAGAAGAGGCCGGAGAACTTGCATGAAACAGAGAGCTTTTCAGGAGGGCTGTGATGAATGCAACATTCCTGGAATACAAGGCAGAGGACGACCAAGACAGAAAATAAACCTTGAACATGACGCTAGAAGAGGCCGGAGAACTTGCATGAAACAGAGAGCTTTTCAGGAGGGCTGTGATGAATGCAACATTCCTGGAATACAAGGCAGAGGATGACCAAGACGAAGGTGGCAGCATGACATCAAAGAAACCTTGAACATGACGCCGGAGAACTTACAAGAGACAGAGAGCTTTTCAGAAGGGCTGTCCCTAGGGAAAGCTCACCCTAGTAAATCAAAAGCTGGCTGAAACCGGGTGGGCGGGCCTAGTCAACATGGGCGCATAATCGTTCAACGTAGATCAATACGTTCTTGTCAAAGGACCATTTATATATCACAAAAAGAATGATAAAATTGGCAGTGAAGAACGATCGTGAGAAGAAGGGCTGTGATGAATGCAACGCTCCATAGGGACATACTACTACTTGTCTCTGTATGATGTATTAGTCATTTCACAGAAACACAGTCTCTCTATATATTTGATTGAAACAATTATAACAAACGATATATAAAGTGCTAACTAGCTTCTGTCCAGACATTCAGCTCTCCTCTCTCCTTCAGTTTCCTCATGACTCCGATATATTTGTCATGTAACGTTGTTGTACAGTTTGTCAAGCGAATATGTTTTGGTTTCTCTTCTGTGTGTCCTCCACCTCCTTCGAACATCTTCGACAAGAAGTCTTGCAGTCTTTCAATCTTTTCCTCTGGAGAGAAATGTAAGGGATGTAGTCATTCAGTAGCAAATAATGTCACAGTGGAGTATGATATTGTCACAGTGGAGTATGATATTGTCACAGTGGAGTATGATGATGTCACAGTGGAGTATGATATTGTCACAGTGGAGTATAATGTCACAGTGGAGTATGATATTGTCACAGTGTAGTATGATATTGTCACAGTGTAGTATGATATTGTCACAGTGTAGTATGATATTGTCACAGTGGAGTATGATATTGTCACAGTGGAGTATGATATTGTCACAGTGGAGTATGATATTGTCACAGTGGAGTATGATATTGTCACAGTGGAGTATGATGATGTCACAGTGGAGTATGATATTGTCACAGTGGAGTATAATGTCACAGTGGAGTATGATATTGTCACAGTGGAGTATAATGTCACAGTGGAGTATGATATTGTCACAGTGGAGTATGATATTGTCACAGTGGAGTATGATATTGTCACAGTGGAGTATGATATTGTCACAGTGGAGTATGATATTGTCACAGTGGAGTATGATGATGTCACAGTGGAGTATGATATTGTCACAGTGGAGTATGATATTGTCACAGTGGAGTATAATGTCACAGTGGAGTATGATATTGTCACAGTGGAGTATAATGTCACAGTGGAGTATGATATTGTCACAGTGTAGTATGGTATTGTCACAGTGGAGTATGATATTGTCACAGTGTAGTATGGTATTGTCACAGTGGAGTATGATATTGTCACAGTGGAGTATGGTATTGTCACAGTGGAGTATGATATTGTCACAGTGGAGTATGATATTGTCACAGTGGAGTATGATATTGTCACAGTGGAGTATGGTATTGTCACAGTGGAGTATGATATTGTCACAGTGAAGTATGATATTGTCACAGTGGAGTATGGTATTGTCACAGTGGAGTATGATATTGTCACAGTGGAGTATGGTATTGTCACAGTGGAGTATGATATTGTCACAGTGGAGTATGGTATTGTCACAGTGGAGTATGATATTGTCACAGTGGAGTATGGTATTGTCACAGTGGAGTATGGTATTGTCACAGTGGAGTATGATATTGTCACAGTGGAGTATGGTATTGTCACAGTGGAGTATGGTATTGTCACAGTGGAGTATGGTATTGTCACAGTGGAGTATGATATTGTCACAGTGGAGTATGATATTGTCACAGTGGAGTATGATATTGTCACAGTGGAGTATGGTATTGTCACAGTGGAGTATGGTATTAAGGAAAAGAAATCAACACAGGAAATTTTTCTTCGAACGCTACATATCGACCACTTTAAACCACTCTGTGATTTCTATGTGATCCAAGCCTAAGAGCGATTGTACGTTGTGCCAGTTATAAGTAGGTCAGCACATCTGATTTAAAGCTTTATATTTACTAGACCAGCTTCCATAGGACCCTACCTCAGTCACCTCTTACGATATGACTTGTAGGTCGCAGTGTTACTATTCTTTTCTCCCCTTGCTAGCCCCGGCAACAGGACACACAACTCAGTATTTTTTTTTTCCCGATCCAGAAGCACTTGAGCTGAAAGCTCTTCGGCTCGGTTTCATGGACATCGTAACCATTCGGCTCGGTGCCATGAACACCGTAAATCTGGGGAACCTGTAGCTTTTCTGCCAGTCCGCGGAGTTGAACCCGCACTTACAGAAGACTAGTCACCCGTAGTCCAACGTGCTACGAACACGCTGGGCAGACGGGCCACAACTCAGTATAAACAACAAAAAAGTGTGTTGTTTTGGCTCTACTCCAATTTTGTTTACCCTCTGGTGTCCATCTCAGTGCAGTTCTCATGACAGATTGATAGTACCAACATCATTGTACTTCAGTGAATAACCATGTGTGCTCCGATCTCTTTCTTACACAGCAGCAGTGCACGAAATGCCTAGAGCTAGTGAAGGTCACTGATGTAATTTATAAGATGGTAAAAATATTTTGTAGGAATTTAATTTTTTTTATCTTTCTCATGAATTTATCTTAGAGTTAGTCAGAGTCGTGACAGAGCTAGTCTCCACACTTATCCTGATCCATCTCCAATGTCTCTATTAGATGATGGTGCTCATATTCTCTTGTCGCTCGAGTGGTTACCAGGCCCAAATTTGGGGTGTAAAAAATGAACCACTGTTACCTGCCACGCATGTCATAAGAGGCAACTAAGGAGGTTTGACTGAAATCGGATGCACATGTCCACTAGGGAATGCTAACCGAAACAAATGCTTGCAGAAAACGGATGCACCAGGCCGCAAGGCGCATAGCATGGTGCAACGACCCCTCACAATGAGGAATGAGATGACGGATTCTACGGTCCCCAATCTGTCTCGGAGATTTAGCCACGCAGTAAGAATGTCAGACCTACCATCACGAGGGTGGCCAAAACTTACTGCGGGAAGAGGTCGCTACAAACGGTGAAGCAGAAATCATAGGAATTATATCCTACAGAACTGCCCCAGTATGCAGACTTGAGAAGAAAGAGGTGGCCCACTTACAGTAGCGTCCAAGACAAACTGTATGGCGTAGCTGATAATCTGAGGCAGACGGCTGCCTTTATTAGAGAATCCAAATCCCAATCTAGTGAGGATGCAGAAGAAGATATATATATAAGAGAGAAAAAGGAGTTGAAAGCAAGACAAATTGTTGAGTCCCCAAAGAAAATTACCATTGAGATCCTTCTCCAAAAACTGGCACCATCTTCCTCGAACTTCTTCCACCACAGCCACATCTTCCTTGATCTCAGAAGCTGAGATGTGTGCCAGCGATGGAATAATTTGGTGTGTCATCACAGTTAAAGCATCTGTCATGTCAAGGTCGCACTCAAAGCTCTTTAGTGTCAGCTCATTCAATTTCTGCAGAGGAAAAAATATGTCAAGGTCACATTCAAAGTATTTTAGTGTTAGCTTATTAAATGTCTGCAAATAAAGCAAAAAAAATATGCCAAGTCACACGAAATATGCCAAGTCACACGAAACATGCCAAGTCACATGAAATATGCCAAGTCACACGAAATATGCCAAGTCACACGAAATATGCCAAGTCACACAAAATTCTTCCTCAAATAGGAAAATGGGTCATGGTCTTTGATTGATAGGACCATCATCATTGCACTTTGGTGAGTAACCATGTGTGCTCCGATCTCTTTCTTACACAGGAAGATCTCAACTGCAGCGCACAAACTCCGATCCCTTTCTTACACAGGAAGATCTCAGCTGCAGCGCACAAACTCCGATCCCTTTCTTACACAGGAAGATCTCAGCTGCAGCGCACAAACTCCGATCCCTTTCTTACACAGGAAGATCTCAGCTGCAGCGCACAAACTCCGATCTCTTTCTTACACAGGAAGATCTCAGCTGCAGCGCACAAACTCCGATCCCTTTCTTACACAGGAAGATCTCAGCTGCAGCGCACAAACTCCGATCCCTTTCTTACACAGGAAGATCTCAGCTGCAACGCACAAACTCCGATCTCTTTCTTACACAGGAAGATCTCAGCTGCAGCGCACAAACTCCGATCCCTTTCTTACACAGGAAGATCTCAGCTGCAGCGCACAAACTCTGATCCCTTTCTTACACAGGAAGATCTCAGCTGCAGTGCACAAACTCCGATCCCTTTCTTACACAGGAAGATCTCAGCTGCAGCGCACAAACTCCGATCCCTTTCTTACACAGGAAGATCTCAGCTGCAGCGCACAAACTCCGATCCCTTTCTTACACAGGAAGATCTCAGCTGCAGCGCACAAACTCTGATCCCTTTCTTACACAGGAAGATCTCAGCTGCAGCGCACAAACTCCGATCCCTTTCTTACACAGGAAGATCTCAGCTGCAGCGCACAAACTCCGATCCCTTTCTTACACAGGAAGATCTCAGCTGCAGCGCACAAACTCCGATCCCTTTCTTACACAGGAAGATCTCAGCTGCAGCGCACAAACTCCGATCCCTTTCTTACACAGGAAGATCTCAGCTGCAGCGCACAAACTCCGATCCCTTTCTTACACAGGAAGATCTCAGCTGCAGCGCACAAACTCTGATCCCTTTCTTACACAGGAAGATCTCAGCTGCAGCGCACAAACTCCGATCTCTTTCTTACACAGGAAGATCTCAGCTGCAGCGCACAAACTCCGATCCCTTTCTTACACAGGAAGATCTCAGCTGCAGCGCACAAACTCCGATCTCTTTCTTACACAGGCAGATCTCAGCTGTAGCGCACAAACTCTGATCCCTTTCTACACAGGAAGATCTCAGCTGCAGCGCACAAACTCCGATCCCTTTCTTACACAGGAAGATCTCAGCTGCAGCGCACAAACTCCGATCTCTTTCTTACACAGGAAGATCTCAGCTGCAGCGCACAAACTCCGATCTCTTTCTTACACAGGAAGATCTCAGCTGCAGCGCACAAACTCCGATCCCTTTCTTACACAGGAAGATCTCAGCTGCAGCGCACAAACTCCGATCTCTTTCTTACACAGGAAGATCTCAGCTGCAGCGCACAAACTCCGATCTCTTTCTTACACAGGAAGATCTCAGCTGCAGCGCACAAACTCCGATCCCTTTCTTACACAGGAAGATCTCAGCTGCAGCGCACAAACTCCGATCCCTTTCTTACACAGGAAGATCTCAGCTGCAGCGCACAAACTCCGATCTCTTTCTTACACAGGAAGATCTCAGCTGCAGCGCACAAACTCCGATCCCTTTCTTACACAGGAAGATCTCAGCTGCAGCGCACAAACTCCGATCTCTTTCTTACACAGGAAGATCTCAGCTGCAGCGCACAAACTCCGATCCCTTTCTTACACAGGAAGATCTCAGCTGCAGCGCACAAACTCCGATCTCTTTCTTACATAGGAAGATCTCAGCTGCAGCGCACAAACTCCGATCTCTTTCTTACACAGGAAGATCTCAGCTGCAGCGCACAAACTCTGATCCCTTTCTTACACAGGAAGATCTCAGCTGCAGCGCACAAACTCCGATCTCTTTCTTACACAGGAAGATCTCAGCTGCAGCGCACAAACTCCGATCCCTTTCTTACACAGGAAGATCTCAGCTGCAGTGCACAAACTCAGATCTCTTTCTTACACAGGAAGATCTCAGCTGCAGCGCACAAACTCCGATCCCTTTCTTACACAGGAAGATCTCAGCTGCAGCGCACAAACTCCAATCTCTTTCTTACACAGGAAGATCTCAGCTGCAGCGCACAAACTCCGATCCCTTTCTTACACAGGAAGATCTCAGCTGCAGCGCACAAACTCCGATCTCTTTCTTACACAGGAAGATCTCAGCTGCAGTGCACAAACTCCGATCTCTTTCTTACACAGGAAGATCTCAGCTGCAGCGCACAAACTCCGATCCCTTTCTTACACAGGAAGATCTCAGCTGCAGCGCACAAACTCCGATCTCTTTCTTACACAGGAAGATCTCAGCTGCAGCGCACAAACTCCGATCCCTTTCTTACACAGGAAGATCTCAGCTGCAGTGCACAAACTCCGATCTCTTTCTTACACAGGAAGATCTCAGCTGCAGCGCACAAACTCCGATCTCTTTCTTACACAGGAAGATCTCAGCTGCAGCGCACAAACTCCGATCCCTTTCTTACACAGGAAGATCTCAGCTGCAGCGCACAAACTCCGATCCCTTTCTTACACAGGAAGATCTCAGCTGCAGCGCACAAACTCCGATCCCTTTCTTACACAGGAAGATCTCAGCTGCAGCACACAAACTCCGATCTCTTTCTTACACAGGAAGATCTCAGCTGCAGTGCACAAACTCCGATCCCTTTCTTACACAGGAAGATCTCAGCTGCAGCGCACAAACTCCGATCCCTTTCTTACACAGGAAGATCTCAGCTGCAGCGCACAAACTCTGATCTCTTTCTTACACAGGAAGATCTCAGCTGCAGTGCACAAACTCCGATCCCGTTCTTACACAGGAAGATCTCAGCTGCAGCGCACAAACTCCGATCTCTTTCTTACACAGGAAGATCTCAGCTGCAGCGCACAAACTCCAATCTCTTTCTTACACAGGAAGATCTCAGCTGCAGTGCACAAACTCCGATCCCTTTCTTACACAGGAAGATCTCAGCTGCAGCGTACAAACTCCGTAGCACCGGTGAAAGTCCCCTACGTAATTCTGACGATATTTTTGTAGAAATTTTAATTTGAATCTTGTCTCATGAATTTTGCCCGGGCAGCGTCTTTCCAGCCTACTCTTCTCGATTTTGAGCTGCCAGGGGTTCTTTTATGTGCTCAAATTGAACACGGGACCTACGTTTTATCGCCCGTCTCCGATAGGACTAGGAACTCGATCTCACCTACAATGAGATCAGGGATCTCTGGACAAATGTCGTGTTCGTAGCGCGTTGGGCTGCTACGGGTGATAAGTCCTCTGTGAGTGCGGGTTCAATTCCGCGTACTGGCAGAAAAGCCACAGGTTCTGCCAGATTTACGGTGTTCGTGGCACTGAACCGAAGGGTTACGATGTCCATGGTACCGAGCCGAAGAGCTTTCAGCGTATCTAGATTGGAAAAAAAAAATCCTTCGGTGATGTGTCCGGTTTTAGCCAGCGTTTCACGGGTTCGCTCTCCGTCAGCCTTTGGCTGTCCCAGCCGACCTGCAAGGCAGCAGGTTGCCTTGTGGCATAACAGGAGTTCCTTAACTTTTTACTCTATTGCCTAAACACTACGACAGCTAACCACTACGACAGCTAAACACTACGACAGCTAACCACTATTTAGTACAACCTGTAGGCTAATTCTCCGAAAGTAGGCCAGCATTTGAGGACTGATGCCGGTGGCTGCAACACTGTTAACCGGTACACCTGGTTCACGGTTATGGAGCCAGGCTTGGTTGAAGTATGGTAACGCTTCTTGGAACCTGGACAAGAAATATTTTATTTACAAATTAACATTTCAAATGTATATTTAGTGACATGAGCAAGTTACTAACAGCTAACAAATAAGCTTAAGATGAGGATTATAAGGCACACATTGAGAAGACTGACAGGAAGCATTGCAAGACAGGTGCTGTTTTGGAACCTGCAGGGAAAGAGGAGTAAAGGAAGGCCTAGAAATATCTGGAGAAGAGAGCTGGAAACTGATATTTATTAGATAGGCACCTAGGGAAGCTACCCTAGTAAATAAAAAAGCATTGCAGAAATCGGATGTACTGGCCTACTTGTAGGCGCATAACTGGCAAAATGTATAATCGCTCTAAGACTCAGATCACATACAAATCACAAAGAGTGGTTTAATAAGTGATCGATACAAAGCGTTTGAAGAAGAAAGGGATAGGCAAGACGTGGAAAGAACTGGAAGGGATGTCAAGAGAGCGAATGGGCTGGAAGAGGTTTGTTGAAGACCTGCGCTCTGTTGGGAGTTGAAAGGGAAGAACAAAAGAGGTTTGTCAGGTGCTATATTTATGCAGTATATAAAACATGGATACATTTATTTGGTGATTTCTGTACATGACGTTATGTTGGAATATGGTTATAGAAACAAACAAATAGTCCAGTTTTATCATTTTTACATCTTCCCATCTATGAAAACTACCCTCTTGCCAAATTTAAGTCTGTAGGATGTCCAGATATCTTCAAACAATTGGGACAGACATATATACAATTCATCTTTGTCTTATATATATATATATATATATTAGATATATCTCAGGTGAATATAAAAAAAAAGTGGGCCCTTCTGGAACCCTCAGGAAAAAACAAAGAGATCGTGAGGCAGAGATTAATGATATTTGGAAGAGCTGCAGGGAGTTGCAAGAGATAGGTAAAGATAGGAAGACTTGGCATTAGTTGGTTGAGGGCCTATGCCCCAAGATATCTGAAGATAGGAAGACATGGCATGAGTTGGTTGAGGGCCATGCCCCAATCGAGGTTTAAAAGGCATAAGAGACAGAGAAGAAAAAGAGAAGAAAGAAAAGGAATAAATGTTTTCTTTACCTGTCACGACAGTATGCATCAGCACCTTCAGTAAACATAAATATTGCCTGCCGGAAGTGGTTGTAACGCTTATGCCAAAACTGAAATATAATGACGATGATGATGTAGAAATAATTAATAATAAAGTCGATGATAGAATAGTTGATAACAAGTTTATTAATAATTCACTCAGTTTTTTACAATAATTTTCTAGAGATTGATTGCTTGACAGGACCATCATTATTGCACTTCAGTGAGTAACCATGTGTGCTCCGATCTCTTTCTTACATAAGAAGATCTCAGCTCCAGTGCATGAACTCCATAAGAGCGGCGAGGGTCCCAAATGTTATTTTGAAGATGAAGATATTTTTGTAGATTTTGTTTTTATCTTTCACTTCTCCTAATAACTTCTAAATCCCTTTTTGTGATGTTGACAGTAACACTGTATCGTCAGCGTATCCTAGTTCATGTATTTCTCTTCCTCCGATTATAAATTACCATTCTAACACCCAAAGATCAAGATGGAAGTGAAAAGACAGATGATAAAAAGTATTTTCCTACTAACACTTTGTTACCAGTGCCAAACTTGGTCTCTGACAGCAACGCTCCACAGAAAAGTTCACCACGTGTGAAATGAAATGCTTGAGGAAGCCAATGGGGGTCACCAGGAAAGATAGACTACGAAATGAGGACATCAGAAGCAGAGTGAGCATAATTTCATGCACCGAATACATCGAAAGACAACAAATGCAGTGGTTTGAGCATTTAATGAGAATGAAATACAACCAACCACCTTCTTCTTCTTTGCGTCGTTCTTTACGACCAATTTTAATCACTCTTTGTGATATGTTTGATCTTTGCCAAGAACGTGTATACGTTGCCCATTGGTTTGGTAGGCCCCTCATTATCATTAATCCTCTCCGCTCCTAGTGGAGCATAGGGCCTCAACAGTTGTTCGCCACTCTTCTCGGTCTCTGGCTGTTCTTTTTATGGTCTCCCAGGTCTTCTTCTTCTTCTTGCGTTCGTTCTTTACGACCAATTTTAATCACTCTTTGTGATATGTTTGATCTTTGCCAAGAACGTGTATACGTTGCACATTGGTTTGGTAGGCCCCTAAACATATAGACTTCTACACGTTTAGGACATGTGCAACCGATTTCAGCCAAGGTCTCCCAGGTCAATTGAGCACTCTTCAGCTCCTCAATAAGACCTAATCTCCAAGACTACTTAGGGCGTTCTCTTTTTCGTTTTCCCTGCGGGTTCCACTCGAGCACCTGTCTAGTGACACTCGACTGTGTCTTCCATAGGTATGGCCTATCCATCGCCATCTTCTCCTCTTGACCTGTGTCATCATAGGTTCCTGCCCTGTTCTTATCCACAGATCCGTGTTTGTAACGCTATCATACCACCTCAGTCTGAGAATCCGCCGCAAACATCAGTTGACAAAGGTCTGGATCTTATTTGTATTTGCCCTAGTGACTCGCCAAGTTTCCGAGCCATACAGCAACACCGACTTCACATTTGAGCTGAAAATCTTGAGCTTTGTTTTTGTGGAGATGGCAGCGGACTTCCACATCATGTGCAGGATGGTAGGCCCCTAAACGCATATATTTCTACACGTTTAGGACATGTGCATCCGATTTCAGCCAAACCTCCTTAGTCGCCTCTTACGACATGCGTGGTAGATAACAGTGGTTCTATTCTTTACACCCCAAATTTGAGCACCTGTAACCACTCGGGCGCAACCAACCACAAATAACAGCATACAATAAAAAGAGATCGGGTACTAGAGCTAAGGCAAGACCAAGAAAAGACCACGGATAGACAATATCAAGACCACAATTCATAAACACGGATATAACACAACAAGGGTGACTTATCTAGCCCTAGAACGCAAATTAAAGCTCCCACCCCTACGCTTAACGGCAAGAGTGGAACAGCCAACTTCATCTTCCACCTGCGAACAGACAATAGAGTAAGGGATCAGTGTTTCCTATAACCCAACTTCATACCATGTGCCCAACAAAAATTTGTGACCCAAGCTAGTCACGAACCCTGGAATTTCCCCAACATGTTCCACTAGTGCAGTGTGATATTAACTTCTGGTTAAGAAGAGCAGGGTCTCTGTGGCTGAGTGGTTAAGCACTTTGCCTTGTGAGTCGAAGGTTCGAATCCAGACTGCGCCGTTCTGTTCACGAGTGCATTTTTCAGAGACCCCTAGGATTGTTGCTGGAGCTACGGAGTTCGGGCTTTGTGCAATACTCTGGGCAGGTGGCGTGCCATTTCTGCAGAGAGGGACCGAGCCATGTGGGGTAAAACCCAGTGCAATGAAGTCAATCCTTTGGCTTTAAAACCCTTTAAGAAGAGCAGGTTTCGGTTTCAGTACGAGTGGATGTCGTCTATAGAAGTTTCTAACCTCCAGAGGTTTACATGGATATACTTTGTAAAATAACAGTACTGTGTTTTTATGTTTTTTGTCATTGCTACATAGTTTTACTGCTGTCTTCCTTTATTTTGAAATGTAACGTACAACATGTGAGAAGAATGGAAACTTGTTGCATATTAAAACAAAGGTTGTTCTGTGAACTTTCAGAGGGGAAGAGGCACCAGAGCAGACCACTGCTCAGATGTAAAGATGTCTGCAAAGCCTCAATGAGAAACCTTTCTATAGGTCCCAGCACATGGGAAAAACTAGCTAACGACAGAGTTGTGTGTAATACTGTGTAAAGCAATATTGCGTAATGGTGCAGTCTTTTGAGAAGAGACGTGTGATTTGAAAGACAAGAGAAAAGCGAAAACTCATAAGTTGTCACAGTAAAACACTTGCCCGCCTGCCCAGCGGTTTCGTAGCACGTTGACTGACGGGTAACAAGCCCCATGAGTGCGGTTCAATTCCGCTGGCTGGCAGAAAAACCACAGTTTCTCCAGATTTACAGTGTTCGTGGCACCAAACCCAAGGGTTACGATGTCCGTGGCACCGAGCAGAAGAGCTTCTGGATCGAAAAAAGAGACAAAAAAAGGCATACATTCAACATATAACAGTACAAGAGGACATAACAGCACAAGAGGACACGACAGCACAAGAGGACACGACAGCACAAGAGGACACGACAGTACAAGAGGACACAACAGTACAAGAGGACACAACAGTACAAGAGGACACAACATCACAAGAGGACACAACAGCACAAGAATACATAACAGTACAAGAGGACATAACAGTACAAAAGGACACAACAGCACAATAGGACATAACAGTATAAGAGGAATACATTAATGACCTCATAACATTTGATTCCTTCAGGTCCTAGTCTGTTATACAACTGTTTGTATATCTCATGTGAATTATATCGTACATCCTTCAACCTGAAAACAAAATAAAAAAGTTAAATGCATATCCTTTACAGGACTTTGCAAATCAACCCCAGCTTTTAACGATGTTTGTGATTTTTCTAGGCATTATTATGTTCAGTAGTTTGCCATTGCTTCCTGAACGGGTGGTGCCATTGTCCTTTTGTCCTAATCCACGAGAAACAGTTTGCAACCAAACTGTCCGCGCGTGATTCGAACTCAGAACGTCGGGGTTAATAGACCGAGTCACTATCCCCTAGGCCACAGATGCCACCAAAAAAACAAAGTCAATATATATTTTTTCTTCTTTGTTCGATCTACAACAACAACTTGTTAACCCTTTGAACCCTGGCGACCTGTAGCTTAAAAATCTCTTCTTCGGAGCTCCTGTGCAAAAACAGTCCCTATCGGAGTTATATTAAAGCACGATAATTTAGCACACTTAAATGCTCTATAATTTGTTACAATATATATCAGACTGCATATGTAATTGTATTTTAAATTCATCACTCCTGTTGTTCGTTTGCTTGATAAAGGCCTTGTTGGTCGAAACGTTGCTGTATATTGTCATTGTAATTTGTAAAACTCAGTACTTTACAATTTGTTACTGACTTACATGCACACACAGTTCCAGGTACTTACATGCACACACAGTCCCAGGTACTTACACAGTCCCAGGTACTTACACAGTCCCAGGTACTTACATGCACACACAGTCCCAGGTACTTACATGCACACACAGTCCCAGGTACTTACATGCACACACAGTCCCAGGTACTTACACAGTCCCAGGTACTTACATGCACACACAGTCCCAGGTACTTACACAGTCCCAGGTACTTACATGCACACAGTTCCAGGTACTTACATGCGCACACAGTCCCAGGTACTTACATGCACACACAGTCCCAGGTACTTACACAGTCCCAGGTACTTACATGCACACACAGTCCCAGGTACTTACACAGTCCCAGGTACTTACATGCACACAGTTCCAGGTACTTACATGCGCACACAGTCCCAGGTACTTACATGCACACACAGTCCCAGGTACTTACATGCACACACAGTCCCAGGTACTTACATGCACACACAGTCCCAGGTACTTACATGCACACACAGTCCCAGGTACTTACATGCACACACAGTCCCAGGTACTTACATGCACACACAGTCCCAGGTACTTACACAGTCCCAGGTACTTACATGCACACACAGTCCCAGGTACTTACACAGTCCCAGGTACTTACATGCACACAGTTCCAGGTACTTACATGCGCACACAGTCCCAGGTACTTACATGCACACACAGTCCCAGGTACTTACACAGTCCCAGGTACTTACATGCACACACAGTCCCAGGTACTTACACAGTCCCAGGTACTTACATGCACACAGTTCCAGGTACTTACATGTGCACACAGTCCCAGGTACTTACATGCACACACAGTCCCAGGTACTTACATGCACACACAGTCCCAGGTACTTACACAGTCCCAGGTACTTACATGCACACAGTTCCAGGTACTTACATGCACACAGTCCCAGGTACTTACATGCACACACAGTCCCAGGTACTTACATGCACACACAGTCCCAGGTACTACACAGTCCCAGGTACTTACATGCACACAGTTCCAGGTACTTACATGCACACACAGTCCCAGGTACTTACATGCACACACAGTCCCAGGTACTTACATGCACACACAGTCCCAGGTACTTACATGCACACACAGTCCCAGGTACTTACATGCACACACAGTCCCAGGTACTTACATGCACACACAGTCCCAGGTACTTACATGCACACACAGTCCCAGGTACTTACATGCACACAGTCCCAGGTACTTACATGCACACAGTCCCAGGTACTTACATGCACACACAGTCCCAGGTACTTACATGCACACACAGTCCCAGGTACTTACATGCACACACAGTCCCAGGTACTTACATGCACACACAGTCCCAGGTACTTACATGCACACACAGTCCCAGGTACTTACATGCACACAGTCCCAGGTACTTACATGCACACACAGTCCCAGGTACTTACATGCACACAGTCCCAGGTACTTACATGCACACACAGTTCCAGGTACTTACATGCACACAGCCCCAGGTACTTACATGCACACACAGTCCCAGGTACTTACATGCACACACAGTCCCAGGTACTTACATGCACACACAGTCCCAGGTACTTACATGCACACACAGTTCCAGGTACTTACATGCACACAGTCCCAGGTACTTACATGCACACACAGTCCCAGGTACTTACATGCACACACAGTTCCAGGTACTTACATGCACACAGTCCCAGGTACTTACATGCACACAGAGTCCCAGGTACTTACATGCACACAGAGTCCCAGGTACTTACATGCACACACAGTCCCCGGTACTTACATGCACACACAGTCCCAGGTACTTACATGCACACACAGTCCCAGGTACTTACATGCACACACAGTCCCAGGTACTTACATGCACACACAGTCCCAGGTACTTACATGCACACAGTGTCCCAGGTACTTACATGCACACAGAGTCCAAGAGAACACAAAGGGAAAACTGTTCAAAAAGTATGACCCTAGTTGTGTTGTTATCAGCATGGCTACAAATCAGATAAAGAACAATGTGTCCCAAACGTGGATCTTCTGATGGCAATTTGGTATGAAGTGTTCGGGACAGGCCCCTTAGTCGCAGAATCTCACTTTCAATGGCCTGCAGAAGATCAAAATAAAAATAGCGTTACTGTTACTTTCTGTAATACCGCTTTTTAGGGCAGTGTAGATACATAAGCATGAGGAATTTAATGGTCGCATGACTAGTGCAGTCACTCAGAAACTTTTCAGGTTAGGATTTTTAAATGCCCCTCAGGGCAAACCATGAACATCTACTCGTATCGATGTGGCACATGATGATCTCTAATCCTGTTTTGCCTCACAGCGTCAGGATAAGAAGAGATTTCTAGAACGGGTTTTTGTGTGCGCTTCATAAACAGTGTTTTTCATCGCCTCTGGTATCTCTGAGGTCCACCTTTTGCTTTGTATCCATTGTATCGGAGTAACATTGCTTTTTGAGGTGCACTGTCTGTTGGTAATCTGTTTATGTGGTCGAACCATTTAATTTGTTGTTTCTTGATGAAGTTCAGTACTGATGTTGTACCCACTTTATTCCTGATGTCTTCATTTCTAAACTGATCTCTTCTTGATACTCCCAACATTCTGCATAGACACTTCATCTCTGTCATAACTAGTTTTCTTCTATCATTTGACGTCAGTGTCCATGTTTGGCACTGATAGCATAATGTTGGGAGAAATATTGTGTTGAACAATGCTCTTTTAGTGTACATGGTGACGTTTGCATTTCAAAATTGGCGCTATTTGTCCTATGATTTTTTCTGCTTCTTCAAACGCTAGATATCAACCACAAACATCATTGATAATAAGTTGTGTGTATTCAGAAAATGGCGGACAGCGGTTATGATGAACACGCTCAATCTGCCATATGCAGTTATATTGCGAGTGCAGAAAGCTGGATTTTGTCGTGATTGATGTTCCTTCGACAAGAATTGCAATTCAAGTGATGAACAGTTTTGTGTTGCTACATTAGCAACGGCCATATGCATTTTATGCGGTGCAGGTTGCTTTTGTGGTGGTATTTGGCTGTTTCATTCTGGAATTAGTTTACACAGGAAACATTTCACAGTTGTTAGCATTTCGTGTGATTTTCATTGGCACAGGAACGGAGCAATTATGGGGTGACCCGTTGCAGTGAAGTTGGAACCGTACCTATGAACTATGATAATAAACTCATGTTGTGAAACATCATTAATAATCTCATGTTATGAAACATCATTGACAATTAATTCATGTTGTGAAACATCATTGATAATAAACTCATGTTGTGAAACATCATTGATAATAAATTCATGTTGTGAAACATCATTGATAATAAACTCATGTTGTGAAACATCACTGATAATTTACTAGCACAAACATCATTTATATTCTTATATACACTGCAGGCTTAAGTTTATCTAGTATATGCCTTGTTATTTAACCCCTTTGCTCCTCCAAGCCAATACACAGGTCCGCTGTATATTATAAGATGTCAAACAGCCAGTATACTGGTTAATTCATTATACATTGCAGTATAAGTGTTTCCGGAGGGTTAAACAAACAAACTACGGAGTGAAAGGGTTAATACAGACAGTTGAATAATACTTCTGAAGGAAGCTTCTTCTTCGATTGCTCCACATCGACCACTTGTTAACCCCTCTTTTGTGATTTGTGTGTAGTATGATCATAAGAGCGACTGTACATTGTGCCAGTTATGTGCCTACAAGTAGTCCAGCATATCCGGTTTCTGCGATGCTTTTTATTTACTAGAGTAGCTTCCCTATGCCCCTACCTCAGTCGCCTCTTACGACACGCCTTGTAGGTCGCAGTGTTACTATTCTTTACCCCCTTTTTTTTTTCTTGATCCAGAAGTACTTGAGCTGAAAGCTCATCGGCTCGTGTCATGGACATCGTAACCCTTCGGCTCGGTGTCACGAACACCGTAAATCTGGGGAACCTGTAGCTTTTCTGCCACTCCGCGGAGTTGAACCCGCACTTACAGAGGACTAATCACCCGTAGTCCAACACGCTACGAACGCGCTGGCCTTTACTCCCCTTATAGACCTAGGCAAGACACAGGCGGTCCTATGATTTGACGTGCTTCATGAAATCTATGTTGGATTTCGTTATTTTTCCGTTTGCAGAAAAGTGATGATGATCAAGATGTGAACAATTATGAAAGTAAGTGTAACAAAATATTATTGGTTACTTCTTCTTCTTCTTTGCGTTCGTTCTTTACGCCCAGTTTTAATCATTCTTTGTGATATGTTTGATCTTTGTCAAGAACGTGTATACGTTGCACATTGGTTTGGTAGGCCCCTAAACGCATACACACGTTTAAGGACACATGCATCCGATTTCAGCCAAACCTCCTTAGTCGCCTCTTATGACATTCGTGGAAGGTAACAGTGGTTCTATTCTTTACACCCCAAATTTGGGCCGGGTAACCACTCGGGCGATTGTGTCTCCTTTGTGTCTGATTGGTTATTGGTTACTAAACTGACGTCCTTGCACTCCAGGCAGACCCATAGGTGCTCACTCTCCCCAACAGATATCGAAGAGTATGCATACTGATGGTTCCGTGGCTCGCTGATTAAACACACCTCTCACTCTACTCCTCAGGCATCCAGTTCTACTTGTACAAAGGGTAACTCCAAACTGCCTAAATCGCTGGATCGATTCAACATCTATTTTAGTGTCCTCATCCAACAGAGAGTCGTGAAGAGACCAAAGAACATCCCCCTTATCCATCTTCAACTCCCCAACAATCGATGCTGTTGATGCAAGTCTGTCTGCTCTCTCATTACCGCAAACACCCGCATGCCCAGGACAGTATATCCGCGTAAGCCTCTGGAGGTTAGAAACTTTAATAGACGACATCCACTCATACCGAAACATAAAAAAATATAATAAACAGAATAATATATTACCTTTGTTGCAATGTCTTGTGGCTTCAAGCTAACATTATGATTCTGAGTGATACCAGTGACAGCGGACAGTGTTGTCTGGAGTGACAGCTGGGCATGGTCACATGCCAGGCGAGAATAGTTAGGGTTCATAGGTCGAATAATAGATGTCTCACCTGTTGGAAAACAGACATGAGAATATAGAGAAGATAGTTTATATGTATACATATATGCCCGCTTGCCCAGCGTGTTCGCAGCACGTTGGACGACGGGTGACAACCCACCTGTGAGTGCGGTTCAATTCCACGGGCTGGCAGAAAAGCCACAGGTTCTCCAGATTTACGGTGTTAGTGGCATCGAACCGATGGGCTACGATGTCCATGGCACCAAGCCGAAGAGCTGAAAGCTCAAATGCTTCTGGATAAAAAATGTATACATATATATGTTATGTTATGCGAACGTCACGGCACATTGGGCATTCCCATGCATGCTCTGTCCTCCGATGCAGCAGCCATCCTAAAGTCCATTTGCTCACCGTACCCATGAGAAGTTGATTACTATATCTTCTCTCTCTACCACGAAGACGACACTGTCTGGCATGTCCACACTTAACGCCTAATTCTCGAACTCGTTCCAGTGTCTGAGACGTGCCCATGTCACATAATTGAGAGCGTACGCATTGATGATATATATATACATGGAGCATCTGGTCGAGTGGATTAAAGCGCGGCTCCCATGCAGGAGACCCGTGTTCAATTCATGGTAAGGTCAAGAATTTTTTCTGTTGGCATAAATGAAAAATTCTAACCTGAACAGCTTCACAGCGACTGCACTAGCCATGCGGCCATTAAATTCTTCAACGCTCTAGTTCCCACCTGTCTTTCACTGCCCTAAAAAAAGGTACTACAGGCAGTAACGATAGTTTAAAATAATAAAAAAATATGTATAGACATTTTTCTGTAAATTATAGTTTTTGGCTGGTTTTCCCAATACATGTCCCTTCAGGACGTTTTTAAAAAAAAAAGTTTAGTTTTATCTTGATCTATTTCTGAACTTTATCACTAAGATTATATGCAAAAAGTAAGATTGTATGCAAAAAAGTAAGTATCTTTGCAAAAAGTACGAGTTTATGAAAAAACAAAAATTCTATGCAAAAAGTAAGATTCTATGCAAAAAATAAGATTCTAGTGCAAAAAGTAATATTCTATGCAAAAAGTAATATTCTATGCAAAAAGTAATATTCTATGCAAAAAGTAATATTCTATGCAAAAAGTAAGATTCTATGCAAAAAGTGAGAATCTATGCAAAAAGTAAAGTATCTATGCAAAAAAGTAAGATTTTATGAAAAGCAACAATTTTAGGAAAAAATTAAATTATATGCAAAAAAAATTTTATGCCAAAAAAAGTTATGTGCAAGAAGTGTTCACACAACAATAATGCTGTGAAAAAAATAATACTATGCAACCATATGAAAGAAAAAAATAAAAGACACATGCAAAAAATAATTACCTGGTCTTTGTTCTCCTGTACAAACGACATCCTGATCATCTGACCCTGTCCTCTCCCGCACCTGACCTTCTGACCATTGATTTTCAGCACTGGCTCGCCACTGCGACAACACATGTGGTGATGTTACTGACGCAGATGGTGTCACCGTTGAAGCTGCCACTGTTGTAGCTGCTGACGATGCTTGCTGTTCTGGTGGTGATGTCGCAGCTGTGGACTTTCGGCGTTGCTCCTCATCCCAAGAAAAAATCTCTTGCCTAAAGACAGCATTGTCATCTTCAACGACTTGTTGTAAGTCCGAAGGTAATGATTCCAGCAGGTTCAATGATGTGTCAGAACCAGCTCCGGAATCACCTGAGACATAATCAGAATATATGCTCTTTGATAAAACTAATCAGAATATGATGCAATGATAACGCAATTTATGTTTCATGAAAATAATTTCTTCTTTTTCTAACGTTCCATATCAACCCCTTGTTAACCACTCTTTGTGATTTGTATGTGATCTGAGCCTAAGAGCGATTGTACACTGTGCCAGGTATTCACCTACAAGCAGATCCAATTTCAATGAATCTTTTTATTTACTAGGGTAGCTTCTCTATGTCCCTACCTGAGTCCTCTCTTACGACATGACTTGTAGGTCGCAGTGTTACTATTCTTTGCTTCCTTGCAAGCCCGGGCGATAAAATAATTTGTGTTTCAATAAAATAATGAGAAAATTTTCCAATAAAATAATTTATCCGAAAACGTTTTCAAATAAGCTAAACAAAAATATACATTCTTCCTTATAGTTCATATGTACGGTTCCAATTTCACTGCAACAGGTCACCCCATAATTGCTCAGGTTCCTGTGCCAACGAAAATCACACGAAATGCTTACAACTGTCTCCTGTGTTGTGAACTAATTCCAGAATGAAGCAGTCGTACCGCCACAGAAAGCAACCAGCATCGCATAAATGCATATGGCTGTCGCTAAAGTGTCAACACAAAACTTTTCATCACTTGAATTGCAATTTATGTCAAAGGAAACATCGATAACGACAAAATCCAGCTTTCTGCACACGCAAAACACTACATACGGCAGATTGAGTTGTTTCATCATCATAACTTTTAGTTAAAAATACAATCTTCTTTTTTCGTTACTATTTATCTGCTGTTATTATTTTTGTTTAGCCGTATATGCTCTTGGGTGCGACAAGAACTGATGACAATTACTTTTCTAGCAGTTTCCAGGGCGGCTTTGTAATTAAACCTGATGTACAACTTGGGGTTTTTCTTCCCACTACAGCCTGACTTCCCACTACAACCTGACTTCCATGACAAACTCTTTGTTCTGTGCAAGTTGACCGCGTCAGCAGCAGTCATTCTCAGATCGTCAATGACATCTTGCACCGATCATCTTCTAGATCTATCTCTCATTCTTCTTCTAGGCATCATTCCCTCCAAAATTATCTTCTCTAGGCACTCATGTCGTTTGATGTCTCTGAAATATTTAATTTTCCTTGATGTTATGCTCTTTAATAGTCAACTCTCTCTAATATCAAGCTGTTGCAGATCAGAAGCATCTTTTCTTTTATCTGTCCATGATATTCTAAGTACTCTTCTGTAGCATTTGCATTCAAAGGCAATAATGATCTCCGCTTTGTCAATGTTTCATGTCTGACAACCATATGTTGACAAGGGAAAAACGCAGGCTCTTAAACACACAATTTTTGTTCTTATGTCAGTTCAAATAGGCTAATCACATAGTACCTATTCAATCTCAAAAAATATTTTTGTATTTTTCGTTTGCTTGCTATGAACTCAGATGTAGTCATAACAACTGTGACTGATTTTTGCATAGAGGCTTAATTTCCGTATCACCTGTGTCCTTTGCTAGTCATGCGAGCCTAACTCTAACTTTAGAGAACCAATGAAGATAAGAAAGTGTATATTTACTGTTTTAAGATACTATAATTAAGTTAGAGTCTATAATGTGCTTCTTCTTCTTCTTCTTGTTCAATGTCTACACAATGAGTCCGGTTCTCTGGATGCATGTTGTTGTGTTTGTTAGTTCATCAAGGCTTCCAAACAGCTTTGTGTGGATGTCTGTCTCTGTTGGTCAGTGTTCTTTTCACAGTTGATTCATCAGGTGACAATCTTGCAGGATGTGTTCAGCTGTCTTAGTCTGTGTAGGTGTCTGTTCAGTCCTTTGTGTCCAGTTCTGAGTCGAAACAATATCACCTGCTCTGCTGTATCTAGATAGTGGTCAATGTCTTGTTGCTGGTCTTCTTTTCTAATGGTCTTGATGAGTATGTTCATCTCTCACTATCAACTGTCGACCCCTCAGGTCGACACTCTTAATAAGTTACTATAGAAACAGTCAACTATAGAGCTTCGTAAATGGATGTTTACGTAGAATAGAGGGACTGAGATGGTATGATAAAATTACGAACGATGAACTCAGAGAAAGAACTAAGCAGATACCTGTGGAGAAAGAGCTAAGGAAGATACACCGGCGATGGATAGGACACACATTGAGAAAACCGACCGGGAGCATTGCAAGACAGGCATTGTTTTGGAACCTGCAAGGAAAAAGGAGTAGGGGAAGGCCTAGAAATACCAAGATAAGAGAGTTGGAGACTGATATTAAAAAGGATAGGCAAGATGTGAAAAGAAGTGGAAGGGATGCAAGCTAGAGGAGGGCTTAAAGAAGTTTGTTGCCCGCCTGCTCAGCGTGTTCGTAGCGCGCTGGACTGTGGGTGACTAGTCCTCTGTGTGTGAGGGTTCAATTCCGCGGACTGGCAGAAAAGCCACAGGTTCCCTAGATTCACGGTGTTCTTGGCACCGAACCGAAGGGTTATGATGTCCATGGCACCGAGCTGAAGAGCTGAAAGCTCAAGTGCTTCTGGATCAAAAAAAAAAAAAAGAAGTTTGTTGAAGGCCTGTGCCCTGTTGGCAGTTGAAAGGTGAAGAATAGTTATTGGTTACTAGACTGACATCATTGCACTCCGGACAGACCCATAGGTGCTGAGACTCCCCCAACAGATATCGAAGAGTATGCATACTGATGGTTCCTGTGGCTAGCTGATTCTCTCTCTTTTGCGTTCCCGGCCTAGACTGATGGATCAACTTTTATCATGTATTTTACCATGGTTTTAAGGGACTCTGTTCCTCCGTACAGCTTCTCGCGAAGCTCTGTGTTTTGGGGCCATGTTTTTTCTTATACCTGCTAACCGCTGACAGTCTTGCAGAACGTGTTCTGCCGTCATGTCCGCCTTTTGCAGGGGCACAGGCTAGTTGTGCTAATCTTAAATTTGTGGAACATGTGGGCTCGGAGCTTGTTGTGACCGGTATGGAGGCGAAGTATGGCAACTTGTTCACTACAAGAGAGACCATAGTATCCGTCGCTGTTGGTATACTGAGGATGGTCTTTTGTCCATTTGTTTCTATAGTGCGAGTCGATGGTTGTTTTGGCTTCCTCATAACTGATCTCGAGATCAGTCTGAGGTAGTCGCCCGCCTTCTTTGGCTAGTTTGTCGGCTGCTTCGTTTCCCCTTACGTTACAGTGTGATGGTATCCACTGAATGATGGTGCATTTGAGTGAGCGTGTTAGTTCATCGAGGGTCGCTTTGAGCTCATTCTGCTCTGTTTTGCCTACACTTTTCCTCTCTGATTAAACACAACTCTCACTCTGCCCCTCAGGCATCCAGTTCTACTTGTACAACAGGTAACTTCAAACTGCTTAAATCGCTGGATCGACTCAACATCTATTTTAGTGTCCTCATCCAACAGACAGTCGTGAAGAGACCGAAGAACATCCCCTTATCCATCTTCAACTTCCCAACAAATCTATACCAAGATGAGCCCGCGTGCCCAGCGTGTTCGTAGCGCGTTGGACTACGGGTGACCAGTCCTCTGTAAGTGCGGGTTCAACTCCGCGGACTGGCAGAAAAGCTACAGGTTTTCCAGATTTACGATTATCGTGGCACCGAGCCGAAGGGTTACGATGTCCATGACACCGAGCCAAGAGCTTTCAGCTCAAGTGCTTCTGGATCGAAAAAAAAATACCAAGATGAAGAAGAATAGAAACAGTGGGAAGTAAAAACAGTATGTGTCATGTTGACCACATTTCTCAGTTCATTTTCACCTGTGTGGTGCCGGGGCCCATGAATGGATACTTCTTCTTCTTCTTCTTCAGCGATCTCTGGTCATGCGCTTGAATGGATACAAAAATAGTAACACTGCTACCTACAAGGCATGTCGTAAGAGGCGACTGAGGTAGTGGCCTAGCAAAGCTACCCTAGTAAATAAAAAGCGTTGCAGAAATCAGATGTGCTGACCTACTTGTAGGCGCATAACTGACACAAGGTACAATCACTCTTAGTCTCGAATCACATACAAACCACAAGGAGTGGTTTAATAAGTGGCTGATATTGAGCGTTCGAAGAAGTAGTCAGAGCATGGAAGTCAGAGAATGGAGGTATGAGCGTGTAAATCAGAGCATGGAAGTTTGAGCGAGGAAGTCGGAGCATGGAGGATTGAAGTAACAGCATGGAGATATGAGTGTGGAGTATTGAGCATGGAAGTCAGAGCATGGAGGTTTCAGGGTGGAAGTTTGAGCATGGAAGCCAGAGCGTGGAGGTCAGAGCACGGAAGTCAGAGTGTGGAAGTCAGAGCATGAAGGATTGAGCATGGAAGTTTGAGCGCGGAGGTTTGAGCATGGAAGTCAGAGCACAGAAACCAGAGTGTGGAAGTCAGAGCATGGAGGATTGAGCGTGGAGGATTAAGCATGGAAGTCAGAGCACAGAAACCAGAGTGTGGAAGTCAGAACACGGAAGTCAGAGCGTGGAGGATTGAGTGTGGAAGTGTGAAAGTCAATGAAGAAGAATACCACTGTTCCTGAATCTTACCTTGACCCAGATCAAGCCTGGATCTGTCCACGTACATCAGACAGTACGCGCTGGCATTATGATAGCCTCCAACACTCTCCTTATGCATTTCCTCCAGTGAAGATTCTGAGACGGTTATGTCATTAAATTTGAGCCACTTGGCACGATTGGCATCGTAGATGAAAGCCCAGTAGTGTCCAGACACAGCCTGTCCCTCATGGACTAGGACAGCGTGTAGGTCATATGGAAACTGAGGAGATACCATTACATTTCTAGCATTATTAGGAATAGTAATAGTAGTATCAGGAACAGTAGTAGTAGGAATAGAAATAGTAGTATCAGGAACAGTAGTAGTAGTAGTAATAGTAGTATCAGGAACAGTAGTAGTAGTAGTAATAGTACCAACAGTAGTAGTAGTAGTAATAGTACCAACAGTAGTAGTAGTAGTAATAGTACCAACAGTAGTAGTAGTAGTAATAGTAGTATCAGGAACAGTAGTAGTAGTAGTAATAGTACCAACAGTAGTAGTAGTAATAATACCAACAGTAATAGTAATAGTACCAACAGTAATAGTACCAACAGTAGTAGTAATAGTACCAACAGTATTAGTAGTAATAGTACCAACAGTATTAGTAGGAATAGTAGTAATAGTACCAACAGTATTAGTAGTAATAGTACCAACAGTATTAGTAGTAATAGTACCAACAGTATTAGTAGTAATAGTACCAACAGTATTAGTAGTAATAGTACTAACAGTATTAGTAGTAATAGTACCAACAGTAGTAGTAGGAATAGTAGTAATAGTACCAACAGTATTAGTAGTAATAGTACCAACAGTAGTAGTAGTAGTATTAGTAGTAATAGTACCAACAGTATTAGTAGTAATAGTACCAACAGTATTAGTAGTAATAGTAGTAATAGTACCAACAGTATTAGTAGTAATAGTACCAACAGTTATGTTATGCGATCGACGTCATGGCACATTGGGCATTCCCATGCATGCTCTGTCCTCCGCTGCAGCAGCCATCCTAAAGTCCATTTGCTCACCGTACCCATGAGAAGTTGATTACTATATCTTCTCTCTCTACCGAAGACGACACTGTCTGGCATGTCCACACTTAACGCCTAATTCTCAAACTCATTCCAGTGTCTGAGACGTGCCCATGTCACATAATTGAGAGCGACCGCATTGATGATATCGGCTCTGTCCATACTTCTGCCCATTTGAGGCGGGGCATTGTGGTGTGTACAGCCAAGTCATTTTCTTGTGATGTGATCTCCGAATGCTGTCCACCCATTCCACACGCATACTTCCAGATTCAATCAGTTGAAGCATATTCATCGAGTCTGATATGATGATTGTATGGGTAACCTGTTGCTCAGCCACCCATGACAGAGCTCCGGAGGCAGCAGTGATCTCCATAGTCATGCTCGATGTCGTCTCGAAAGCGCTGCAGTCCTCATGAAGTGTGCGACCATTTCGCTGTGCTGAATAAGCCCACGATGATCTGGTTTCGTGTCTGACAGAGCCATCGGTGTAGATAATGATATCATCTGGATGGGAGTGCTCATCCACGAGTGCAAGAATCTCCGCATTGACGATGCCCGGGGCCCATTCTCTACAGCGTCTCCCAAGTGTACTGACAACCATGGTGTAAGCAGTCATATCCACTGATATAGGCATCCATTCTTCACCATGTCTCAGCTCATCTAGAGTACAGACCTGTTTAATAACATCCTCTGCCTCGGCCATCCAGGATCGGCCTCTCTTCAATCGTCTGCCCTTGTTTTCATTTATGGATGTGTGCAGAGGATGATTTTTGTCAGCAGAAACGCTCAGATAAGTCCTTATGTGGTCACCAGATGGGAAAAGAAAACGTGGAAGACCTAAGACCACCCTAAGAAGAACTATCTTACAGGAAAGTAAAACCATTCAAGATCTCCAGCTGCTAGCAACGAACCGCATCACATGGAGATTTAAAACCTCTGCCCTATGTGCCGCCTTTGGCACGAAAGGAACAAACTAACTAATAGTAGTAGAAGTAACAGGAGCAGTATTAGTAGTAGCAGTATTAGAACAAAGTCAGTTAGTGAAGTTCTAAGGCTCGGAAACATGGAAGACAACACCAGAAAACTGCAGACCTTCGTAAATGGATGTTTACGTAGAATAGAGGGACTGAGATGGTATGATAAGATTACAAACGAAGAAAAAGAAAGAACTAAGCAGGTACCAGTGGAGAAAGAGCTCAGGAAGAGACGCGGCAATCGATAGGACATACATTGAGAAGACTGACCGGAAGCAATACAAGACAGGCACTGTTTTGGAACTCGCAGGGAAAGAGGAGTAGGGGAAGGCCTAGACAGAGATGGAGAAGAGAGTAGGAGGTTTATATTAAAGGATAGATAAAACATGGAAAGAATTGGAAGGGAAGGCAAGAGAGAGGAAGAGCTGGAAGAAGTTTGTTGAAGACCTGTGCTCCGCTGGGAGTTGAAAGGTGAAGAAGAAGTATTAGAACGAACACAAACCACATAGATCTTAATGAGTGGTTAACTTGGTTGATGAGAACGAACACAAACCACATAGATCTTAATGAGTGGTTTAACTTGGTTGTTGATGAGAACAAACACAAAGAAGAAGGAGACTACCAAACAGAGCAACAAATGGACCTTTCTCAGCAAACTATAAATAAGATACATCCCAGAAGTCCTTACCTTCTTCATATAGTCGTCTGAATACATTCTATCCAGTTTTCCTACAAGCCCGGCTATGTTCTTCTGAAGTTCTGCAACAAAATATGGCAAGAATTTATCTCACTATTATTTCACTAGCAGAATAGCCTCTTCTTCTTCTTCTTTACCTCATTAGTAAAACTATTTTTATACACCACTTTTTCCAGTGGATACTGCAAGCTCAAGGGAAATGAAGAAGCTGACAGACTGGCTAAAGAGGGAGCAAGAATGCCCCAAGATGACAACCTGGTCAGCTATTCTTTCTTTCTTTCTCGAATCCTGTATGCCTCACAGCGTCAGGTCAGGAAGAGATTTCTAAAACGGGCCCTAGTATGCGCTTCGTAGATAGTCTCTTTCGTCGCTTCTGTTATCTCTGAGGTCCATCTGGTCAGCTATAAAGAAGCGAAAACCATCGCCAGAGGGCAAAGTAAAGTGGGAGAAAGAACACCCAAACCACAACAAGGATGAATGGACATTACGAACTGTCCAGAAGGGACCAGACTGCCATACTTCGCCTCCGGACAGGTCACAACAGAATCAGACACCACCTGCATAATAAATTCAAGATAAGCACCAACGATCTGTGCTCCTGTAGTTTCACGAGTATGACAACAGAGAATATCCGACAGAACTGCCCCCAGTATGCAGACCTCAGAAGAAAGAGGTGGCCTACTTACACTAGCGTCCAAGACAAACTGTATAGCATGGCTGATAATCTAAGGCAGATGGCAGCCTCTATTAGAGAATATGAAATCCCAATCTTTCTGAGGAGGCACAAGAAGAATCCACTTGTTTGTGATATAAACACCTTCAGCTGTCCATCCCCTGGTCTAGACACTGGCACTCCAAGATGTTGTTGGGCTTGTACAAACAAATATCATTCTAGATACATAAACCACTTATGCAATCTTTTTTGTAGTTAGAAGACAGAATTGATGCATTTGAGATGTGGATATATAGAAGAATAGGCAGAGTTTCAAAAACAGACAAATAAACAAGTTTTAGGAAAACTAGGCATGAAGAAACAATTATTAAGAGAAATAAAATTCAGACAAGTAAAGTATTTTGGGCACATAAAAGACATGACACCGTGATAAGATATTTACTAGAGGGAAAGTTGAGGGGAAGAGCAAGAGGAAGACCAAGAGATAAGTGGGAGGAAACTTTAAGAAATGGACAGGTTACAGTCTGGCAGTGTGCAACACCAAGGTGAAAGACAGAGGATGTTGGAGATTCATTGCAGCCAACCTTCGATGTGGAGACGGCACCTGATGATGATGAAGAATCTTTTTAGTACATAATAATAGCTGTTCGTAGCAAACGATGATGATAAAAGTTTCAGATGTGTGTTGCTGCACCTCTCTGGTGTGTGCGGCCGTGACTGTATAGTCCAATCCTAAAAACAATCCCTTATCACAGGTGGGGTGGGGCATACACGATCAAGGTTAGACATGTGGTTTTGTGTGTTTTGTCTTTTCATGCAGTTCACTTTCTCTGCGCCTCAACAGTACAATTCTCAGCTATGCAAGTTCCGCTTGTGTTATTACAGCGCCACATTTGGCGATCTTGTGGAAGGGATTCCCAGCACATGGTCTCTATATAATAATAATAATTCCTCTCGTACCGTATCGTACATAGGACCTGCAAGCAATTTCTCCTACCGCTCTATCCTGGGCAACTCTCTCAATCCCTCTATTGAACTGAGACCAATATTTCTTGCCTCTCTCAGCAAATTTCGCTTCAGGGTCTCCCTAGATCAACCTCTCCTTCTTGAACCCTTTGCATCCCACTTCAATGCCTGCTTTGATATTTTTTGATAATTTCTCCTCAAGATGTGTCCAACATAACTCCATCTTCTCTTTCTTATAACAGTTGTCACTAGTGCTTGCTCAGACATTTCTCTGATTTCATCACTTCTCCTGAATTCGTTCCATTTTATGGTGTCTATATTGAAGCATTTTAGAGACACTTAAAGAGTGTCTTTAAAGTGTTTTTTTTCTGTCTACCAACCGATCGAGTGCCCCCATCAATCTAACTGTACATCAACAAATCTTATTCAATACAACATCAACAACCCTCTAAACAAAATTAAACGTAACACACTTGTGGATCGCATTGTGGGTATTAAATCGTCTTCTTCAGTGATCTCTGGTCATGTGCTTAATATTTGCGTCATTCTTATTTCAAGTCATTCTTATGTGTCAATTTCACCCCGGCAATAATGGCTGACACATTCCATTTCTGATGACATCTTTTTTTGAGTTTGTTCTCTAGACAGTTACAGTCCCCTGCTGATGAGATCTGTCTTCCCGGGTTTGTCTGGAGTTGTCCTAATCTAGGTGACTTCAGCTTTCTGTTGCCGGGCTCACCAACCCAGGCTTTTATGCAGGGTGTGCTCCCGGACACTATAGTTTAATCCCATATATTTGAGGGAAAGTGTCATAGAAGTAAAAGACAAGACAAGAAGGATGTCCTCCTCAAGAGAGAGAGAGGATGACTGCTATTTGTCCCATAGCTGGGGGATGGGTTGGTTGCAATCAGAGCATTTACTACTCGCCGGTGGGTTTTGAACTGTCACCTTATGAGACTCCATCCTGCTCCCTGCCTTTTGGTCTGGCCTTTCACCTTCAGTCTGTTCCGCTTGGTTAGACCTCCCAGGAGTTAAAGGCACACAAACCCAAACCCTCCAACCACAATAAGGCAGGCTAATGTGGAAGGAGGTATGAAATAAAAACTTGCTGTACAAACCTCGTACATCTGCTTCCACCTCTTCTCTCCACCTCTGGAGACAGTCTTGAAGAACTTTAAGCTCCTCCGTGGTAACACTGCGAGGGTGAGGATCCAACGAGGATGTGGGTCTGTGGAGGTCTGGAGATGAGCTGGGGCATGGCTGGGAGTGTGTGGATGTAAGGTGTGATGTCGATGACAGGAAATGAGATTGAGGAGTATTAGACGACAACAATGTCATAGAGGTCGGCATTAAAGCTGCGTTAAACTCCACCTGAACAGAAGAGTCTTTGAATTTCTTAGGTTCCGGAACTGAGGAAGACAACATAGGAGAGGACTGCTGCAGCTTGTTTTGAGTATTTCTGTCTTTAGTAGGCGTAGCTAAAGACGAAGATGAAGAGTTGGCAGAGTCAGCAGTTATCAGGGGGTTTGAAGTTGCAGTTATGGGGGGAGTTGTTGGTGTTGTTGCAGATGTCCGAGACGATGGAGCTGGTATCGTCTCATCTGAAGGCGTAATACTGTCATATTCTATGGTATGAGTCATAGAGATATGCTGGGCAACCCTGTCAGATAAGAAAAAAAATGCCAAAATTGATATTTTAGAAAAATTTAATGTCAAATAAACTAAACAAATTGAAATGAAAATTGTGGCATATCTTTAACAGGATATTGCCATCAACCACAGTAAACAAGTCATCGATTTTCTAGGCACCACTTATACATTCAGCAGTTTACCATTGCTTTCAGAATGTTAGATCTATTTTTAACCATTCATAAAAATCCACGGGAACAAATTTGCTTTCAAACTTGCCCGCAGAGGGAGTTTGAACCAGGTACTCTCAGGTTGTGAGCCGCTGTAGCGTAGTTGTTAGTGAACTCGCTTCGCAAGGCTGGTGGTCTGGGTTCAGCTCCGCAATGTGCGTGGAATTTTTCCAGACCGCGACGGCTCTCAGGTCGACCCAGCCTCAACTGGGTACCAGACATGCTCTGGGAAAGTAAAGGCGGCGCGTGATGCTGACCACATCACCCATCGTGTGCCGACGGTCAATGAAAAATACAGGCCTAACACTGTATTGACCTATATACCACGAGGTATGAAAGGGTTCCTTTACTTTACTTTTTTCTTACTCTCAGGTTGTGGTCGAGTTCACTACCCCTAAGCCACAGATGCCCCCAGAAATGCATTTAGTAAACATTTCCTAATAGTCAAAACACTGGTGTGTTGCCGGGGCCCAGTGGGAGAGCAAAGAATAGTAACACTGTGACCTACAAGGTGTGTCGTGAGAGGCGAGATTGAAGTAGGGGCCTAGGGAAAGCTATCTTAGTAAATAAAAAGTGCTGCAGAAATTGAATGTGCTGGTCTACTTGTAGGTGCATAACTGCCACACTGTACAATCACTCTTAGACTCAGAGGTAGAGGTGGAGGTATGGTGCTCGCCTCTTGCTGCAACGGTACTCAGTTCATTTCCCATGTGATGTGATCAGAATATTTTTCCAATGATACCTGATCTCAATTTAGATGAGAGTGTCTAGTCCTATCGGAGAGAGGGATGATGAAATCTAGGCCCCCGCGTTCAAGTTGAGAACATAAAAAAACCCATGACAATTAAAAAACAATACGAGTGGGCTGGGCTGCAAAGCTGTTGTTCAGGCCAAATTCATTCGTAAGGTTAAACTAAAATTCAGACACATATTTTCATCACCTTCAGCTTTACCTAGGAAGGGGAAGGGGGGGGTGCCTCTGCGCTACGGAGTTTGTGCACTGCGCTGAGATCTTCCTGTGTAAGAAAGAGATCAGAACACAATTGGCCATTCGCAAAAGTGCGATGATGATGGTACCCTACCTCTTTTAGTCACTGTCTTCATTTCCGTAACTGTTTATAATTTTTACATTGTGGGGCACTAGCCCTAAGCCATGCATCTCTTAGTCTTGGTCTTCATTTCTGTAACTGTTTGTTATTTTATAGTTTGGGTGCACTAGCCCTAAGTTCTACCTCTCTTAGTCGCTGTCTTCAGTTTTGTAGTAGCTTTTCTACAATGTGGTGGCACTAGCCCTAAGCTCAACTTCTCTAAGTCGTCTTTTACAACATGCAAGAGGAGACAGTGGTTCCATTCTTCGTTACCTCAGAAACCATACAGAAGGACAACATTAAATATATAGACTATAATAATAGCCGTCCATCGCAAGCGATGATGACAACAATCCCAGACGTGTACTGTTGCACCTCTCTGGTGTGTGCGGAGGTGACTGTAGAGTCCAATCCTAGAACAGAATCCCCGACCACAGGTGGGGCATACATGATCAAGGTTAGACATGTGCGTGTTGTGTGCTCTGTCTTTTCGCGCTGCTCGTTTTCTCTGTGACTCAACAATACGATGATTCTCAGCTATTCGGGTTCCTCTTTTGTTGTTACAGCGCAACATTTGGCGATCTTGCGCAAGGGATTCCCAGCACGTATTGTCTATATCGAAGCATTTCAGAGACACTTTAAGAGTGTCTTTAAAGCGTTTTTCTGTCCACCAGCTAAACGTCTGCCCCTTCAAGCTCGCCATACATCAACTGTTTTGGGATGCGTTTATCAGGCATTCGAGCAACGTGACCGACCCATCTCAGTTGGGCCTTCTGCAACAGGGTGTTGACGCTTGGGATCTTTGCTCTTGTGAGGACTTCGCTGTCTGGAATTTTGTCCTGCCAGTTTATTTTTAGTATTCTGCGTAGACAGCTTGTGTGGAAATGGTTTAATTTTCTTGCGTGTCTGCTATACACTGTCCATGTCTCAATGAAATATATAGACTATATTTCAAGTGAAGGATGTGCAACAAAGGGAACACTTACCTGGGACATGGCACAGGAGATTCCATTTCAACATCAACAGACTGGTGAAGTGTGGACGGTGTGGTAAGTGGTTCATGTGAGGGGGAGCTTTCAGCAAAGTCAAGGGCATACTGTAAAACATCTGGCAATGGGTATCTCTTACTGCTTGACCCGTAGTTCATGAACCTGTTGTCAAAACAATAACATGTAAAATACTTCGGCAATTGATTGAATCTTGAAGTCTGTGTGCGGGAAAGGATGGGCATCATTCGGAGGTCACATCTCAAAACACTGACTTGACTGTTCACAGTTGTTAGTGAACTCGCTTCTCAAGGCTGGCGGTCCGAGTTCAACTCCGCAGTGGCGTGGAATTTTCAAAACCGCGACGGCTCTCAGATCGACCCAGTCTCAACTGGGTACCAGACATGCTCTGGGAAAGTTAAGGCGGCCAGCGTGATGCTGACCACATCACCCATCGTGTGCCGACGGTCAATGAAAATACAGGTCTATAACTGTATTGCCCTATATACCACAAGGTATGAAAGGGTTCCTTTACAGTTTTTTTTACACACCTGGAAAAGTTGGAGTGCAGGGTAATGAACATGATGACTTTTTGTAAACAATGTCCAGACTCAAGCTGTCAGTAGTATGGACAGCGACAATATCACCAATGCGGTGCGAGCTCATTTATGTAATATGGATGAGTTTCTGACACTGGATTGCTAGGCGATAATTAGAAGTTAAGTTTGGACATAGTGTCGTCTTTGTGGTAGAGAGAGAAGATATACTAATCAACTTCTAATGGGTACGGTGAGCTTTGGAATGGCTGCTGCAGCGGAGAAAGACACGCATGGGACGTACAATGTGTCATGATGTCGATCGAAAAAATAACATAACTTAAGCAAACACTCACAACAGCATTGATTGTTGGGGAGTTGAAGATGGATAAGGAGAATATTCTTCGGTCTCTTCGCGACTGTCTGTTGGATGAAGACACTAAAATCGATGTTGAATCGATCAAGCGATTTAAGCAGTTTGGAGTTACCCGTTGTTCAAGCTGAACTGGATGCCTGAGAGGCAGAGTGAGAGGTGTGTTTAATCAGAGCGCCACAGGAACAATCAGTATGCATACTCTTCGATATCTGTTGGGGAGACTGAGCACCTATGGGTCTGCCCGGAGTGCAATGCGTCAGTTTAGTAACCAATAACCAATCACCAAAGGTACTCGGTTCGCTCCTCGTGTTGAGCAATCAAAAAAGATATTTTTCTAGCGATCTCTGATGTTAATGTAGGTAAGATCACGCTTCTAGTCCTATTAGAGACGAACAATAAAATGTACGATCTGTGTTCAAGTTGAGCACTTAAAAGAACCACTGGCAGTTCAAAATTGAGAAGAGCAGATGGAGCCGTCTGCCCAGCGTTACCTCAGTGTTCGTAGCGCGTTGGACTACGGGTGACTATCCCTCTGTGTGTGGGTTCAATTCAGCGGGATGGCAGAAAAAGCCACAGATTCCCCAGATTTACGGTGTTCGTGGCACCGAACCGAAGGATTCCGATGTCCATGGCACCGAGGCGAAGAGCTGAAAAGCTCAAGTGCTTCTGGATTGGAAAAAAAAAAAAGAGCAGATGGAAAGCCGTTGTCCTGACAAAATTCATCAGAAAAAATATTTCTACAAAATATTTTCATCAACTTCTAAACTACACCGGGATCCTCACAGGTGCTATGAAGTTCGTACACTGCCACCGAGATCTTCATGTGTAAGAAATAAATCACACATGGTTACTCACCAAAGTGCAATGATGATGGTCATATCAATCAATCAATCAATCAATCAAAGTACAGGGGGTTTCTATGGCTAAGTGGTTAAGCCCTTTGCCTTGTGAGATGAAGGTCGTGGGTTCGAACCCGGACCGCACTGTTTACGAGTGCAGCTTTTTCCAGAGACCCCTAGGATTGTTGCTGGAGCTACGGAGTTCGTGCTTTGTGCAATACTCTAGGCAGGTGGCGTGCCATTTCTGCGGAGATGGACCAAGTCGTATGGGGTAAAACCTCGTACAATGAAGTCAATCCTTCGGCTTTAAAACCTGTCAATCAAAGTACATAGAGTGATTTATGAGTCTCTTGTATTTCTCTGCTTGTTGCATTGCTTTCAGATCTCTTCTATCCTCCACTGGCTGAAGGCCTGATATTGTTTCCAATGTCTCTATAAGGGTAAGTTTTCTTGTTCCAATGATGATGATGAGTGTGGCTTGGTTTTGTATATTTTATTAAGGCCGTCCACGCATAAGGTGGGACCTCAGAAATGAAAGAGGATGTGAAAAAACACTGTTCACAAAATCCAGTTCTAGAAATTACTTCTTATCCTGACGCTGTGAGGCAGAACAGGACTGAATAAAAATCGTGGCATATCCTTTATAAGACGTAGCCATAAACCACAGTAAACGAGCCGTTGATTTTCTAGGCACCACTTATACATTCATTAGCTCATTAGAAGATAATGAGCAGAAGGTGGCGATGGATAGGACACACACTGAGGAAACCCCTGACAGCATCGCGAGACAGGCTCTTAGATGGAACCCGCAGGGCAATAGAAGTAAGGGAAGACCCAGAAACACCTGGAGATGGGAGTTAGAGATGGAATGAAAAAAAAACGTGGAGAGAGTGGTGAGATCTAGAAAAGATGGCCTTGGATAGGCGGGCTTGGAAGGCCTTGGTTGCGGACCTATGCTTCCCTAGGGCGAAGGGTGAAGAAGACTTATACATTCAGTAGTTTGCCATTGCTTTCTGAACGGTGAGTTCTAGTTTTACCTTTTGTAAAAATCCCATAGAAACGAATTTGCTTCCAAACTTGCCCACCATGGGGTTTGAACCAGGTACACTTGAGTTTGTGATCGAGCTCACTACCGCTTGAACTACAGACGCTCACAGGACTAGAGAAAAGAAAATAAGTAGTAACACACAAAAGCGGTGAGAGATATGCACCAAGAAAATAACGGAGAGACATAAGACACAACACTTACTTATCCAATCTGGCCTGCAGACTACTGAGTTCATCTTTTAATTTTCTGGCTTCTTCTCGTTTCTGACGAGTGATGCTCTTGTTGCACTCAAGATATCTGGAACAAAACAAAAAACCATGACAACTCACAACAATAAATATAAAAATGTTGGAACATTCTCTCTTTCTCGCGCGATCGTTCTTTTTGGCCATTTTGATCATTCTTATTGTGATATATAAACAGCCTATGCCTTGAACGTATTTTCACGTCACATTGTTCAGCGATATTTGGTTCTCTGGTGCTTATCCTTCTGCAACGTGTCCGATTTCAGCCAGCATTTACTGGGTTCGCTCTCCGTCAGCATTTGGCTGTCCCAGCCTCCCTGCAAGGCAGCAGGTTGCTATTTTCTTCTAGGATAGCGACCCTTAGACAACCTACCCTCCCGGGTTGTTGAGCGTCATCTGCCCAGGTTTCCTGTCTTTTTTTTGTGTGACTACTTGGTTTTCCTACTGTCCAGATTTGTGTACGGTTTGTTCCGCTAGCCTTTGATTGTCCCCAATCTAACTACAAGGCAGTAGTAGTTTAACATTCAATTTCTACGTAAATAAAATCTTATTTCATTCCGCAGTGTTTTTTTTTTTGGTTTCTATTGTCTTTCCCCAGGTGGATGATGGAATTGGTTGTCCACTCTTGCTGTTAAGCGCAGGGGTGGGAGCGTTAATTTGCGTTCCAGGGCCAGAAGAGTTGCCCTTGTGTTATATCCGTGTTTATTTAGTGTGACAACTTGTTCACTACGAGAGAGACCATAGTATCCGATTTCAGCAAAACCTCCTTAGTCGCCTCTTACGACTTTCATGGCAGTTAACAGTGGTTCTATTCTTTACACCCCAAATTTGGGCCCGGTAACTACTCAGGCGTCTTCTAGTCTATATTCACCAGTCAACTTTTTCAAACTTTTCCTACAAACTTTTCAGGCCTCAACTAATTAAGTGCCTTAAAGTTGTGCCAGTTATCAGCATACAAGTAGGCCAAGCACATCTGATTTCTGCAATGCTTTTTATTTACTAGTGTACCTTGCCTAGGCCTCCACCTCAGTCGACTCTCAAGACATGTCTTGTAGGTCGCAGTGTTACTATTCTTTGCTCCCTTGCAAGTTCAGACAGCACATGGGTGAATTCTTACTTTGACTTTAAAGGTATTTATAATTAAGATCTCCAAGTAAAGAATCAGGGTCTCCTGTAGCTCAACCGTATGTAACTACTGTAGCTCAACCGTATGTAACTATACATAATGGTGATGTACTATTACCTAATGGTGACATACATATAAATAATAATGACATACCTATCTAAATATATTACAGGAGGGAACATAAGCTGTTGGTGAATCTTCTCTGCTCTGTTCAAACGTTGGTTGAAACCGAACCGAGAAAGTTCAAATGTCAGAACCACTGGCAAATGAGTGAACCAAATCTGTTGAAGTAGAAAATGAAAACTTTACATAGAAAATGTGTTGTCAACTTGATCATTTTTAACTCTTTACATGGTTTACATGAGCAGATCATTTTGAAGGGAATGGTGCCTGGAAGAGGAATGAGAGGAAGATGTAGAAGATGATGGGTGCAAGATGTCATTGACGATCTGAGAATGATTGCTGCTGATGTCAGTCAACTTGCACAGAACAGAGAGATTTTCAGGACTGCTGTCATGGGAGCCAAGTTCTGGAAGGGACAAGCTACTTGATATGTTTTACATGAGATCATTTTGGAGAGAATGGTGCCTGGAAGAAGAATGAGAGGAAGAACTAGAAGACAATGAGTACAAGATGTCGCTGACGATCTGAGAATGACTGCTGCTGATGCCGGTCAACTTGCACAGAACAGAGAGTTTTCAGGACTATGATGTGTGTTAGCGACAGTCATTCTCAGATCATCAATGACATCTTGCACACATCGTCTTCTAGGTCTTCCTCTCATTCTTCTTCCAGGCACCATTCAGTCCAAAATTATCATCTCATGTAGACCATGTCATCATCATCAAGTAGCTTGTCCCTTCCAGAACTTGGCTTCCATGACAGTAGCCCTGAAAACTATCGTTCTGTGCAAGATGATCGGCATCAGCAGCAGTCATTCTCAGGTAGTCAATGACATCTTGCCCCCATCATCTTCTAGGTCTTCCTCTCATTCTTCTTCCATGCACCATTCCCTCCAGAATTATCTTATCTAGGCACTCACGTCGTTTGATGTGTCCAAAATATTTAATTTTCCTTGTTTTTATGCTCTTTAATAGCCATCTCTCTTTAATATCAAACTGTTGCAGAACAGAAGCATTTGTTCTTTTCTCTGTCCATGATATTCTAAATTCTCTTCTGTAGCATTTACACTCAATGGCATTATCTTATCTTAACCACATTTGCTGTGAAGCATCGTGGGGAGAGTTAGTTTTCTATCTTGTGCCAGGTGTGCCGGATGTTTATGCTTTCGCAGGGACTCTGAGATGTTATCTATCCATCGTGTTCGTGGCCTGCCTCGTGCTCTGCGCCCTGAGTATCGATTATTATAGGCACGTTATGGTAGTAAATGTGGTTCCATTCTCATTAGATGGCCGAACCACTTGATTCTTTGTTTCTCGATGTACTGTATGCATGGTATAGTACCAACGATGCTTCTGATATTCTCGTTTCTCACTCTATCTCGCTTGTAACGTTGCCAGTTTTTCATAGACATCTCATCTCACATGTTGTAATCTTTCTTTCAACTCAATGGCATTAATCCTTCCTTTCGTTCGCTTGAAATATTGCCTATATATTAAACGTTGTTCGTTATATAAACTTCACTGTCCTTTGTAGCTCACACAGAAGTCTGTGTAGTTTTCTGTCGAGTGCTGTTTCGTTAGGCCAGTGAGTTTGCTTCAGTATATCATATTCGGAGCAGTCTTGAAGTATGTGCTCTGCAGTCTGATGAGCCTGTCCACATGTCTGAGTTGTCAATCCTGAAATTTGTATACATATGGCTGCGGAGTCGATTGTGCCCTGTTCTAAGGAAAGGCATTAATGATCTTGTTTGCCGCTTCATCAATGGACCATGTTCAGAGGAAAATGAAGACAAAACAGTGTCATCCTGAACGCTCAAGGGAAGCATGGAGAAGAAAGAGAGCTGAAAGATTGTGGCCTGACTTGCGATCTCATGGACTCCACTCTACATTCCTATGCTTCTTAGTGCTTTCTCTTCTCATGCTTCATATTCTATATATGTATATGTTAAATGTATATAAGTTATATATATTTATATTTGATTTTTTTAATTGTTTCTCTTCTTTTTTTCACTTCTAGTTTTTGCATTTGTTTCGTTATTCGTTTTTAGCCACAGATTTTCATTTTAGGGCCGTTGGGATGCTTATGTCGTAGTCTCTCTTTCTCTCTCACGATCACTGCCCAGACCAATGTCCCAAAATTTTCCCTTATAAATTCTTATTCATGTGGAAATCTTCTTCTTCTTCTTCTTTCGTTCGTTCTTTACGACCAATTTTAATCACTCTTTGTGATATGTTTGATCTTTGCCAAACGTGTATACGTTGCACATTGGTTTGGTAGGCCCTAAACGCATAGACTTCTACACGTTTAGGACACATGCATCCGATTTCAGCCAAACCTCCTTAGTCGCCTCTTCGACATGCATGGCAGGTAACAGTGGTTCTATTCTTTACACCCCAAATTTGGGCGCGGTAACCACTCGGGCGCATGTGGAAATCTGATTCATGCAGCCTTAGCATTGGTGTGTTCCGTCACATCTTCAGTGCCATTTGGAGCTCTGGTGCTTATCCTTCGGCGATGTGTCCAGTTTTAGCCAACGTTTACTGGGTCCGCTCTCCGTCAGCCTTGGCCTGTCCCCAGCTGACCTGCAAGGCAGCAGGTTGCTATTTTCTTTTAGGGTAGCTACCTTTAGACAACCTTCCCTCCCGGGTTGTTGAGCATCATCTACCAAGGTTATCTGTCTTTTTTTTTGACTACTTGGTTTACCTGCCGTCCAGTTTTGTGTAAGGTTTGCTCCGCTAGCCTTGATTGTCCCCAATCAAACTACAAAGCAGTAGTAGTTGTCGTAGTCTATATATAGTGTGTTGTGAAATTTGTCACTCCTGCTGTACCGTTATTGTTTTTGTATTTTGTAAAACTATAGTACTTTGTTATTACGTGTTTTGCCATTGCCACACAGTTTTACTGTAGTCTTCCCCTATATCGATAATACTATTGACCTGACTTGGGAAAACCTAGGTAGAAAATCGGCAGAACAACAGCAACGGAAATCTCTTGTGAAAGCCTTATGTGTCATATAGGGCACGAAAAGGAATTCGATAGATTGGTTATTGATGTCACAGCACTCCTGGCAGACCCATAGGTGCTCAGTCTCCCCCAACAGATGTCGAAGGGTGCATACTGATGGTTCCTGTGGATTGCTGGTTAAACACACTTCTCTCTCAAAGAAGACATCAGTCGTTCATTACCCACCTCTTGTCCTGATTTCTGGCTAGAGTCTCCGCTGATGGTTTCAATCTCTCCCTGGGCAGTTGTTGCCTCTAGACTCTCGTGGATGTCTCGGAAACCCACAACATTCAATGGATACTGACCAAAGGTAACCTCCTGACTAAACACTTTGCCTGAAAAAATAAAAAATAAATGAAAAAGAAGTCAGAATTTTCAGACTTTCTACAGGTCACAACAGTTTAAGTCTTCTTCTTCTTCCAATGTTTTGAGACATCGATATGTATACTTTTAAAGTAGTTAGTGGTCAACCCGAGTCAATGTACATCTCCATATAGCTTGTCTTGGACTGACATCGATTTGTATACTTTTAAAGTAGTTAGTGGTCAATCCGAGGCAATGTACATCTCCATATAGCTTGTCTTGGACTGACATCAATTTGTATACTTTTAAAGTAGTTAGTGGTCAACCAGAGTCCATGTACATCACTATATAGCTTGTCTTAGACTGGTATGGGGGTTGGTCATGTGTTTTCCCTCTGTTCACTGTATGTTGGACATTCTTGCAGTATGTGTGTCTCTGTCATCTTGCTGGTGCCACATGTGCATATGTCAGAAGGGCTTATTTTGTACTTGTTAAACAGATGGTACCCCAGTCTACTCTGCCCTGTTCGTAGACGAAAAATGACAACCTGTTCTTCTCTAAGTTCATGGCATGCATCATCCTTTTCATGACCTGTAACAGATTAAGTGAGCCCGCGTGCCCAGCGTGTTCGTAGCGCGTTGGACCGCGGGTGACTAGCTCTCTGTGTGTGCGGGTTCAATTCCACGGGTTGGCAGAAAAGCCACAGGTCCCCCAGATTCACGGTGTTTGTGGCACCGAACTGAAGGGTTACGATGTCCATGGCCCCGAGTAGAAGAGCTGAAAGCTCAAGTGCTTCTGGATCGGAAAAAACAAAAACAAAACAGATTAAGTGAACTCACTTCTTCGGCTTGTGGTCTAGGTTCAATTCTTCTTCTGTGTTCTCACTAGATTGGCATTTCGGATTCTCTAATAAAGGCAGCCGTCTGCCTCAGATTATCAGCCACGCCATACAGTTTGTCTTGGACGCTGGTGTAGGTGGGTCACCTCTTTCTTCTCAAGTTTGCATACTGGGGGCAGTTCTGCAGGATATAATTCCTATGATTTCTGTTTCCCCGTTTGTGCCGACCTCTTTCCGCAGTAAGTTTTGGCCACCCTTGTGATGGTAGGTCTGACATTCTTACTGCGTGGCTAAATCTTCGAGGCAGATTGGTGACCGTAGAATCCGTTATCCCATTCCTCATTGTGAGGGTCGTTGCCCCATGTTATCGCCTTATGGCCTTGTGCATCCGTTTTCTGCAAGCATTTGTTTCGGGTTAGCATTCCCTAGCGGATACGTGCATCCGATTTCAGCCAAACCTCCTTAGTCGCCTCTTACGACATGCATGGCAGGTAACAGTGGTTCTATTCTTTACACCCCAAATTTGGGCCCGGTAACCACTCGGGCGAGGTTCAATTCCACAGTGGGCGTATAATTTTTTCAGACCATAATAGCTCTAGGTCGACCCAGCCTCAATTGGGTACCAGTAAAATACCTAGAAGTAACGACGGCTGGCATGATATTGACCACATCTCCCATCGTGTGCCGACGGTCATTAAAAAATATGGACCTAACACTGTATTATCCACTATACCTTGAGGTATGCAAGGGTTCCTTTCTTCTTCACCCTTAGGGAAGCATAGGTTCGCAACCAAGACCTTCCAAGTCTGCCTATCCAAGGTCATCCTTTTCAGATCTCTCCACCCATTTCCTTGCATTCCATCTCCAACTCCTGTCTTCAGGTGTTGCTGTGTCTTCCCCTACCTCTATTGCCCTGGGGTTCTGCCGGAGAGCCCGTTTTGTGATGTCGCCAGGGGGCCTCCTCAGTGAGTGTCCCATCTATCGTAAGCTCCGCTCCCCATATCCTCATCCACCTGTCGTTGTCCTGTTCTATCCCAGAGTTCCTTTTACTTCCTTTAATTTTACTTCTTATTTTTTAGCCTGTAACACGCTTGGCGTTTCTGGTAGCAAAAAAAGCATGCCATTCTTCTCTGTCCCTTTGTATTGTGTTCCAGCTGCGATTCATTTTTTCAGTTCCTGTTCTACTGTTATCTTTCATGTGGTTTTGGGTCCTCCATGGTTTTGTTATATCTCACTGTAGTTTTTGTGACAGAGTTAGCCTTCACACCTGTCTGATCCACCTCCACTGTCTCTTTTGTGTTCTTAAAAATGCTCATCTGTAAGGCTAGGCAATTGGTGCCATAAGAAATAAAAGTTATTGGTTCGAATCCTTCTTCTTTTTCTTGACGCTCCATATCGACCACTTGTTAACTGCTCTGTGCGATTTGTATGTGATCTGAGCCTAAGAGCGATTGTATGTTGTGCCAGTTATGCACCTACAAGTAGGCCAGCACATCTGATATCTGCAATGCTTTTTATTTACTAGGTATTTTCCTAGACCCCTACCTCAGTCGCCTCTTTTGACATGCCTTGTAGGTCGCAGTGTTACTATTCTTTGCTTCCCTTCGGGCTCCAGCACCTTCTTCTTCTTTGCGTTCGTTCTTTACGACCAATTTTAATCACTTTTTGTGATATGTTTGATCTTTGCCAAGAACGTGTATACGTTGCACATTGGTTTGGTAGGCCCCTAAACGCATAAACTTCTACACGTTTAGGACACATGCATCCGATTTCAGCCAAACCTCCTTAGTCGCCTCTTACGCGTGGCAGGTAACAGTGGTTCTATTCTTTACACCCCAAATTTGGGCCCCGGTAACCACTCGGGCAGCTCCAGCACCATACGGGCGAGTTAAGTATAAAAACAAGTTTTCAAAATGTTTGCCTGAATGATTTGTTGAAACCTACCCTCATGAAAACCTTCTGCTTTATATTTCCCCTGGAACAGCTGGTGGACTGGGTTCTCTCTGCTCTCTTGACCACTGTAAAGTCATAATGATAGGTATACAAATAAATGTAAAAGCATACAGTTATGATATAGGTTCTGTTATATAAAGGAGTGCCAGAGCCCGTCTGTCCAGCGTGTTCAGTGAGCGTTGGACTAAGGGTGACTATCCCTCTGTGTGTGCGGGTTCAATTCCACGGGATGACAGAAAAAGCCACAGATTCCCCAGATTTACGGTGTTCGTGGCACCGAACCAAAGGGTTATGATGTCCATGGCACCGAGCTGAAGAGCTGAAAAGCGCAAGTGCTTCTGGATCGAAAAAAAAGGGGTGCCCGCCTGTCCAGCGTGTTCGTAATGCGTTGGACTACGGGTAACTATCCCTCTGTGTGTGCGGGTTCAATTCTGCGGGCTGGCAGAAAAGCCACAGGTTCCCCAGATTCACTGTGTTCGTGGCACCGAGTCGAAGAGCTGAAAGCTCAAGTGTTTCTGGATCGGAAAAAAAATATATAAAGGTGTCTCTGTTGTGTAGAGGTTAGGTGCCCGTCTCTCATGCCAAAAGGAACCAGGTTCGCTCCCTCATTGAATCATCTGGATATTTTTCCAGAGATCCTGATCTCAGTGTAGGTGAGATCAAGTTCCTAGTCCTATTGGAGACAGACAATAAAACGTAGGTCCTGTGTTTAAGTTGAGCACATAAAAAAACCCATGACAGTTAAAAATCGAGAAGAGCAGGCTGGAATGCGCTGCTCGTGCAAAAATCATTCTAAAAGATTAAAAATAAAATTCTTACAAAAATATCTTCACTATTACATCGTGGACCCTCGCCAGTGCTACAGAGTTTGTGCATTGCAGATGAGATCTTCCTGTGTAAGAAAGAGATCGGAGCACACTTGGTTACTCACCGAAGTGCAATGATGATGGTCCTATCAATTAATCAGTTATGATAAGTGCTATTTACTCATTCTTCTGCAATCGATTTCTCCATGCTCTGATATTTCAACACATAGATAAGATTCCTCCAGGAATCCAGCAGGATACTGTCGATGAAGTCGCAGAATATCTATGTTTTTGTTTCCAGTTCGTCTGCTATGAACTCAGATCAGCAGAATATTGTCAAAAATTCACACAATCTCATCAGCCCCCATGAATTCAGGTGCAGACCTACTATGGTGCTTCTGACTGATTTTTGCGTGAAATATTGCTTTCCATATCATTAGTGTCCCCCTCGCCCGAGTGGTTACCGGGGCCCAATTTTGGGGTGTAAAGAATAGAACCACTGTTACCTGTCATGCATGTCGTAGAGGCGACTAAGGAGGTTTGGCTGAAGTCGGAGGTTTGGCTGAAGTCGGATGCATGTGTCCTAAACGTGTAGAAGTTTATGTGTTTAGGGGCCTACCAAACCAATGTGCAACGTATACACGTTCTTGGCAAAGATCAAACATATCACAAGAGTGATTAAAATTGGTCGTAAAGAATGAACGCAAAGAAGAAAGATTAGTGTCCCCTTGCTATTTAGGTTAACCTTACTCCGACCTCAGAGGTACTTGTAACTTGGATCCTCAAGTAAAGGATCAGGGTTTCCTGTAGTTTAACGGCGAACTATATGCGCACCAAATGTTTGGCAGGCATAAGCTGGCATAAATTTCAATGCATGTTGTCCCTACAGCAGCGTGCTATCAACTCCGTTATCTCAGTGACCCCAATGTCATTCAATTTAGTAATTTCCCAGGGTTAAGTTTTTCGATATATGTTATGTCTGTATGCCGTACAAGAAGTCTGAATTTCTTCCCTTATGTTGTGTCCTATGTTGTATTCCAGAACTAAGGTACGCAGATGACACAGTACTACTCTCAAATAGTGCCACCGGCTTGGAGCATCTAGTTCGGACTGTCAAGAAGCACAGCGAAGAACATAACCTTTTTCTGAATATAAAGAAAACTACAATTATGTCCACGGACAAAGCAAAATCTCAACCCAAAATTACCATCAATAATGAAGACATTGAGAACGTCACATATTTTGAATATCTTGGCTCGATAATTACCAACAATGGAGATTGTACGAAAGAAGTTAGAAGAAGGCTAGCCATGGCTTTCCAGAGGGTGGTAAGCATGAAAAAACTACGGCATGACACAAGCAAAGAAACAAAAGTAAGACTTCTGAGAACATGGATATTCCCTGTTACAACATATGGATGCGAATCGTTGACCATAACATAAACATTAAAAAACAAATTGAAGCTTTTGAAACAAGGAGCTATAGAAAAGTTCTTAGAACATCCTACGACACTTGATAATCAATTCCTTTACTCATCAGTTCACTATTACCAGAATATAAACATTAATACAGTTTACTCTTCTTCTTTTGTCGTTACACTGCTACCGGGTTGTTGCCCAGTGTCGTCACACTGCTACCGGGTTGTTGCCCAGTGTCGTCACACTGCTACCGGGTTGTTGCCCAGTGTCGTGGTTTTCTGTTTTTGTCTTGCGCTGTTCTGGTGGCTTGTGTGATTGTTATCTTTGCTCTTTCACAGGATTCTGCTACGCCATCTAACCATCTTTTCCGTGGTCTTCCTCTTGCCTTCTTTCCCGATGTTCTGTTGTAGAAGACTCTGTATACTGTGGAGTTTGGATGCATTCTTATTAAGTGGCCAAACCACTTCATTCTTTGTTTATCTATGTAATTCAAGCACGGTTTGTGCCAACTTTCTTTCTTATGCTGATGTTGGTGATTCTGTCTTTTCTTGTGTTGTTGGTAACTTTTCACAGGCAACGCATTTCACATGTAGTTATTTTTGTGACTGCGCTTTGCTCAATGTCCATGTTTGGCTCTGGTAACACAAAGTAGGTATAAAAATGCTGTTGATCATCTGTTGTAGCTACCTGTGAAATTTTGGACAGTTTACTCAACTACCATAAAGATAAACATTAACACAGTCTTCTCAACTACCTCAAAGAAGGAGGAACATTGAAAGCATCCTCCAGCCATTCCAGAAGCTTGTGTTGAAACTCACTGACATCCTGCTGAAAGATATTGTAAGATTTTCATGCTAATTCAATGTGATATAGGATATCTGTTGATGTATTTGACATAGAAATAACTAACATAGTTTTTAAATGTCTTGCCACTCTATGGGTGGCTGATGACATGGTTTTTTAAAAGTCTTGACTTGCCCGAGTGGTTACCGGGCCCAAATTTGAGGTGTAAAGAATAGAACCACTGTTACCTGCCCGCATGTCGTAAGAGGTGACTAAGGCGGTTTGGCTGAAATCGGATGCACATGTCCTTAATGTATTGAAGTCTATGCATTTAGGGGCGTACCAAACCAATGTGCAACGTATACACGTTTTTGGCAAAAATCAAGCGTATCACAAAGAGTGATTAAAATTGGTCGTAAAGAACAAACGCAAAGAAGAAATGTCTTGACACTCTATGGGTGGCGGGGGACATGTATTTACACTCTATGGGTGACTGGGGACATGTATTGACACTCTATGGGTGGCAGGAGACATGTCATGACACTCTATGGGTGGCGGGGGACATGTCATGACACTCTATTGGTTGCTGAGGACATGGTTCTTAAATGTCTGGACGCTCTTAAGATAAACTGGACAGAGTTGATAAATGTCTGGACACTCTTAAGATAAACTGGACAGGGTTGATAAATGTCTGGACACTCTTAAGATAAACTGGACCGCCCGAGTGGTTGCTGAGGCCCAAATTTGGGGTATAAAGAATAGAACCACTGTTACTTGTCATGCATGTCGTAAGAGGCGACTAAGGAGGTTTGGCTAAAATCGGATGCATGTGTCCGCTAGGTAATGCTAACCGAAACAAATGCTTGCAGAAAACGGATGCACCAGGCCATAAGGCGCATAACATGGTGCACCGACCCTCACAATGAGGAATGGGATAGCGATTCTCGCCCCCAATCTGCCTCGGAGATTTAGCCATGCAGTAAGAATGTCAGACCTACCATCACGAGTGGCCAAAACTTACTGTGGGAAGAGGTCGGCACAAGCGGGTAAGCAGAAATCATAGGAATTATATCCTACAGAACTGCCCCCAGTATGCAGACTTGAGAAGAAAGAGGTGGCCCACTTACACTAGCATCCGAGACAAACTGTATGGCGTGGCTGATAATCCGAGGCAGACGGCTGTCATTATTAGAGAATTTGAAATCCCAATCTAGTGAGAATGCAGAAGAAGAAGATAAACTGGACAGGGTTGATAAATGTCTGGACATTCTTAAGATAAATGTCTGCAAGCAATTCTTGGCATCGTGCAAGCAATTCTTGATTCGAGATAGTAGTCGGCCAGTACACGCGTAAGATTTTTCACAGACAAGTTGTATGAAAGGCGGAGAGTCTGGACATATCCTGTTCTGTCATCTCCAGCATTCCGATCCGTACAGCAATGTTGACAGCACACAGCTGTTATAGATACTAGTCTTGGTTCTGATGTTGTATTGGGCAGATTTCCAGGCGGTCTGAAGGGTCATGAATGCACTAAAGATAAACTGGACAGGATTGATAAATGACGACATTCTTAAGATAAACTGGACAGGGTTGATAAATGTCTGGACACTCTATGGATGGTAGGGAACAAGGCTCACAAATGTTTGTGTCCCCCTCTAAGGATGAGTAGGACATGGTTTAAAAAAAATCTTGACACGCTAATAACTACCGATACAATCACAGACAGACAGTGAGACTCACCTGCTGTCCATCTTGCACTGTCGTAGAGGAAGCTTCCTTCAGGATGTTCACCGACTTACTAGGATCCACATATTTCCTCTCGGAGCCTACCATCAGGGCAAACAGCTGGCGCAGCTCTGATCTGAAACGAAGGTTGTGACCTGTCTGTAACAATAAAAGATTATAACAAACATCAAACACTTGTCACAAACATCAAACACTTGTCGCAAATATCAAACACTTGTCATAAACATCAAACACATGTCACAAACATTAAGCACTTGTCACAAATAAAAAACACTTTATATGGGCGTCTCTGGCTTAGCGGGTGTTAGCTTGATCACAACTCAAGAGTACCTGGTTCACTCCGCTGCGGGCAGTTGGTAAGCAAATTTGTCATTACTGTCTTAGTACCGCTTTTTAGAGTGATGTGGGCGAGCACACAACACGCACATGTCTAACCTTGATCATGTATGCCCCACCTGTGGTCGGGATTCTGTTCTAGGATTGGACTCTACAGTCACCTCCGCACACACCAGAGAGGTGCAACAGCACACGTCTGAGATTGTTGTCATCATCGTTTGCGATGGACGGCTACTTATGAGGACAGGGGGGACAAGAGTCTGAGGAATTTAATGGATGCATGACTAGCTCAGTCACCGTGAAACTGTTCAGGTTGGGATTTTTCTTGTATGCCCTTGACAGCAAAAAATCCCTGGCCTTACCGTGGATTGACCTCGGGTTTCGTGCATTGTAGCCGAGCTCTAACCCATTCGGCCAGAAGCTTATCTTTTGCACAAATCTGTGTCGCTGGGGTCTACAAGGAATTGCGACCAACAAGGCATGTCGTAAGAGGCGACTAAAGTAGGGGCCTAGAAACCTACACTAATAAGTAAAAAAGCTACACAGAAATCAGATGTTCTGGCCTACTTGTAGTCGCATAACTGGCACAACATACAACCACTCTTAGGCTAAGATTACATATAAATCACAAAGAGTGGTTTAACATGTGGTCGATATGGCAGCATTAGAAGAAGAAGCTCTTAGGCTTAGATCACACACAAATCACAGAGTGGTTTAGCATGTGGTCGATATGGCAGCATTAGAAGAAGAAGCTCTTAGGCTTAGATCACATACAAATCACAAAGAGTGGTTTAACATGTGGTCGATATGGCAGCATTAGATGAAGAAGTTCTTAGGCTTAGATCACATACAAATCACAGAGTGGTTTAGCATGTGGTCGATATGGCAGCATTAGAAGAAGAAGCTCTTAGGCTTAGATCACATACAAATCACAAAGAGTGGTTTAACATGTGGTCGATATGGTAGCATTAGAAGAAGAAGTTCTTAGGCTTAGATCACATACAAATCACAGAGTGGTTTAACATGTGGTCGATATGGCAGCATTAGAAGAAGAAGCTCTTAGGCTTAGATCACACACAAATCACAAAGAGTGGTTTAACATGTGGTCGATATGGCAGCATTAGAAGAAGAAGCTCTTAGGCTTAGATCACATACAAATCACAAAGAGTGGTTTAACATGTGGTCGATATGGCAGCATTAGAAGAAGAAGCTCTTAGACTTAGATCACATACAAATCACAAAGAGTGGTTTAACATGTGGTCGATATGGCAGCATTAAAAGAAGAAGCTCTTAGGCTTAGATCACATACAAATCACAAAGAGTGGTTTAACATGTGATCGATATGGCAGCATTAGAAGAAGATGCTCTTAGGCTTAGATCACATACAAATCACAAAGAGTGGTTTAACATGTGGTCGATATGGCACCATTAGAAGAAGAAGCTCTTAGGCTTAGATCACATACAAATCACAAAGAGTGATTTAATATGTGGTCGATATGGCAGCATTAGAAGAAGAAGCTCTTAGGCTTAGATCACATACAAATCACAGAGTGGTTTAGCATGTGATCGATATGGCAGCATTAGAAGAAGAAGCTCTTAGGCTTAGATCACATACAAATCACAGAGTAGTTTAGCATGTGGTTGATATGGCAGCATTAGAAGAAGAAGCTCTTAGGCTTAGATCACATACAAATCACAGAGTGGTTTAGCATGTGATCGATATGGCAGCATTAGAAGAAGAAGTTCTTAGGCTTAGATCAGTTTAACATGTGGTCGATATGGTAGCATTAGAAGAAGCTCTTAGGCTTAGATCACATACAAATCACAAAGAGTGATTTAACATGTGGTCGATATGGAAGCATTAGATGAAGAAAACTATAAATAGTACCTACCTCATTCTCTAGAAGCGGCCTGGTTTTGTAGTTAAGCACAATGTCTTTGAATTTGTGTATGTGGAAGAGGGACTGAAAAATAAGACAGTGAGATTACATGAATGATGGATTAATTGATAAGACTGATTGATAAGACTGATTGATTGATTAATTGATTGATAAGATTCTACTTCTTCTTCTTTGCGTTCATTCTTTACAACCAATTTTAATCACTCTTTGTGATATGTTTGATCTTTGCCAAGAACGTGTATACGTTGCACATTGGTTTGGTAGGCCCCTAAACATATAGACTGCTACATGTTTAGGACACGTGCATCCAATTTCAGCCAAATTGATAAGATCATCATCATTGCATTTCAGTGAATAATTATGTTTGGTACAATCTCATTCTTATTCTGGAAGATTTTAGGGGCATTGCACAAATTTTACAGCATTGACTAGGGTCCGCGATATCAAGATGATTGTCGACTCAGAACTGGACACAACAGAATGAACAGACACTTACACAGACTAAAACTAGTTCCATCACCCACATGTGCTTGTGGACAGACGGCACAGACAGCTGAACACATCCTGCAAGATTGTCACATGATGAATCAACTGCGGAAAGAACACTGGCCAACAGAGACAGACATCAACACAAAACTGTTTGGAAGCTTTGATGAACTAACAAATACAACAACATACATCCAGAGAACCGAACTCGTTGTATAGACATTGAACATCAGCGAACGAGAAGAAGAAGATGATTGTAGGAATTTTGCAAGAAAATTGTCAGAAAATGTGTAGGCATATTATTGAAAATAATTAATAAAAAATTGAATTTTGCCTGGCAGCGGCTGTATTCTTCCCCCTTCATCCCTAGGGAGGCGTAGTTCCGCAACAAAGGTTCTCTAAGCCATTCTATTCATGGCCATCTTTTCCAGGTCTCTCCACTCTTGTCCCATTTTCTTGCATTCCGGTTCTATCTCCCTTCATGAAAAAGTTAATGGTCATACCCTATCTCCCTTCATGAAAAAGTTAATGGTCATACCCTATCCTCCCTTCATGAAAAAGTTAATGGTCATACCCTATCTCCCTTCATGAAAAAGTTAATGGTCATAACCTATCTCCCTTCATGAAAAAGTTAATGGTCATACCCTTTTCTCCCTTCATGAAAAAGTTAATGGTCATACCCTATTCTCCCTTCATGGTCACACCCTGTCTTTCTTCATGAAAAACTACATAGCCATCTTGGAACAGTAGAACTGTCGGCTACCTAGGTCAGTCATTAACACTGAACCTCAACAGATGAAAAATATATGACTTTTAACAGAAGTATGACTTTCAACCGGCTAACTTCATAACTTCAATGGGCTAACTTCACCCGACTAACTTCATAACTTCAACCGGCTAACTTCACAACTTCAACCGGCTAACTTCATAACTTCAACCGACTAACTTCATAACTTCAAACGGTTAACTCTACAGATTCAACCAGTTAACTTCATAACTTCAACCGGCTAACTTCATAACTTCAAGTGGCTAAGTCCACAACCTCAACTGGCTAATTTCATAACTTCAACCGACTAACTTCAAAACTTCAACTGGCTAACTTCATAACTTAAACCCGCTAACTTCATAACTTCAAGCAGCTAACTTTATAACGTCAACCGGCTAACTTTATATTTTAAACCGCCTAACTTCATAACTTTAACCGTCTAACCTCATAACTTTAACCATCTAACTTAATATCTTCAACCGACTAACTTCATGTCAACCGACTAACTTCATAACTTCAAGACACATATATGTCTACCTGGATAACTGCACTGAACCAACAGGTGTTGCCTACATTCTTGAGCCCAACAGGCCAGCCTTCTTGTCTTCTGCGCTCGTGTGGGTTGAGAGGATCAATAAACCACAGCTCACCCCTCTTCCTCTTTGTGCTTCCTTTACTGTCAGCTAAACTTGCTTCAAGAACTCTGACAAATATATGTCATATAGTCAATTTTAGTACAAACATATTGTCAACAAACAAAATTGAAAAGAAACTGGACAGTTTTGAGAATAAAAGTCTGCGAAAATTATTAAAAGTAAAATGGAGTGATTTCGTTTTGAATAACACAGTGAGAGATAGAACACACCAACAACCCGTATCAAATATTATAAGGAAACGAAGGTGGAAATATTTACGTCATGTTCTTAGATCAGACGAAAAGAGACTAAATCGACAATGTGGTCACCAGTTGGGAAAAGAAAACGTGGAAGACCTAAGACCACTCTTCGAAGAACAATCCTACAAGAAAGTAAACTATTGGGATGTAAAACCATACAAGATCTCCAACTGCTAGCAGAGAACCGCATCACATGGAGATCTAAAACCTCTGCCCTATGTGCCGCCTTTGGGATGAAAGGCACAAACTACTAACTATATGTCAAATAGTAAATTTTAGTGTAAACATATGTACTTCTAGTTTGTTGTTTTTTTGCATTTATTTCGTTATTAGTTTTTAGTACCAGATTTTCATTTTTAGGACCATTGGAATGTCTGTTGTAGTCTATATGTAGTGTGCTGTGAACTTCATACTCCTGTTGTATCGTTTGCTTGATAAAGGCCTTTTGGTCGAAACGTTGTGTATTGTTACTGTTTTTTTAAAAACTACAGTACTTTGTTATTATGTGTTTTGCTATAAACATATGTAAATTAGCCAATTTTAGTATAATCCTGTCTCATATACCGCTATGAGACATGTTGATCTTACCTCTGATGTTGAAGAAGGCCTGCCTGTATGGTAGGGGAACACTGACTATAAGAAGGCCTTCAGGCAAAAATCAGTCAGAAGCGACATACCAGACGCCCTGACTACGCTTGAATTCATAGCGGGCGCGCACAGAAGAAGAAGGCATGCTGATTACAATACCTGCTCGCCCGAGTGGTTACCGGGCCCAAATTTGGGGTGTAAAAATAGAACCACTGTTACCTGCCACGCATGTCGTAAGAGGCGAGTAAGGTGGTTTGGTTGAAATCGGATGCACATGTCCTAAACGTGTAAAAGTCTATGCGTTTAGGGGCCTACTAAACCAATGTGCAACGTATACAAGTTCTTGGCAAAGATCAAACATGTCACAAAGAGTGATTAAAATTGGTCGTAAAGAACGAACGCAAAGAATAAGACAATACCTGCTCGCCCGTGTGTTGCAGGGGCCCGAAAGGGGAGAAAAGAGTAGAAACATTGTGACCTACAAGGCATGTCGTAAGAGGCCTAGGGAAGCTACCCTAGAAAATAAAAAGCGTAGCAGAAATCGGATTTTCTGGCCTACTTGTAGGCGCATAACAGGCACAACGCACTATCGCTCTTGGGCTTGGATCACATACAAATCACAAAGAGCGGTTAACAAGTGGTCGATATGGAGCATTCGAAGAAGAAAATACCTGCTAATATCTTGTTCCTCTCTGCTGATTTGTCCCCAAGAATTCCTGAGTGTCCCGAGTCAGGTCAATGTATTCTGTGGAAGAAAATCATAATAAAAGTTCAGGAATGGAGATATCCTTTATGTCCCTTCTTTATGACCCAACCAAAAAAAAAGTAGCTATGGACTGATATAAAAATATCCGGTTGAAAGGATATTCCCAATAATGATTAATATATGATTTGATAAATTGATTGATAGGACCATCATCATCGCACTTGGTGAGTAACCATGTGTGCTCTGATCTCTTTCTTAAACACAAAGATCACAGCGACAGTGCACAGACTCTGTAGCACCGGCAAGGCTCCTCGATGTAATTTAGAAAATGGTAATTTTGTAGAAATGATTAATTTTTAATGAATTTTGACAGGGCAGCTGCTTTCCAGCCTGCTCTTCTCGAATATATTTCTAACAGAGACAGAAACAATGAATAGATTCATGAACTTCTCTAAACATCTCTACCTTCTGTGTCTGTCGTCTGTATACCAGGTGCTGATGCTGGAGACTTCTTCTGTGCACCAGAGTATGGAGATGATGTAGAAGAGGATCCTGGCTGAGAATCAACACTGTCCAGTGCCTTTATGTTTGTCTGTTGAACTTTCTGTTGAAATTATTCAATAGTTGTACATCATATTATTTTTTAAAATGTCATTACTTCCTGTGTAATACCGCTTTTTAGAGCGGTGTATGACAGGGGGGAACATGAGCCTGAGGAATGTAATGGCTGCATGGCTAGTGCAGTCACCGCAAAACTATTCAGGTTACAATTTTTTCTTTATGCCCATGACAGAAAAAAACTCCTTGATTTTACCGGGATCAAACCGGTCGGCCAAATGAAATAGAGTGCTGTCCCCATTTGGGAGACCCGGGTTTGATCCCGTAAGATCAAGGAGTTTTTCTGTCATGGGCATAAAGAAAAAATTGTAACGGATCAAACCCGGTCTCCCAAATGGGGACAGCGCTCTATTTCATTTGGCCAGATTCTCAACTATTACATTATTAAAGATGGAAAATTCATTTTTTTAAAAATGGGGCTACAGAAAAATTCAAACCCATCTTCACATTTCCTGCTCAGAAACTGATGATGGCTTCCTTCAGCTTCCATGTGTTGCTGGGGCGCTCAAGGGGAGCAAAGAATAGTAGCACTGCAACCTACAAAGCATGTCGTAAGAGGCGACTGAGTTAGAGACCTAGGGAAGCTATCCTAGTAAATAAAAAGTATCACAGAAATCGGATGTGCTGGCCTACTTGTAGGCGCATAACTGGCACAATGTACAATCGCTCTTATGATCATTACCACTTACAAATCAGAGTGGTTAACAAGTGGTCGATGTGGAGCATTCAAAGAAGAAGCTACCTTCAGAAGTATTATTCAACTGTCTGTATTAACCCTTTCACTCCGTAGTTTATTAGTTTAACCCTCTGGAGACACTTATACTGCAATGTATAATGAATTACCCTGTATACTGGCTGTTCGACATCTTATAATATACAGCGGGCCTGTGTATCTGCTTGGAGGAAGGAAAGGGTTAAATAACAAGACATATACTAGATAAACTTAAGCGTGCAGTGTATATAAGAATATCAATGATGTCTGTGCCAGTAAATTATCAATGATGTTTCACAACATGAGTTTATTATCAATGATGCTTCACAACATGAGTTTATTATCAATGATGCTTCACAACATGAGTTTATTATCAATGATGTTTCACAACATGAGTTTATTATCAATGATGTTTCACAGCATGACATTATCAATGTTACACAACATGCATTTATTATCAATGATGTTTCACAACATGAGTTTATTATCAATGATGTCTCACAACATGAGTTTATTATCAATGATGCTTCACAACATGAGTTTATTATCAATGATGTTTCACAACATGAGTTTATTATCAATGATGTTTAACAACATGAGTTTATTATCAATGATGTTTCCCAACATGTGTTTATTATCAATGATGTTTCACAACATGAGATTATTATCAATGATGTTTCACAACATGAGTTTATTATCAATGATGTTTCACAACATGTGTTTATTATCAATGATGTTTCACAACATGAGATTATTATCAATGATGTTTCACAACATGAGTTTATTATCAATGATGTTTCACAACATGAGTTTATTATCAATGATGTTTCACAACATGAAATTATCAATGATGTTTCACCTTTGTATTGTTGGCATCAGACAGAGTGTCATCTCCTATGATTGTTGTGACAACATCTTCCACTTTGAGAGTGCCATCTGTTCTCATACAGGCTTGAATGGCTTCCTTGATCACATGATCAGGTGCCCTGTAACTTCCGAATCTTCGCTATGGTCAGATTCAAGTTCTCCTCTCGGGGTCTCTAGAAATAGATTATATTGTAAACTATAATTTCTATTCTCAAGTATCCAGTCATTTATTTGGGAGGTAAAGCATTGGGTCGCAAATTGCAAGTTATCAGAGGACTATCATCATAGCAATCTGGAAATGTCCAAAAGTGCTTCGATCTGCGCCTCATCAAATTCAGCAGCCCAACATGCTAGTTTGATGTTCCTCTTCTTTGAACACTCCATATCGATCACTTGTTAAACCACTCTTTGTGATTTGTATGTGATCTGAGCCTACGAGCCATTGCACAATATGCCAATTATGCACCTACTAGTAGGCCAGCACATCCAATTTCTGCGATGCTTTTATTTACTAGGGTCCCTAACTCAGTCGTCTCTTATGGCATGCCTTGTAGGTAACAGTGTTACTATTCTTTGCTTCCCTTGCGGACCCGGGAAACACACAGGCGTGTTTAATGCTGATTAGTCAATTTTTTTTTTACTGTGCTTTGCTCATAGTCATTGTCCATACTTGGCCCTTGTAACACAGAGGAGGCATGAAAGTGCTGTTGATCATCTGTTGTTTAACTCACTGACTGTCGTAAGATGTTTGGGTGCCTTAACAATGGGGCTAGTAGAATTCTCTCTGTCAAAGTACGTCATCTTCCAATACATCCATCTTCTGTGAATATGCAATATGCTTCCTAAGTATTTCATTTAAATTCTTGCACTTGGCTGATTCGATATACTCAATACACAATGAATCACTCAGAATGCATACAAAACTACACTCATGGGTGCATTCTGAGTGATTCATTGAGTATGATCCACAAGGTGGAGGCTGGTTCACTACAAATGGACTGAATCACTACAAGTATCAACAATTTGCAGAATCACTACAAGTATCAACAATTTGCAGAATCACTTATCTTCGTTCCATGGCATATGGGTGTCGTTGGCAATGAGAAAGTAGACAGGCTGACTGACTCTGCCACCATATCAGACGCCCAGCCAATGGATAGAGCTGATATTTTGAACACCCTCATAGAGTCTGGCCGCAAAGAAGATTTTCATTTCAACAAATCCACGTCAACTACTAGATTGCAAGAGCTGGGTTTGAAGATTGGAGTAGCAAGAAAAGAACAACATAATAGGTATATGAATAGGCTCATCAATCAAAATCGAACTGGTACGGTCAGTCCCTGGATGCTGTTGAGTGTTGGAGATATTACGAAGGAGATCGGAGCATCTATGGACATGTCCGGAGTGCAATGAAGATATTCCAAACTGAAACTATAATACTCACTACCCAGCTACTCCAGACATGAATCACTTACATACAGTACACCACACACTTTACTTTACTACACGACAAATTTCGAATATTTATATTTTAACATGAAAATGAATGGTGACACTGATTTTGAGCAATTAAACCACAATCACATCCATCATCCATGTCTTAATCTAAATCTGCTGATAAATAAATCAATCTGCGTGAAATTCGTGTGCATGTTTAAAGTTAACTAGTCAAGGCCATAGCAGATCAAAGTAAGTTGTGAGTGAGTCCCAGTCGCGAACATTTTCATTTAATTATTTAAGGTATACTTAAAAGTTGACTGTTTGACTGAATGACTGTTCAATCAATGGGGAAAATCATCAAAAGGTTGCAGTCTTTTTAATTTATGATGATATGGGTTAGCTTTAGATCAATACAGACAAACGTGAAGCAATGCAGTTTAAAACGTAATGTAAGTCTAATTTGGTTAATTTGTAATCAAAACAAGCAGTTACCTGTCCGGGCCGCAATGGTAAAGGTGTCTGCTCCACCGTCATTTCTTCGTTCTAAATTTTCGAGTGGTCCCAAAGATGGCGACCATCAAAACAACTCTGGCTGTTGTAAAACCATTAGGAGGATTTCCATTATGATTTAATAATATAAACAAAACTGAGACACAAACTCATATTTTAGTGGTGTCAAAATACTTTAGCTTAGTAGTTAATGAATAATGCAAGGAATGTAATACATTTTAATGACCTGAATGCCATTTTGTATAGATATCCAACGGGAGGAAATGCCATTAATTAACTAGTCCAAGAATTTCCCCTCACGAAGTGAATTACTTGATTTATATTTTATATAGACAAAACTAACAAGTCTTCATGTGTCCTCGGTAGTATAGTGGTAAGTATCCCCGCCTGTCACGCGGGAGACCGGGGTTCGATTCCCCGCCGGGGAGGAATGTTTTTATTTTTTTTAAAAGCAAAAATGTTCATGGCATAAATAAATGCACATTCCTTTTATTAATAAATGATGTGTTCAGTACACTGTCGAGATTATACATTTTGCTACATCTTAGTCGCCGCTTCCATCATTTATGATAACCAAATTTTCTCGGCAGCACAGCTACACATATTGCAGTGTTTTTGTCCAACAAGTGGTCATTGGAAGCCATCACTATTATGAGTTCAGTTTTGGAATATCTTCAATGCACTCCAGACATGTCCAAAGGTGCTCCGATCTCCTTCGCAATATCTCCAACAGTGTCCAACGACTGACCGCACCAGTTCGATTTTGATTGATGAACCTGCACATACGCCTGGTGTGCTGTTCTTTTCTTGCTACTCCAATCTTCAAACCCAGCTCCTGCAATCTAGTAGTTGACGTGGATTGCTTTAAATGACAATCTTATTTGCGGCTACACTCAGCGCCGGATTAGCCTAGTAGCAGAAGTAGCAAATGCTACGGGCCCCGCGCTTCTGGGGGGCCCGCGCCTTTGGGTCATAAACAAGGAACCAAGGTTGGGAGGTGGGTAATAATATTCCCCTTTCATTTTTTTCTTATTTAGGTTAGGACCAATGGCATGTTTACTCAATTTCGGACTTAGGTGGGCGGTCACACTGAGCTGACTAACAACGTTACAGTTTTTTCATTTTTGTGTAGGAGGAGTGTCCCCTTTTTGCACACGATTCTAATAAACGAAAACTTGAAAGCTTGAACAAAAGGACCATTACATTTTATCCATAACCCAGTTTCTGTTCCTTCCGCAGTTTTTGCGCGCGAAACTTAGTTTAAAATAAATGCAAGTGGTCGGTTTACGAAAGAAGGATTTGACGACTGGAAAAACGCAAATAATTTGTTGAAAAGACATGAAGAAAGCACCTCCCATAGACAAGCGATAATTTCTCTGTTAGTTTACAAAAAGAAGGATGCGCGTGTCAATTTTCAACTTGTAAGGCAAATTGAGACCGAACAAACATATTGGAGGACACTTTTGGAGCGAATTACTTCAGTAATCCAATTTTTAACAGAACGAAGTTTTGCATTTCGAGGTAATAAGGAAACTATTGGTTCACATAATAATGTAAATTATTTAGGTTTATTGGAATTAATAGCCAAATTTGACATTTTTCTGGCTCAGCATATAAATACTTACGTAAATAAAAGTAAGGGACATACATCACACTTATAAAAAAAAAAACATGCGAGGAATTTATCTATCTAATTGCATCAGCTTACTGGATCATATTATTTGTGAAATTAAGAAATGCAAGTACTATTCCGTATCACTGGACTCTGCTCCAGACATTTCGCATGTGGACCAACTCACTCTAATAGTGCGCTATGTCTTACCATCTGGACCAGTGGAAAGGTTTGTGAAGTTCTTGGATATGGAAGGTGATACTGCTGAACAACTCGCCCAAAGTTTACTCTCTGCCTTAGCTAAACGCATGGAAGCGTACCATAGAGTGACTGGTGTATTTGGAATACTTCGGCAGTTGAAATCTCTTACAGCAGAAGAGATCTTGAATAGAACTCCAAATATTGTCAGCTCTTACCAAGAGGATTTGAAGAAAGCCTAGGCGACGAACTTGTGCAGTTTGCTGAACTTCTTAAAACTAATGTAGCTGCTGCTATTAACAGTGAAAAGCATGAGGCTCTTGAACTGCAATTTTATAAACTTATAATGCAAAATTCATTGGAGTCGTGTTTCCCAAATGTAGAAATAAGTCTTACGAATTTATTTGTCTTTAATGATTACTAACTGCAGCGGAGAACATTTTTTTTCAACATTAAAGCGTATAAAAAGTGAGTTAAGGAACATGATGGGACAAGATCGTCTAAATAACCTCACCTTAATGAACAGTGGATGTAATTTACTTAAAGAAATTGATTTGTCTAGTGTTATCTCTAATCAAGACACGATTGTTTGTAAAAGTTGTGTTTTATTATTTATTATTATACAAAACCTAGGGCCCCGCGCTGGCCTAATCCGGCCCTGGCTACACTCTATCAGGGCGTACATTCTTCTTCTGCGATCAACTTTTGCTATGCGACTACTCCGGTATGTGTCATAAACAGGGCGGTACGCTTGAGGTCTTCACCGGTTCCCCATAGTTTGTCTTGTAGTGTTGTTTCTGTTGGCCAGATCTCCAATCTCTCACTACTCAGACTAGGGCAATCTTGCAGGATGTGCTCTGGGAACTGCTTTGGTGCTCCACAGGTGCAGGCTGCCGAGTCCCTGAGACCCATTCTGTGGAGGTGTGCTCTGAGACTGCAGTGTACCGTTCTAAGTCTGAAATCTGTGGTCTGTGCTTTTCTGTTTAGTGTATTTATACTGTCGTGCTCTGGGTTGTATCCTCCATTTGTTTTTCTCCAGATCATTTTCCTGGATTGTTTCAGGATAGTCTTTGGGGCGTTCAAAATGTCAGCTATATCCATTGACTGGCTCCCTGATCATCATCATCATCAGGTGCCGTACCGGCTGGCGTAGACGATCATGAATCTCCACAAATCTCTATCTTTGTTGTTTGCTATCAACTCAGATGTTGACGCTCTACCGTGCCATGAAGTCAGGCTATCCAAAATTTTCTCTGTATTCCTCTGTCTCGTCTACCCTCGATTTTACCGGTTATCACAAAGTGTTCAAAACCTCATCTCCTCATTACGTGCCCGAAAAATGATGACTGCCTCTTTCTTATATCGGATGAGGACACACACGCACACACTCTCTCTATATATTTTTTTCCGATCCAGAAGCACTTGAGCTTTCAGCTCTTCGTCTCGGTGCAATGTACATCGTAAACCTTCGGTTCGGCGCCACAACCACCGTAAACCTGGAGAACACTTAACTTTTCTGTCAGCCCGCGGAATTGAACCGCACTCACAGGGGCTTGTCACCCGCCGTCCAACGCTATAGAATACGCTGGGCAGGCGGGCGGACACTGTATATAGTGACTATGATCCACATTTCGAAAGCCAGCACAATCGGCTCTATTCAACATCAAATGGTCGGCTCTTCCATTAGCCTACTGTAATTACTAATATGGCTAATAACAGTAGGAAATCATAACGACAGAGATGAGGTGCCTTAGAAGAGCTGCAGGTGTGACAATAAGAGACACAATTAGAAATGAAGAAATCAGAAGACGACTGCATGTGAAACCAGTCATGCAATTCATTAAAGAACAACATATTAAATGGTATGGACACCTGACAAGAATGCCCTGGTATCGCCTACCACAGCTAGCAGGCCGAGCTACTATCAACTACTCTAGGCAGTCCCCGAACAACATATTAAATGGTATGGACACCTGACAAGAATGCCCTGGTATCGCCTACCACAGATAGACACACAGAAAACGTATAACGAGTACAAAAGTTAAAGTTAATTGCATTTCCTTTACAGGACTTTGCGAATCAACCCCAGCTTTTTAACGATGTTTGTGATTTTTCTAGGCATTATTACGTCCCGTAGTTTGCCATTGCTTTTCTGAATGGGTGGTGCCATCGTCCTTTGTAAAAATCCACGCGAAACAATTTGCAACCAAACTGTCCGCAGCGTGATTCGAACTCAGAACGTCGGGGTTAATAGACCGAGTCACTATCTCCTAAGCCACAGAACGAGTACAAAGCAAGAGGAATACCACACAACAGATGGAGCGACGGCATCAAGAACAACCTTACGAAAATGAATATCAGCTTACAACATACTTTAAAACAAGCACCACTGACCAGATTCAGAGAGATGGGTGTCAGTATTGGTGCAGCCCGTAAAGAACGGCATACTAAATATGCAAAGAGATTGATTAATCAACATCGAACTGACGTGTTAGGCCGCTGGACGCTGCTGGATTTGTTGAGGCGGAGATCGGAACACCTATGGACATGTCCAGAGTACTATAATGATTATCCTCTGCTAACTACGCCCCCGCCCCCAACACTTCTACAGGGTGTTCAAGATAAAAGCAGCCCCGTTGACAAATCAAAAGTTGCCAGGTACACATTGCGCTGTGTATATTTACTGTTAAACCTGTTCGGACTAGCTCGTCCTTCGTCACGTTTGTTTATCACCCTTCCTTCGCGTACTTGACCTATACTACGTCATAATTGATGAACCTTTTCATTTTCATAAACATATGCCAGATAGGTTTTCGTGACCGGGCTACGTTTATCTTGAACACCCTGTATAAAGAAGTAAACGGGGGAAGAGAAGAAGAAGAAGAAGAAGAAGTATTACTAATAGTAATTCAACCGGGAGACAGAAATGACCATTAACCCGTTCGCGGCTCTGAGCTAAGATGCTGGCTTTCTGCTTTTTTAAAGATAAGGCAAAGCCAATATACTGGATAATTCAGAACACATTGCAATATAAGTGAACACAAAATAAATCTGGAAGTCTGTGCGTGGAATGGGTAAACATCATTCGGAGATCACATCTCAAGAAAATGACTTGGCTGTACACACCTGGACATGCTAGAGTTCAGGATAACGAGCGTGTTGACTTTCTTCCAAGCAATGCCCCGAATCAAACAGGCAGAAGTATGGGCAGAGCCGATATCATCAATGCGGTACGCTTTAAATTCTGTGACATGGGCAAGTCTCAGACACTGGAACGAGTTCGAGAATCAGGCATTAAGTTTGGACATGTCAGACAGTGTCATCTTCGTGGTAGAGAGAAAAGATATACTAATCAACTTCTCATGGGAACGGTGAGCAAATGGACTTTGAGATGGCTGCTGCAGCGGAGGACAGAGCACGAATGAGAATGCCCAATGTGCCATGACGTCAACCACATAACATAACATAACCTAGCATAACATAACATAACACAACATAACACAACATAACATAACATAACATAACATAACATAACATACCATAACATAACATAACATAACATAAAATGAAATAAAAACTGTGGCATATCCTAAAGGACGTAGCCATCAACCACAGTAAACCAGTCGTTGATTTTCTAGGAACCACTTATACGTTCAGTAGTTTGCCATTGCTTTCTGAACGGTGAGGTATATTTTACCTTTTTGTAAAAATCCCACGGAAACGAATTTGCTTCCAAAATTGCCAACCGTGGGGTTTGAACCAGGTACGATTGGGTCTGTGATCGAGCTCACTACCACTGGAGCTACAGACGCTCACTAACATAACATAACATAACATAACATAACATCACATAACATAACATAACATATAAATGCACACAGAAGTTAGACAAAAATTGCAGAGTGAAAAAGTTAACATATTAGAAAAAAGTATGAAGATGAAGTATTGGGTATTGGTTACCAAACTGACGACATTGCACTTCGGGCAGACCCATAGGTGCTCAATCTCCTCCAAACAGATATCTAAGAGTATGCATATTCGCCCGAGTGGTTACCGGGTCCCAGATTTGAGGTGTAAAGAATAGAATCACTGTTACCTGCCACGCATGTCGTAAGAGACGACTATGGAGGTTTGGATGAAATCGGATGCACGTGTCCTAAACGTGTAGAAGTCTATGCATTTAGGGGCCTACCAAACCAATGTGCAAGAGGAGCTTTCATTGCACTGGGAAACATTTGGAAGTCCAAAGAAATCAAATCTAGAACAAAAATTCGGATATTTAACTCTAATGTTAAAGCAGTTCTACTGTATGGGTCAGAAACATGGAGAACAACTAAAACAATAGCGCATAAATTGCAAACATTCATCAACTGGTGTCTGCGCAGAATAGAGGAATAAGATGGTATGATAGGGTCACAAATGAGGAACTTATGGAGAGAACAAGACAGATTCCAGTGAACGAACAGGTTAAAAAGACGCTGGCGCTGGATAGGACACACTTTGCGAAAACCGGAGGAAAATATAACAAGAAGGGTCCTTGCCTGGAACCCGCAGGGACAGCGAAAGAAGGGAGGCCGAGAAATACATGGAGACGAGATTTGGAGGCGGAGATCAACAATATAAAGAAGAGCTGGAGGGAGCTGCAGGAGATAGCTAGAGATAGGAAGACTTGGCATGAGTTGGTTGAGGGCCTATGCCCCAACCCGGGTAAAAAGGCAAAGAGAGAAACCAATGTGCAACGTATACAGGTTCTTGGCAAAGATCAAACATATCACAAAGAGTGATTAAAATTGGTCGTAAAGAACGAACGCAAAGAAGAAGAGGAAGTATGCATACTGATTGTTCCCGTGGGCTCAGTGATTAAACATATTTCTCACTCTGACCCTCAACCATCCATTTCTACTTGTACATCGGTTTTCTTCAAACTGCTTAAATTGCTGGATCGATTCAGCATCTATTTCTCTCTCTCTCTCTCTCGATCACCAACCAGACCGATGTACCAGACCTCCCCATAAATTCTATTCATGTGGAAATCAGATTCATGCAGCCTTAGCATTGATGTGTTTTACGTCACATCTTCAGCACCATTTGGAGCTCTGGTGCTTATCCCTTGGCGATGTGTCCGGTTTCAGCCAGCGTTTACTCGGTTCGCTCTCCGTTGTGTAGCCATCTAGTGTTTTTACGGTGTGGCTTAGTTAGCCCCACTGCCAACCTCCTCAATCGCCTCTAACGACATGCGTGGCAGGTAACAGTGGTTCTATTCTTTACGCCCCAATTTGGATCCCGGTAACCACTCGGGCAAACATCTATTTTAGTGTCCTCATCCAACAGACAGTCGTGAAGAGACCGAATAACATCCCCCTTATCCATCTTCAACTCCCCAACAATTGATGCTGTTGATGCCAGTCTGTCCGCCCTCTCATTACCGCAAACACCCGCATGCCCAGGACAGCAGATCCACATAAGCCTCAGAAGGTTAAAATTGACTTCATTGCGGCATATGGCTCAGTCACTCTCTGACACGCGGCTTGCCGAGAGTATTGTACAAAGCATGCACTCCATAGCTCTATCTACAGTCCTAAGGTATCTCAAAGAAAAAAAATGCATTTACGAACAAAACAACGTGGTCCGGATTCGAAATCCCGTAGCACAAGTACAGGGTGTTCAAGATAAATGTAGCCCGATTGACAAATCAAAATTTGCCAGTTACGCATTGTTTTGTCTATTTACTATTTAAACCGATTCCGACTAGCTCGTCCTTTCATCACATTGGTTCATCGCCCCTTCCCACACCGTCACCAAAAATTACTCGCGTACTTGAAATATACTACGTCATAATTGAACCTTCTCATTTTCATAAATATATACCAGATCGCCTCCCTTGACAGGCTACTTTTATTTTGAACACCCTGTTTAATCAGCGAGCCACGGGAACCATTAATATGCTTACTCTTCGATATATGTTGGCCATGGGTGAGACTGTGCACCTACGGGTCTGCCCGGAGTGCAATGACGTCAGTTTAGTGGGTTTGCCCAGAGTGCAACGACGTCAGTTTAGCTGTTAAAATACAGTTCCGTACACTTAATTCGAATCTGAAACTCTCAATTCGCAACACTGCACTAGGTCTATTGGTTTCTATTCTGTGAGGAAGATATGCAAATTTAAACCGCTTGGTTGTGCCCATTCACATTTGAGTTCACGGTTTTCTAATACCAAGTTTATTAAACGATATTTGTTGACGGAGCGTCAGTTTGTTTCTGAAATGAACCTACGCTACATTAGCGTGCATATTTCCAGCATTCTGTGACATGTGGAAAAAAAATGGATGTAGCAGTTTTTTTTCAGGACGTATTCATTTGTTTGTATATGTATGTATCCATGACTGCCTTATTCCTCTACACTCCTCATGGAGCATAGGGTCTCAACATTTGTTCGCCACTTTGATCGTTCTCTGGCTATATGGCTTCTCAGAAAAGTCCAGAATCCTTCAGCTCCTTGAGAAGACTTCGTCTCCACGTCTTATTAGAGCATCCCCCCTTTCCGTTTTCCTTGAGAAATCGACGGAATGGAGAAATGAGCCGGGCGAAAAAGGCAGAACACACAACATTGGCATGTCCAACCCTGCTCATATATATATATATTGGCCCCGATCCAGAAGCACTTGAGCTTTTCAGCTCTTCGGCTCGGTGCCATGGACATCGTAACCCTTCGGTTCGGTACCACGAACACTGTAAATCTGGAGAACCTGTGGCTTTTCTGCCAGCCCGAGTAATTGAACCGCACTCACAGGGGACTTACATATATATATTCCTCTCGTACCCTTATACGTTACATAGGGCATGCAAATAATTTTTCCATACCGCTTTGTCCTGGGCAACTCGCACAATCTCTTCCATAGAATTGAGTCCGATAGTTCTTGGCTCTCTCAGTTCGTCTCAGGGTTTCTCTAAGGGGCCTCTCTTAGTTGAACACATTGCATCCCACTTCAGTGCCTGCTTTGATATTCTTTGATCATTTCTTCTCAAGTTATGCCCAACATATCTCCATCCTCTCCTTTTTGTAACAGTTGTTACTAGTAGTTGACCAGAAATTTCTCTGATTCCGTCTTTTCTCCTGAGTTCCTCCCGTTTTATGTATCATGTATTTTGTATAGAATGTGGCTCTATGACTGTACTGCACTCTTACCTTCTTAGACACCAAAAAGGTGCAACAGAAGTGGCGGTTCGTCATTACGGGCCAGTGGGGTTGAACCCCACCATAAATAATGTGTAACGTGTATAAATTAAAATATAACCTAACGTAATACCATGACTTTCCACACAACAATATTTCTGGCCCCACCAACAAAACTTAGCACGAGCCGCCACTGTGCAACAGTATACGTCTGAGACTGTTATCATCGCTTGTGATGGGCGTTTATTATTGCTGAACCGATATCATAGATCTTCGGTCAGATCCGTAATCTTCTTCTTCTACGTTCACCCACTGTGAATTCGGTCGTTAGACGTGACGACTGGTATGACGCTATATTAGCCGAATAGGGCTCATGTTGCATGGGGGTGTACGTGTTTACACATCAGTATGCTATGTCGGTCATTAACGCTATTATCTGACGTTTCTTCCACCTACCTCGCCTCTTCCCACGTGGGGTCTTTGTTCCCACCTGTACAAACAATATCTTACGTAACCTGCCACTGACCCTTTCCGATTGACCAGCCAGTCGGTAACCTAATATTCTTCCTATTTCCTGTCCATTCTATCATTCACGAGATGCTGACCAAGAGCCACGCAGGTACGTATGCCAGTATCTTTTGATTCAGATAATTTGTTAGTATCATGTTTTAGTTAATTTAGTTTTTTGTGTTCTTGATAAAGGTCTTAAGCACCGAAATGTTGAGTGTTGTTTTTTTCATATCTTATAGTTAATTTTTCCCTTCTTATGTAATACTGTATATACCAGTCTTTGCTCTATCGCCTATGACGCTTCTAACTGATTTTTACATGAAAGCCTGCTTTACCACTTGATTGGTGTTCCTCGCCATGCAGGCGGGCATTCGTCGACTTCAGAGTTGGTGTTCCTCGCCATGCAGGCGGGCATTCGTCGACTTCAGAGTTGGTGTTCCTCGCCATGCAGGCGGGCATTCGTCGACTTCAGAGTTGGTGTTCCTCGTCATGCAGGCGGGCATTCGTCGACTTCAGAGTTGGTGTTCCTCGTCATACAGGCGGGCATTCGTCGACTTCAGAGTTGGTGTTCCTCGTCATGCAGGCGGGCATTCGTCGACTTCAGAGTTGGTATTCCTCGTCATGCAGGCGGGCATTCGTCGACTTCAGAGTTGGTGTTCCTCGCCATGCAGGCGGACATTCGTCGACTTCAGAGGTAGAGATCCATATTCTGAAAGGGATTAAGTGTTTATGAGGCACCAGTAGAACACCTATGTAGATTCTGTTAAGTTTATTTCCCAGACAATTTGACTATATTTTCATCAAATAGCTTGTCCTGAGGAGAACTTTGTCACCCCAACAATCCTCCGGAATTTATCTCTATCATAGGCCAGATGTCCTGCCTCTACTGCTGTCATGTTCAAATCATCAGTTACATACTGAATCCATCTTCTCCATGGTCTTCCTCTTCTCCTCTTTGCCGGTATGCCTCCTTCCATGATGGTCTTCTCCAGCCCTTCATGTCTTTTTATATGTCCAAAATATCTCAATTTTCTCTTTCTTATTTGCAGCATCAGCCAGTTTTCTTTGATTTTGAGTTCTTTCTGGATAGATCTATTTGTTCTCTTCTCTGTCCAAGATATACGAAGGACTCTTCTGTAACACTTATATTCAAAAGTACTTATATGTTTTTCCTCTGCTTTATTAAATGTCCATGCTTCACACCCATACGTTGCCACTGGGAATATGCATGCTCTTAGTATTCTGATCTTTGTTTTCTTATCAGTTCCGTTCCATACTGTTTTGAGTTGTTTAATTTTTGTAAAGCCAGGTTTTAGCATGATAATAATTTGATTATGCCACTACTACTAATAAAAAATAAAAATACCGGCGTGATGCTGACACATCACCCATCGTGTGCCGATGGTCAATGAAAATACAGGCCTAACACTGTATTGACCTATATACCACGAGGTATGAAAGGGTTCCTTTACTAATAAAAAAGGGTTTAAAAGCAGAAGGATTGACTTCATTGCACCGGGTTTTACCCCATCTGGCTCGGTCCATCTCCGCAGAAATGGCACGCCACCTGCCGGGAGTATTGCACAAAGCACGAGCTCCGTAGCTCCATAAACAATCCTAGGGTCTCTGAAAAAACTGCATTGGTGAACAGAATGGCGCGGTCCGGACTCGAACCCACAATCTTCGACTCACAAGGCAAAAGGCTTAACCACTTAGCCAAAGAGACCCTACTAATAGCCGTCCATCACAAGCTGCTGCACTTCTCTGGTGTGTGCGGAGGTGACTGTAGAGTCAAATCCTAGAAGACAATCCCCTACCACAGGTGGGGCATACATGATCAATGTTAGACATGTGGGTGTTGTGTGTTCTGTCTATTCGCGCAGCTCGTTTTCTTTGTGCCTCAACGGCACGATGATTCCCAGCTACGCGGGTTCCTCTTTTGTTGTTACAGAGCCACATTTGGCGATCTTGTGCAAGGGATTCCCATCACGCGGTGTCTATATCGAAGCATTTCAAAACCACTCTAAGACTGTCTTTAAAGCGTTTTTTCTGTCCACCAGCAGAACGTCTGCCCCTTCACGTTCGTCATGCATCAACTGTTTTGGGATGCGTTTATCAGGCATCCGGGCAACGTGACCGTCCCATCTCACTTGGGCCTTCTGCAACAGGGTGTTGACGCTTGGGATCTTTGCTTGTGAGGACTTCGCTATCTGGAATTTTGTTCTGCCAGTTTATCAGTCTCCAGCTCTCTTCTCCTGGTATTTCTAGACCTTCCCCTACACCTCTTTCCCTGCGGGTTCCAAAAACAGTGCCTGTCTTGCAATGCTTCCAGTCGATCTTCTCAATGTATGTCCTATCCATCGCCAGCATATCTTCCTTAGCTCTCTCTCTACTGGTATCTGCTTAGTTCTTTCTCTGAGTTCCTCGTTCGTAATCCTATCATAACATCTCAGTCCCTCTATTCTACGTAAACATCCATTTACGAAGGTCTGCAGTTTTCTGATGGTTTCTTTTGTTGTCTTCCATGTTTCCAAGCCATAGAACAGCACTGACTTTACATTTGATTGAAAGATTCTCAGCTTTGTGTTTGTTTTGATCTCCTTTGACTTCCATATCTTACTCAGTGCAATAAAGTTTCCCCTTGCTTTTTCGTATTATCATCTTGACATCTTTGTTTGTTCTCCTTTCTGTGTCTATGTTACTACCAAGGTATGTGCATGTTTCTAAATTCTATAGAACTGCTTCCTCCATTTGTGTTGAAAATAAAAGTTGAAATATTTTGTTGTTGTTTGCCTTCGTTCCTATCAATTGAGTTGATCAATCTCTGTAATTTGTATTGTTTGCGCCGAAAACGTGAGTACTTTGCACCTCCACTAAGTCACTACAGCATGTAAGAAAAGCCATTTCGAATTTTTCCCAAAGTACACGCATCCAGAGAGATCTCAAGAAGATTGGCAATAGCAATCAAGAAGTTAAACACAATGAAGAACATGTGACAAAGCACCAGTAAAATACTGAAATTAAAAATATTGAGAGCATGCATTTTCCCAGTGGCTACTTATGGTTGTGATTCATGGACTATTACACAATAATTAAGAACGAAAATCCAGTCCTTCGAAACTAAATGCTACAGAAAGATCCTACGAATACCATAGACAGAAAAAAGAAAGAACACACATGTCCTGAAAGAACTAAATGTTAAAGAGAATTGGCTGATAAACAACATACTATACAGAAAAATTACATAATTTGGTCACATCAGGCGTCACGATGGCCTGGAAAGAACAATACTAGAGGGCAGGGTCCCAGGACGCAGAGGCAGAGGCAGACCAAGAAGAAGATGGCTACAAGATTTTAAAGAAACCATGAACATGACCATCGACGAAGAGGCGAACTGGCAAGATACAGAGTGAATTTCAGATGTGCTGCAAAGAGGGCAACGTCCTATAAAGGATACGCACCTTGATGATGACAAGCATACTGTTCAACAGGATACAAATTTGTGCATACGAATAACTATAAGATTATATACACAGAAAACTCCAACATTAAAGTACAACATTTGGAGTTATATTGTAGCATCTGATTCACCATCTTCTTCTTCTTTGCGATCGCAGTTTTGATGATTATACCGTTAGACGCGTTCTTATGATGAAGTCGACTGTTGTCTGGAGCTCATCTCTAGTACCATGTAGTTTTGATGATTATACCGTTAGACGTGTTCTTATGATGAAGTTGACTGTTGTCTGGAGCTCATCTCTAGTGCCATGTAGTTTTGATGATTATACCGTTAGACGTGTTCTTATGATGAAGTTGACTGTTGTCTGGAGCTCATCTCTAGTGCCATGTAGTTTTGATGATTATACCGTTAGACGCGTTCTTATGATGAAGTCGACTGTTGTCTGGATCTCATCTCTGGTGTCATGTAGTTTTGATGATTATACCGTTAGACGAGTTCTTATGATGAAGTCGACTGTTGTCTGGATCTCATCTCTGGTGCCATGTAGTTTTGATGATTATACCGTTAGATGCGTTCTTATGATGAAGTCGACTGTTGTCTGGATCTCATCTCTGGTGCCATGTAGTTTTGATGATTATACCGTTAGATGCGTTCTTATGATGAAGTCGACTGTTGTCTGGATCTCATCTCTGGTGCCATGTAGTTTTGATGATTATACCGTTAGATGCGTTCTTATGATGAAGTCGACTGTTGTCTGGATCTCATCTCTGGTGCCATGTAGTTTTGAATGTAGTGTTGTGTTGTAGGGCCAGCATTCCTTTCTTGGGAGGACATACAGGGGCAGTCTTTGATTCACCATAATAGGGCAGTCCATGGCCTACGATAACATACGACCGATGGGCTCAGGTAAAATTCTCGGAAATCAGACCACAACCGTCGCGTGACCTCGCATTCCAGTATTGTTAGATAAAGACAAAATTATTATAAAAACAACATAACATGTTAAATCAAGGTTATATTATGTTACAAATTCAGTTTAAAACTCAGAAATATCAGTTTTATTAATATTGTTTCATCAATAAATTACCATAGACTCGTAGAATTGTGTCAAATTGCAGAAAACCTTATAGTGTTCTATAAAACACTTATAAAAACCAGCCCCCATTAAGCAGAAATTTTGATTTTCCCATCTGAGCTAATCGGCCTTATTTTACCGGTGGCCACGGGCAGTTAGTACGGACACATACCAGTTAAAATATGAAACGAATCGATCCCGTGCCATATTTCTGTCTGTATTGTCAATAGGTGACATGTTAGCGCACTCGAACTTCTTTTCACAAAGCAGCATGCAGCAAATTCTTTTTTGTTGTATAAACCAGCATGGATCCCATATTATATGCTACCTGACCACGCAATGTGTACAGTATTGAATTTTTATCGATACCATCATCATCATCATGTGTCAAACATAGTGCAGCACTGATGACGAATTCCATTCGCAATATCTATCTTTTATAAATAGGATAATCAATGCATCAATTTATTGAACAAGTTAATTTTTTTGGGTTCACAAAATGACATTATTTTCTGCTATTTTCAAGAATAGTGCTTATTTTTTGCCGCTCAGAGACCAGTGTGTGTATAATAACAGGTCCGTGCGATATATTTTCTCAGTATGATGCAAGTCTTCGAAATGCCACCCTTAAATGTTTTTTTCAGTAAAATAACCTTCGATTGTATTTTTTAAAAACTGCACAAAATGTCCGAATACTAAATCGTATACATCAATATCGGAATAACATAAACCAATATAGAAAAGCGTTGCGTAAAGATTTTTAATGATCTTATCTTATCTTAACCACATTTGCCGTGAAGCGTCGTGGGAGATTTAGTTGTCTATCTTGTGTCAGGTGTGTTGCACTTGACCCTGTCAGTCCATGCTTTGGCAGGTACTCTGAGATGTTATCTATACATCGTGTTCTTGGCCTGCCTCGTGCTCTGCACCCCGAGTATCGATTATTGTAGGCACGTGATGGTAGTCTTCTTCTACTTTGCGTTCCTTCTTTACAACCAACTTTAATCACTCTTTGTGATATGTTTGATCTTTGCCAAGAACGTGTATACGTTGCACATTGGTTTGTAGGCCCCTAAACGCATAAACTTCTACACGTTTAGGACACATACATCCGATTTCAGCCAAACCTCTTTAGTCGCCTCTTACGACATGCGTGGCAGGAAACATTGGTTCTATTCTTGACACCCCAAATTTGGGCCCCGGTAACCACTCGGGTGGTGATGGTAGTAAATGCGGTTCCATTCTCATTAGATGGCCGAACCACTTGATTCCTTGCTTCTCGATGTACTATATGCATGGTATAGTACCAACGATGCTTCTGATATTCTCGTTTCTCACTCTATCTCTCCTTGTAACGTTGACATCTTTTCGTAGACATCTCATTTCACATGTTGTAATCTTTCTTTCTTTTTTTTTAATGATCGAGTGGTTTAAACTGTAATTTAATTTCGCAGCTTATGCCGCCCCTCTTACGATCCCGTCTGATTATTATTATATTATTATAGTGTGCTCAATACCAAAAAAAACCCACAAAGCTGAGAAAATTTTAATCAAATGTGAAGTCAGTACTTGGAAACATAAAGGACAACAAAAGTAGCCACAAGAAAACTACAGACCTTTGTTCACATGTCCGAAAAAAGGGAGCTTGACCGATTGATTGATTGATGTCATCATTGCACTTGGGTGAGTAACAATCTGTACTTCGATCTCTTTATTATACAGGGTGTTCAACTTAAAAGCAGCCCCAGTGATAAATAGAAATTTGCCAGGTACGCATTGCATCTCGTCTATTTACTATTTAAACCAGTTCTGACTAGCTTGTCTACGTCACATTTGTTCATCGCCCCTTCCTGCACTACAATTACACACCATCACACAACCTTGACTTATACTACGTCATAACTGAACCTTCTCATTTTCATACATATATGCCAGATTGACTCCATTCACAGGCTGCTATTATCTTGAACACCCTGTATAAGAAGATCTCAGCGGCAGTGCACGAACTCTATAGCACCGGCGAGGGTCCCCGATGAAATTTGAAGATGGTGAAAATATGTTTTAGGAATTTCATTTAAAATCTTTCTAATGAACTCTTGCCTGGGCTGCAGCTTTCCAGACTGCGCTTCTCGATTTTGAATTTTCAAGAATTTTTTTAAAATGCTCAGATTGAACGCGGACCTACGTTTTTTTGTCCGTCTCCAATAGGATTATGATCTCGATCTCACCTGCACTGAGATCGGGATCTCTGAGAAAATCTGCCAATCGCTCCACGAGGGAGCGAACAGAGTACCGTTGGAATGAGAAGCGAGCACCTAACCTCCACGCCACCGACCTGTCACCGTAGTTATTTTATTTCTAACAAATTCATTTGTGGTTATGTTCTTTCTTAAAGAGATCCACAACATGCTTCTATAACATTTAGATTTAACAGCCAAAATTCTTCCTATAAATAAATCAAAATTAAAATGACGTTGCATAAAATCTGGCAATGTTAATTGCTTGGTAACGAATGTAAACGATTTAAAACTTGTTGTGCGCTGGCATGGTAACACCATGTTCAGCACTCTATTATGTCATTCATAGACTCAACGTTTAATGACGCGTCTGCCTTTTGGTCGATAATGGCGAAACTATTAACAAATGTGTGTTACAACAGTATAGATTAATCAACTCAAACAATTAAGGCAGCGTTTAGATTTTGGAAATAAAAGTTGATGCCACTCTCTTATTTTGTTTATAAACTGAACTCAATATTTATCAGACCAGAAAATCATTGTTAGTTACGTGTAACCAGGTCAGTTGTCAGTTTAGTATACACTACATTGGAAATGATACGAAAACAATGATCAGAATACTAAGAGCATGCATATTCCCAGTGGCAATGTGTAGGTTATTTAGGAGCAAATTCACTGCAGACGGAAGTATCGATAGGGAAATCAGCTGTCGATGCACAAAAGCTAACCAGGTACTGGGACAGTTAACACCACTGTTGTCACATAAAGAGATACCGCTAAAAACTAAAGCAAATCTTATAAGAACGATTTTCTGGCCAACACTATGTTACCAGTGTCAAACATGGCCAATAACAGCAGCTAATGAGCGGAAAATCATAACGACGGAGATCTCAGAAGAGCTGCAAGTGTGACAATAAGAGACAAACTTAAAAATGGAAAAAAATCAGATTAAATAGTTTGGACACCTGACAAGAATGCACAGGTGTCGCCTACCACAGAGAGTCTCACAGTATAACGTGCACAGAGCAAGTGGATAGCCACGCAAACAATGGAGTGACGGCATCAAGAACAGCCTTAAGGAAATGAATAACAGCTTGCAAAGTGCATTAGAATGAAACGAATTCAGGAGAAGTGATGAAATCAGAGACATGTCTGGTCAACCACTAGTGACAACTGTTATAAGAAAGAGAAGATGGAGATATGTTGGACACACCTTGAGGAGAAATGATCAACGAATATCAAAGCAGGCATTGAAGTGGGATGCAAATGGTTCAAGAAAGAGAGGACGACCTAAGGAGACCCTGAAACGAACTTTGCTGAGAGAGGCAAGACATATCGGTCTCAGTTCCATGGAGGAGATTGAGCGAGTTGCCCAGGATAGAGCAATATGGAGAAATTACTTGCAGGCCCTATGTAACGTATAACGGTACGAGAGGAATTATTATTATTATTAAAATTCATTAGAACAAGCACACACAAGATCATTACCCCCAACACTTCTATAAAGAAGTAAATGGTGGAAGAAAAAAAGAAGAAGAATGTATGGGTGGGGAAGGAAATAATAAAAAAAACAAAGATCAGAATACAAAGAGCATGCATATTACCAGTGGCAACGTATGGGTGTGAAGCATGGACATTTAACAAGACAGCGGAAAAACATATAAGTGCTTTTGAATATAAGTGTTACAGAAGAGTCTTCCTTATATCATGAACAGAGAAGAGAACAAATAGATATATCTAGAAAGAACTCAAAATCAAAGAAACTGGTTGATGCTACAAATAAGAATGAGAAAATTGAAGCATTTTTGGCATATCGCTCTCTCTCGCGATCGTTCTTAAGCCGTTTTTATCATTCATAATATTCACCACATGGAAGTGTTTTGGACATATAAAAAGACACGAAGGGTTAGAGAAGATCATTAATGAAGGAGACATCCCGGAAAAGAGGAGAAGAGGCAGATTAAAGAGAAGATGGATTCAGGAAGTAACTGATGGTTTGAGCATGACTACTGCAGATGCAGGTTATCTGGCTTGTAAGAGATAAAAAATGTTATGGTGGCATATGTCTGTTCAGAATAAGCTATTTGATGATGAAATAATTTGCAACCAATCTGTCATCAGCGAGATTCGAACTCAGAACGTCGGGCTAAGCCACAGACGCCACCTAGTTTTTGTTACCGCTATGTAATAAGTGGACTACTGTAGCGTAGCTGTAGTGAGCTCGACCACAACTCAAGAGTACCTGGTTCAAACTCTGTGGCGGGTAGTCTTGTTCCTGTGATTTTTCAAACAATAAAAATTAACATCACCATTCAGAAAGCAATGGCAAACTACTGAATGTATAAGTGGTGCCTAGAAAATCAACAACTCGTGTACATGGGTTGATGGAGACGTCCCGTAAAAGATATGCTACGATTTTCATTTTCATATGTAACAGATACTATACTAATCATCATCATCAGGTGCCATGCCGGCTAGCGTAGGCGATCATGGATCTCCACAAATCTTTGTCGTTGGTGTTTGCTATCAACTCAGATGTTGACGCTCTACCGTGCCATGAAGTCAGGCTATCCAACATTTTCTCTCTCTGTCTTCCCCTGTCTCGTCTACCCTCGATTTTACCGGTTGTCACAATGTGTTCTAAACCTCCTCCTCATCACATGCCCGAAATATGATGACTGCCTCTTTCTTATATTGATGATAAGCTTTCTCTGTGTCTTGATCTCATTCAGCACCTCAACAATAGTTATTTTAGCAGTCCATGGGATTCTCATCATTCTTCTATAAAACCACATTTCTGTGGCCCTCAGAGATTTTTCAATCTGTGTGTTCATTGTCCATGACTCGAATCCGTATATCAGTATTGGTTCTATGTAGCACTGAATAACTCGCAGTCTAATACCAATACTATACTTATACTATAATACTATACTAATAAAACACATATTATATTAATGACCTACACTTAAAAATCGTTCGCATAACCAGAAGTGTCGTGTATTTGAAATGACCACAGTGTGAACTAAATAACCAGCTTGGGTCATCTAAATCAACTAACTACTTTTCAAAAATGTTTGCTAATCTGATCAATTTTTTGTCATTTGCTGAATCGATCGTAGACTTTCACAACAGCACAATTGTAATGTTTGCCCGTAGCGAGAGTAGCAGCAGATTAATGGCAGCGTTAAATGTTTATGATTTCTGACTTGTTCTGTGTGTAGTTTAGTTTAGTCGTCGGATCATTATCACTGTACATTGAACCAATTAGTTCATAAGTGTTCCGATCTCCTTCTCAGTATGTCTTTTAGTTTAGTTTAGTCGTCGGATCATCATCACTGTACATCGAACCAATTAGTCCATAAATGCTCCGATCTCATCATTAGTATGTTTTTTAATTTAGTTTAGTCGTTGGATCATCATCACTGTACATAGAACCAATAAGTTCATAAGTTTTCTGATCTCCTCCTCAGTATGCCTCTCAGTTTAGTTTAGTTTAGTCGTCGGATCATCATGACTGCACATCGAATCAATTAGTCCATAAATGCTCCGATCTTCTCTTCAGTATTTTTCTAAGCGTGTGGCGACTAGCGAGACCTTTTCTTGGTTGGTTTACTATCCTCCTTTGACTACCAGCATAGTGCTCGTTTATGAAGAAGAGGAAGACCACGGAGAAGATGGATTCAGGATGTAACTGATGATTTGAACATGACGGCTGCAGAGGCAGGACAGGACGTCTGGTCTATGAGAGAGAGAGAGACATTCAAGAGGACTGTTGGGGTGGCAAAGTTCTGCTCAAAACAAGCTATTTGATTATGATGATGATGAAACCTCTTCAGCGACTCCAACAATAGTCTCAGAACCCAACCTGTTTCAATGACCACACTGTGTGTAGTAATATATTAAAATATTTTCCTAAAGTGGTATTCGTTGTCAACGATCCATTTGTAAACTATTGTTTTAATAATGCGCGCTCAGATATATTTACTCAAACTACATGCTACGTATAAAGTAGGTCGATAGATCCATGCTGCATGCGGCCTCACTTGAAAAATGTTGTTGATGATATGACGTTGTACGCAATATTTTCTCAATGAAGGATTCTGTTACTGTGTGCGTGTACGTTTCCAATAATTAGTCTTCTTAATTTCTTGTACATTCAAGTAAGGTTTGGTGAAGTTATTTTACGTTTGATAATAGTACGATGATATGTCCGTAATAATTTAAGTACTAGTTGGTTTCTTTCAACCATGTTTATTTAGAGTTCCTGTTTAGCTCAATGCTGTCCATAGTCTAATTGTGGGGCGTGTCCGATTGATGGCTGTGGAGGCCTGGACGCCGTGTGACGATTTCAATAATGATCATAACAATAATATTCATTATCGCCCGAGTGGTTACCGGGGCCCAAATTTGGGATGCAAAGAATAGAGCCACTGTTACCTGCCACGCATGTCGTAAGAGGCGACTAAGGAGGTTTGGCTGAAATCGGATGCATGTGTCCGCTAGGGAATGCTAACCCGAAACAAATGCTTGCAGAAAACGGATGCACCAGGCCGTAAGGCGCATAACATGGTGCAACGACCCCTCACAATGAGGAATGGGATAACGGATTCTACGGTCGCCAATCTGCCTCGGAGATTTAGCCACGAGGTAAGAATGTCAGACCCACAATCACGAGGGTGGCCAAAACTTACTGCAGGAAGAGGTCGGCATAAATGGGGAAGCAGAAATCATAGGAATTATATCCTACAGAACTGCCCGCAGTAAACAGACTTGAGAAGAAATAGATGGCCTACTTACACTAGTGTCCAAGACAAAATGTATGGCGTGGCTGATAATCTGAAGCAGACGGCTGCCTGTATTAGAGAATCCGAAATCCCAATCTAGTGAGAACGCAGAAGACAAACTGTATGGCGTGGCTGATAATCTGAGGCAGACGGCTGTCTTTATTAGAGAATCCGAAATCCCAATCTAGTGAGAACGCAGAAGAAGAATATTCATTATTATTTTATAATAATAATATTATTATTATTTTAATATTATTACGGCATTTGTCTTCTTACAATACGGTTTTTTAAAATTGACTAATTAATATGATTATTATCATTACTGCACTTTGGGGAATAACCATGCGTACTCCGGCCTCTTTCTTACATAGTGAGATCTCAACGGTAGTGCACGAACTCCATAGCACCGGCGAGTGTCCCCGATATAATTTTGACTATGGTGACATTTTGTTAGGTATTCTATTGTTATCCCGCTCGTGTGTTGCCGGGGTCTTCAATGGGAGCATAAAATAGTAACACTGCGATCTACAAGACGACTGAAGTAGGGGCCTAGGAAAGCTAGCCTATTAAATAAAAAGCGTCGCAGAAATCGGATGTGATGATATACTTGTAGGCGCATAACTGGCAAAACGTGCAATCTCTCTTAGGCTCAGATCACATGCAAATCATACAGGGTGGTTAACAAGTGGTCGATATGGAGTGCTCGAATCAGTAGAAGAAGTATTGTGACAACTCCGTCTACGTAACTGACGGCCAAGATGTCTCGGTCCTGCCGGTTCGCATTGATTCATTAGCTGAGTGGAGATCAGGGAACGTCTTCATGGGTAACAGAGGTTATCCATGTTTGAAATGAAAATCGTGGCATATCCTAAAGGACGTAGCCATCAACTAAAGTAAACGAGTCGTTGATTTGCTAGGCACCATTTATACGTTCAGTAGTTTGACATTGCTTTCTGAACGGGTGGCGCCATCGTCCTTTTGTTAAAATCAACGGAAACAATTTGCAAGCAAACTGTCCGCAGCGTGATTCGAACTCAGAACGTCGGGGTTAATAGACCGAGTCACTAACCCCTATGCCACGCATGCCCAAATAGCGACCTAGAGATGTCACTCTAGCTTCACCTCGCGGTGACACTTCCAGTAGATTTTAGCTCCCTCGCCCATCTGAGTATACTAGCTTTGTGCTGTCTTTAAAAATCAGCAAGACGGTGTATCAGCTCGGACGGTCTTCTTCTTCTCTTCCCACATTTACTATCTTTATATAAGTGTTGGGGGCGTAGTGATACTGTGTGTGCTTGTGTTAATGCACTTTATAAGCTAATATTCATTAAGGCTGTTCTTGATACCGTCGCTCCATCTTTTGCGTGGTCTTCCTCTTGCTGTGTACTAGTTATACTTTTTCTGTGTGGCTCTCCGTGGTAGGCGATACCAGGGCATTCTTGTCAAGTGTCCAAACCATTTAATCTGTTCTTCTTTTATGAATTGCATGACTGGTTTCACATCCAGTCTTCTGATTTCTCTGAGAGCGTTGATGATGTCGCTGTTTCCATAGAAGACCCATTCTCGACCGTAGAATTGCCCGCCAGTGCACCCGCTCCTACGGTAAACAGAATAATCGAATTAAATGGTTAACAAATGTATCCCACAGATAGTTCAAGAAGAATATTGGATCTGAACAGTGGCGGCTCGTCATTAAGGGCCAGTGGAGCAGGCCCATCAAAAATAACTTGTAACGTGCATTTATTATTTAATAAATTAAAATATAACATAATCCAAAACCATGATTTTCCCTAACATTTGTGCCTGGCCCTACCAATAAAAAAGATCACGAGCCGCCACTGGATCTGAAAGAACTGAAATATGAAAATCCGAAAATGTGTATGACTGACTTATTCCTCTCCGGTCTTCTTGAAGTAAAGGCCTCAACAGTTCGTCACTTTTCCCGGTTTCTGGTTGTTTTATTTTTGGCTTTCCAGGATAGACCAGCACCCTTCAGCTACTAAATTCAGGTATGTTTAGGAGTTCCGTTTTCCATGCGGGTTCCACTCAATTCCTTATCTAGTGACACTTGACTGTATTTTCCGTAGGGTATGCAAAAGTGACTGTCTTTAGGGAAAAAAAAGGAGGGATTTCATTATACTTATGCAAAGACGCATAGTATCTCAAAAAGCTATAAGGAAAACGCTCAAATTGTTACGTATAGCTAAACGAATGTCTTTGACTCTTACAATACAGTAAGCGATCTGACAAACCATACAGGTGGTACCAATTCTTCAATATGCCACCTCACAAGCCAAGATGTTTCACTAAAAATAAAAATTAACAAAAACCATTTGATGCTATTTCGTGTGGCTTTATTTGTGCGTATACTAAGAGTTAATGAGGAGATTCTTCTTCTTCTGCGTTCACCCGCTATGAGTTCAGGAGTAGTCATGGCGCCTAGTGTGGCGCTTCTGACTGATTTTTGCGTGAAAGCCTGCTTACCGTTTTATTGTTTTCCTCGCCATACAAGCGTGTCTTCTCCGACTTCTCTCTCTCTCTCTTGCGATCACCGCCCAGACCGATGTACCAGATCTCGTCAAAAAATTTATTCATGTGGAAATCTCATGCATGTAGCCTAAGCATTGGTATATTTTACGTCACATCTTCAGCACCATTTGGAGCTCTGGTGCTTATCCTTCGGCGATGTGTCCGGTTTCAGCCAACGTTTACTCGATTCGCTCTTCATTCTGTAGCCGTCTAGTGTTTTTTACGATGTGGGGTAGCTGCCCACGCCCAACCTTATTAACCGCCTCTTACGACATGTGTGGTAGGTAACAGTGGCTCTATTCTTTACAACCCAATTTGGGCCCCGGTAACCACTCAGGCGTTCTCCGACTTCAGTCTTCTTCTTCTTCTTTGCGTTCATTCTTTACCACCAATTTTAATCACTCTTTGTGATATGTTTGATCTTTGCCAAGAACGTGTATACGTTGCACATTAGTTTGGTAGGCCCCTAAACGCATAGACTTCTACAAGTTTAGGACATGTGCATCCCATTTCAGCCAAACCTCCTTAGTCGCCTCTTACGACATGTGTGGCAGGTAACAGTAGTTCTATTCTTTACACCCCAATTTGGGCCCGGTAACCACTCGGGCGTTCTCTGACTTCAGTGATATAAGGAGCTAATTTGTAAACGTTCATGCATTTATTTCTATGTTCATTTTATTGATAGTTACAGATGCTCTGAACATTGATGAACTCGCAAACAAAAGCAAAATGGGTTGCGAAGGATCCAAGGCAACGTATAAAACTATCAACAACGATACAAATGGGAATGATCAAAATCAAAAATCGAACAATAATGTGGATATAAACAAAACAGAGGTAAACACGTTTTTGTCTGTGCATAATTTATTGTATTTTATATATATATATATATATCTACAGTGGCGGCTCGCGATCATTTTTGTTCGTGGGGCCAGACAAAAGTTTTCGGAAACATCCTGGTTTTTTTTTTCGTCCGCTTTCAACTCAGACGAAGGTTCATCTCTGAAACTGATTTTTGCGTGAAAATCCGTTTTTCTAATTTCTTACAATGGCAGCAGCGTGCACATTGTAAATTACTTTACACTGGCAGCCGTAGGTTCGAACCCGAGCTATGAGGCGTCTCACAGCTAGCAGGCCGAGCTACTATCAACTACTCTAGGCAGTCCCCTGGTTTTTAGTTGTTATATTTTAATTTATAAAATACTAAAATCACGTGACACATTTTTTTGGTGGGTCCGGCCCCACATGCCCTTAGTGACAAGCCACCACTATATATATATATATATCTCTCGTATATATATATCACTATTTTATTAATATATCATTGACATCAGTGGCGGCTCGTCATTAAGGGCCTGTAGGCTGGGCCCCACAAAAATAAATGTGTAACGTGTATTTACTATTTTATAAATTAAAACATAACCTAATCCAAAACCATGATTTCCCTGAAAATGTGTGTCTGGCCCCACCAACAAAAATGATAACGAGCCGCCACTGATTGACATCCATTTCACACACAATGGTGTACAAATACGGCAGTGTATTTTCATTATATAACAAAAAAGCAAGTCTAAAATTGTTTATTGATGTTTATCATGCATATGATGAGGAGAGGAGGTTTAGAACACATTGTGACAACCTGGTGAAATAGAGGGTAGACGAGACAGAGGAAGACAGAGAAAGAAAATTTTGGATAGCCTGACTTCATGGCACAGTAGATCGTCAACATCTGAGTTGATAGCAAACACCAAAGATAGAGATTTGCGAAGATCCATGATCGCTTAACCATCCGGCACGGCACCTGATGATGATGAGCTGTTTATTGATATTCAGATATGTTTATTGGTGTTCAGTCATGTTTAGTGGTGTTTATTAATGCTTGTTGAAGTTTAGTCATGTTTATTGATGTTTAGTTATGTTTAGTGATGTTCAGTCGTGTTTTTTGATGTTAAGTCAAATTTATTGATGTTTAGTCATGTTTATTGATGTTTAGTCATGTTTATTGATGTTTAGTCATGTTTATTGATGTTAAGTCACATTTATTGATGTTTAGTCATGTTTATTGATGTTTAGTCACATTTATTGATGTTTAGTCACATTTATTGATGTTTAGTCATGTTTATTGAAGGTTACTCCCAATTTATGTTTCCTTTAAAACAATTTCAGCAAATTTCTCCCCCTTCTACAGCGAGGAAGACACCGGTAAGTTTTGTTTTAATCACCAGAATCGGTATTTAAGATCTTTCTATCCAATACTCCTTCTTTCTTTCTTTTTTTTTCTTCCTTCGTCTTCTTTCTTTGTCTTCTTTTTTCTTTCTTTCTTCAGTTTATTCTGTCTTCCTTTCTCTTGTTTTTTCTTTCGTTCTTCAGTTTATTTTGTCTTCCTTTCTCTTCTTTTTCTTTCTTTCTTCAGCTTATCTTGTCTTCCTTTCTCTTCTTTTTTCTTTCTTTCTTCAGCTTATTCTGTCTTCCTTTCTCTTCTTTTTTCTTTCTTTCTTCAGCTTATTCTGTCTTCCTTTCTCTTCTTTTTTCTTTCTTTCTTCAGTTTATTCTGTCTTCCTTTCTCTTCTTTTTTCTTTCTTTCTTCAGCTTATTCTGTCTTCCTTTCTCTTCTTTTTTCTTTCTTTCTTCAGCTTATTCTGTCTTCCTTTCTCTTCTTTTTTCTTTCTTTCTTCAGTTTATTCTGTCTTCCTTTCTCTTCTTTTTTCTTTCTTTCTTCAGCTTATTCTGTCTTCCTTTCTCTTTTTTTTCTTTCTTTCTTCAGCTTATTCTGTCTTCCTTTCTCTTTTTTTTCTTTCTTTCTTCAGCTTATTCTGTCTTCCTTTCTCTTCTTTTTTCTTTCTTTCTTCAGCTTATTCTGTCTTCCTTTCTCTTTTTTTTTCTTTCTTTCTTCTTTATTTTCCATTCTTATATCTTCTTTGATCATCTTTATTTCGTTCTTCTTCGTTCTGTCATATCAATACAAAATCCTCCTCAGAACTATACACATAAAACACAATACTCAACAAAGTCATTTTTAGGATTAGTCCCAGGCCTCAGGGCCACACCAGTAAAGAAACCCATTATGCTCTGATATAACCAAAAAGATATCAGTCTTAGGTTGAATGAGCGTGATTCGGCTACATAGAGGCTTAATCTGCAACTTGACGCACAAACAAGAAACTACATAAAGGAGGCCGGAGCTGGGACCACCCAGCACAGAAAAACGTTTCGACTGACATGAAGACCTGCTCTGGGAAGTATGCCCAGCTAAAACAAAGAGAATAAGTAGTTTTTTAAAAAAAAGAACCCTATTGGGAAGCACCGGAGCCAATGAATATGATCTTTTTTTTTTTTTCGTCCGCTTTCAACTCAGACGAAGTTTCATCTCTGAAACTGATTTTTGCGTGAAAATCCGTTTTCCAATTTCTTACAATGGCAGCAGCGTGCACATTGTAAATTACTTACACTGGCAGCCGTGTGCTCAATGTACTCGTAATTAGTATTCCCTCGCCATACAGGCAGATTTTCTCCGACTTCAGAGGTACTCACGTTATCGTCCTGAGTAAGACCAGGGGACTCGAACAAATGCCGGACAGTAGGTTCGAACCCGAGCTATGAGGCGTCTCACAGTTAGCAGGCCGAGCTACTATCAACTACTCTAGGCAGTCCCCATGAATATGATCAATTCTTCTTCATCTTCTTCAAAAGCTCCATATCGACCCCTTGTTAACCACTCTTTGTGATTTGTATGTGATCTGAGCCTAAAAGCAACTGTACGTTGTCCTAGTTATGCACCTACAAGTAGTCCAGCACATTCGATTTCTGCGATGCTTTTTATTTACAAGGGTAGCTTCCTAGATCCTACACCAGTCGCCTCTTACGACATGCCTTGTAGGTCACAGTGGTACTATTCTTTGCTCTCCTTTCGCGCCACGACACCACACGGGTGGAGTATGATCAATAATTAGAGAGTGAACAAATATTAAGGGTTTTCGGAAAAAAAAAATTACCAACACAGGATTGGAACCACAAACTCTCATTTCTTATAGCACCCATTGTCTAGCCCTACAGGCGATCGTTGTTAAGAAAACAACCAGCTAGCTCTCCAAAAAGGAAACTACACTAAGCCATGTCTTTCATAAACAGATTCGTCTGTTGAACACTGAATAATCGGGTCAGATTCGATCGAACATCGTACCTGATCTCTTTATTGTATCCTGTTATTAGAGGTTGGTTGTATTCCATTCTCATTAAATCTCCAAACCACTGCTTTTCTTGTCTTTCGATGTATTCGGTGCATGAAGTTATGGACACTCTGCTTCTGATGTCCTCGTTTCATAGTCTTACTTTCCTGGTGACCCCCACCGCCTTCCTGAAGCATTTAATTTCGCACGTGGTGTATTGCTGTAAGAGAATAAGTTTGGCACTGGTAACAAAGTGTTGGTAGAAAAATACTTTTATCATCTGTCTTTTCATTTCCATCTTGATCTTTGGATGTTGTAGTAATGGTACAAGCTGACATGTCACTGTATTTATGTACACTTATAATATTACACCAATAATATATATTCAACACTGAAGCGAGTCCATCGATTCAAGTACCTAGGAACATTCCTGACATCAGATAGCAGGTGTAAGACAGAGATTAGAAGTAGAATAGCTCAAGCGAAAACATCTTTTATGAAAATGAAAAACACACTATGCGTGAATTCCCTACCAATGTCACTGCGAAAACGAATACTCCAGTGCTATATTGATACAATACTTCTACATGGCAGCGAATCATGGACAATTAATAAACAATCAATACGATCATTGGAAGCCACAAGAGATGTGGTTTTACAGAAGAATGTTGAAAATTCCATGGACAGCGAAGAAAACACATGAGGACGTTTTAAATCAGGCCTGCACACAAAGAAACCTTATCAAAAGAATAAGAATCCGACAATCAAGGTTCTTCGGGCATATAATGCGAAGAGAAGGTTTATAACATTTGGTAACAACAGGTAAAATTCAGGGAAGGAGAGATCGCGGAAGACAGAGGGAGAAGATGCTGGATGACCTGACATCGTGGTTCGACACAAGATCGACGTCAGAACTGGTTACATGCACCAAGCAAAGAGAGTTGTGGAGAGATATGATCGCCTACGCCGGCAGGCATGGCACGATTGATTGATTGGTAATATTTGTATAATTTCAGCTTTCAGATGATGAAATGCGAAGTAAAATCAATCGATATATAGAAATTGAGAAGGACATCTATGAATGGGAGAGCCAGAACTTACAGGAAGCGTTGAATGCCAAGAAGAAACATGCAGATGAAGTAGCAGAGGCCCTGAAGAACATGGAGCAACAGTACAGGACAGCATGTGAAAAAGTGTAAGTATGAATCCTCATCATCATCCTCCTCGTCGTCATCGTTATCGTCGTCGTCGTCGTCATCATCATCATCATCATCATCTTCATCATCATCATCATCATCATTATCATCATCATCGTCGTCGTCGTCGTCATCATCATCATCATCATCATCATCATCATCATCATCATTATCATCATCATCGTCGTCGTCGTCGTCATCATCATCATCGTCATCATCATCAATCATCATCATCCTCCTCATCTACATCTTCATCTTCATCATCATCTTCATCATCATCATCATCAGCATCATCAATCATCATCATCATCAACCTCATCATCTTCATCATCATCATCATCATCATCATCTTCATCATCATCCAATAGCTTGTTCTGAGCAGAACATTACCACTCTAACATTCCTTTGGAATCTCTCTCTCTCTCTCTTATATGTCAGATGTTCTGCCACAGAACTCAAAGTTAGATGTGGTGTAGCTCGACAAGAACGCTATGCTGGCAGACAAAGAAGAATTGTAAACCAACAAAGAACCGGTGTCGTTAGTCGCCACACGCTGATGGACATACTGAGGGAGAGATCGGAGCACTTATGGACTAATTTGTTCGACGTGCAGTGATGGTGATCCGACGACTAAACTAAAACTAAAACTAAACTCAAATCGTGGCATATTCTTTAAAGGACGTCTCCATTACCCACACTTCTTCTTTTTCAACTAACGCTCAATATCGACCACAAGAGCGATTATACGCTGTGCCAGTTATGCGCCTACAAGTAGGCCAGCATATTCGATTTCTTCCAATTTTTTATTGGCTATGGTAGCCTTCCTAGGCTCCTCCCTCAGTCACCTCTTACAAGATGCCTTGTGTGTCGCAGTGTTACTATTCTTTGCTCCCCTTGCGAGCCCTGACAACACACCGGCGATCACAGTAAACGAGTCGTTGATTTTCTAGCCACCACTTACACGTTCAGTAGTTTACCATTGCTTTCTAACGGTGAGGTCTATTTTTTACCGTTCGTAAAAATCCACGGGAACAAATTTGTTTCCAAATTGTCAGCCGCGGTGTTTGAACCAGGTACTCTTCTGTTGTGAGCGAGCTCACTACTGCTAAATTAGAGACGCCCAATCCTGCTGTCATACTCCGATGATCAGTCATATCCTGAATTGATCTTCTCCGTGGATTTAATCTTTTCCGGGATTCCTCATTTCATAATGGTCTTGTCTAAAACTTCATGTTTTTTAAATGTCCAAAATACTTCATTAAACGGGAGTGCACCTGACGCCGCAAGAGCCGTGGTGCTTTACGGAGCGGCGGTCCCTATCTCTGGGCAAGCCAATTCCAGGGATGTGGCTCCTTACAAAGATAACTCTTCCCGGGGCTTCCGATGCCCTGAAGAACACCGAGCAACAGTACAGGGAAGAATGTGAATAAGCTTCATAAATACTGTTTTCACCGTCTCTATTTTTTCTTGAGTGGACGGACTTTTGCTTTGTATCGACTGTATCGAGTAGCATTGCTCTTTGAGGAGCACTGTCTGTTGATAATCTGTTTATGTGGCCGCATCATTTAATTTGTTGTTTCTTGATGAAGTTTAGTACTGATGTTGTACCCACTTTTTCTGATGCCTTCATTTCTCAACCGGTCTCTTCTTGTTACCCCAGCTTTCTGCGTAGACACTTCATCTCTATCGTGACTAGTTTTCTTCTATCATTTGATGTCAGCGTCCAGGTTTGGCACTGGTAGCATAATGTTGGATGACAGATTTTGTTGTACAATGTTCATTTAGTGTTCATGGTGACATGTTTGCATGTAATATAATAATAATAAATGCAATATATAATCATCAATTAGTAGCATATTTATTCCAACTCTCTGCTATCAATGCCAAACATGGCCCCTGACTAAGACACAAGAAAGAAAGATTACAGCATGTGAAATGAGATGTCTACGAAAAGCTGTCAACGTTACAAGGAGAGATAGAGTGAGAAACGAGAATATTAGAAGCATCGTTGGTACTATACCATGCATACAGTACAGCGAGAAGCAAAGAATCAAGTGGTTTAGCCATCTAATGAGAATGAAACCACATTTACTACCATCACGTGCCTACAGTAATCGACACTCAGGGCACAGAGCACGAGGCAGGCCAAGAACACGATGGATAGATAACATCTCAGAGTCCCTGCGAAAGCATGGACTGACAACGTCAAGCGCAACACGCCTGACACAAGATAGAAAACTAACTCTCCCACGACGCTTCACGGCAAATGTGGTTAAGATAAGATAAGATAACTAGTAGCATGTGCCTTGCGGAACGTCGCTTTCATCACAGTCAGCCTGGAAGATTCTCTGTCTCTAGCAAGTTCGCCTGTTTCCCCGAGCGTCATGTTCAATGTCTCTTAGATATCCTACTGCCACCTTCGTCTTGATCATCCCTGCCTCGTAATTCAGAAACATAGCCTTCCAATATCGTTCTCTCCAAACCACTGTGACGTTTAACGTGGCCACAATATTTTATCACCCGGAACATGATGTTATTTATGAGCCAATGCTCCTTGATATGCAGGTCTTGTAGGATGTCTTTGTTTTTCTCTCTTCTCTGTCCAGGATGTTCTAAAAGCTTTTCTATAACCCCTTGTTTCTGAAGCTCCTATTTTGTTCTTTCTTCTTGTGTCGTCACACTGCTACCGGGTTATTGCCCAGTGTCGTCACACTGCTACCGGTTGTTGCCCAGTGTCGTCACACTGCTACCGGGTTGTTGCCCAGTGTCGTCACACTGCTACCGGGTTGTTGCCCAGTGTCGTCACACTGCTACCGGGTTGTTGCCCAGTGTCGTCACACTGCTACCGGGTTGTTGCCAGTGTCGTCACACTGCTACCGGGTTGTTGCCCAGTGTCGTGGTTTTCTGTTCTTGTCTTGCTCTGTTCTGGTAGCTTGTGTGATTGTTATCTTTGCTCTTTCACAGGATTCTGCTACGCCATCTAACCATCTTTTCCGTGTTCTTCCTCTTGCCTTCTTTCCCGATGTTCTGTTGTAGAAGACTCTGTATACTGTGGAGTTTGGATGCATTCTTATTAAGTGGCCAAACCACTTCATTCTTTGTTTCTCTATGTAATTCAAGCAAGGTTTTGTGCCAACTTTCTTTCTTATGCAGATGTTGGTGATTCTGTCTTTTCTTGTGTTGTTGGTAACTTTTCGCAGGCAACGCATTTCACATGTAGTTATTTTTGTGACTGCGCTTTGCTCAATGTCCATGTTTGGCTCTGGTAACACAAAATAGGTATAAAAATGCTGTTGATAATCTGTTGCTTAGCTGCCTGTGAAATTTTTGGGTTACTTAACAGTGGGGCTAGATAGATATATAATATTATATAGCCATTCTCACGTATATGCTCAGTCCTACAGTATGGGTCAGAGACATGGAAAACAAGTACCAAGATCAGAAAGTTGCATAAGAGGCTTTGATGAAAGATGTCACAAAAGAATTCTCTGAATTCGCTGAGACCAGAGAATACCAAATACTGAGATCATCAGGCGTACAGGCGTCAACAAGGAAACAGAATGTAGGAGATGGAAGTGGTTGGGAGATATATTAAAAATGCAGAAGACCAGACACCCACATGTGGCTTTGAAATAGAATCTAAGAGGCAAGAGAGGTAGGGGCGACCTAGAGAGACATGAAGATAGGCTGTAGACAGAGAAAGAGAACTAGGCTGACTTGCTCACGACAGATCTGGTTGAAATACAACTTGTTGATACCTTATGCATCATTGTTCATTTGAGGATCATCTTCATAACACATCGGACATGTCCATAATTGCTCCGATCCAGTGGCGGCTCGTGCTAATTTTTGTTGGTGGGGCCAGACACAAATTTTCGGAAAAATCATGGTTTTAGGTTACGTTATATTTTAATTTATAAAATAATAAATACACGTTACACATTATTTTTGGTGGGGCCTGGCCCCACTGGCCCTTAATGATGAGTCGCCACTGCTACAATCTCCCCCTAAGCGTGTATCTTAGTGTGTTCAGGCTAACAACTCACGTTCTGTGTTGATTGATGTATCTACTGTGTTTTCTCTCGTGGTTTCCCGTCTTGCCGCACCTATCGGTATGCACAACTTGCGCAACAGAGATAGAGAATACCCTTATTCTTTATGCATCAAGAGAACTTTAGAAGAAGAAGAAGAAGATACAATTAATGCATATAACAATAATTTAACGAATTGAGAGATGTCTTGTATTTACTTGAACAGGATTAAGAACAAAGCAGACGTAGATAAAATGCAGAATCCAAATATCAAAGCCTTTTTTAAGAACCAGCAGGAGTATGAAGAAAAAATGGCTAAAGAGCAGGTGAGAAATAATAAAAAAATAAATTACACCTATTTGATCCAGTGTGCATTTTCAGTTTCAGTTTGAAATATCTTCATTGCACTTCGAACATGTCCGTAGATGCTCCGAATCTACTTAGCAATATCTCCAATAGCTTCCAGTGACTAGCCGTACTAGTTCGATTTTGATTGATGACCCTAATCATGAACATGACCATGGACATGACCATCGACGAAGTGGGTAAACTGGCAAGAGACAGCGTGAATTTCAGATGTGCTGCAAAGAGTGCAACGTCCTATAAAGGATATGCACCTTGATGATGATGATGAGCCTAATCAGATACATGTTGTGTTGTTCTTTTCTGGCCACTCCAATCTTCAATCCAAGCTCTTGCAATCTTGGCTACTCCAATCTTCAATCCAAGCTCTTGCAATCTTGGCTACTCCAATCTTCAATTCAAGCTCTTGCAATCTTAGCTACTCAATCTTCAATCTAAGCTCTTGCCATCTTGGCCACTCCAATCTTCAATCCAAGCTCTTGCAATCTTGGCTACTCCCAAACTTCAATCCAAGCTCTTGCAATCTTGGCCACTCCAATCTTCAATCCAAGCTCTTGCAATCTTGGCTACTCCAATCTTCAATCCAAGCTCTTGCAATCTTGGCTACTCCAATCTTCAATCCAAGCTCTTGCAATCTTGGCTACTCCAATCTTCAATCCAAGCTCTTGCAATCTTGGCTACTCCAATCTTCAATCCAAGCTCTTGCAATCTAGAAGTTGATGGGGATTAGTTTAATTGAAGATCTTCTTTACAGCCGTACTCTTATAAGCGCGTTCAGAATGTTAGCTCTATCCATTGGCTGACAACCTGATATGGTGGCAGGTCCATCCACATCATTAGCGTGATTTTGTTTCTTCCCCATTATATATCGATGTTATAGATAATTTTTGAAATGAAATGTTTGAGGGAGGCAGTGGGGGTCACCAGGAAAGATAGACTACGAAATGAGGACATCAGAAGCAGAGTGGGCATAACTTCATGCACCGAATATATCGAAAGACAACAAATGCAGTGGTTTGGACATTTAATGAGAATGAAATACAACCAACCACCAATAACAGCATACAATAAAAAGAGATCGGGTACTAGAGCCAAGGGAAGACCAAGAAAAAGACGGATAGACAATATCAAGACCACACTACATAAACACGGATATAACACAACAAGGGCGACTCATCTAGCCCTAGAACGCAAATTAAAGCTCCCATCCCTACGCTTAATGGCAAGGGTGGACAACCAACTCCATCTTCCACCAGGGAATAGACAATAGATCATTTTTGCCTCTTTGGTTCAATAGAATTGTTCTGCATTACTGGATAGTCTGTGGGTGTTCTTCTCACCAAGGTTTCCTTTCCTACTAAAGACGGTGAATATGATATTGGTGAAGATTTGGGAGGGATTATTGTTTATTTTGAAATTTTAAATTTTGCCAGGGCCGCAGGGCAGAGCCGGATTAGCATAGTAGCAGAAGTAGCAAATGCTACGGGCCCCGCGCTTTGGGGGCGCCCCGCGCCTCTGGAGCTAAGTTGTCACTAGTCATAAACAAGGAACCAAGTTTGGGAGGTGGGTAATAATTTCCCCTTTCATTTTTTTTTATTGAGGTTAGGGCCAAGGTCATGTTTACTCAATTTCGGACTTAATTGGGCGGTCACACTGAGCTCATTAACAACGTAACAGTTTTTTTGTATAGGAGTGTCTCTTGTGTGCACACGCTTCTAATAAACGAAAACTTGAAAGCTTGAACAAAAGAACAATTAAATTTGACTCATAACCCAGTTCAAGTCTCTGTTCGTTCAGTAGTTTTTGCGCGAAACTTAGTTTAAAATAAATGCAAGTGGGCGTATGAAATATTGTTCTAAGACATGAGCAGATCTGGGCACTCCTAAATAAATTTCATGTCATTCACGTTTTTGTGAGAAACTGTTTTGCACTCGACCAGATGTCCCAGAAAATAATGCGAGGGAGGGCCAAATGATTAAACAGAAAACTTGGACACACTTGAAGGAGCCGCAACAAGAAGCCGCAACACAGAGCTGCATAATTTTACAGAGAAGCACACAAACGGACACAGAGAGTAATTTTTATTTGTTCTGCTAACTTTGAATGTATTTAAATCCTCCCATCTTGTTATTTTATTATTATTTTATTTTACATAGCTAATTTTATGTTTCAGTGAGAAATTAATTTTTAAAAATAGTTTCTATCATTTTTCGTTTTCAATGAATTCAAATGTTTTAAATCAGAGTTATAGTCATGTTAAGTGGTTAAATTACGAAGCACCCTGTATATAATATATCATCATGAGTAAATTGTTATATCATAAAACGCTGTCCAAACTTTCACATTTATATGTTATATTAATAGAAAGTAGAAGAATTACATTTTATTTGTAAATTCATTTTCTCTTCCCAGATTGAGATAGACATCATGAGCAGCAGAGCCAGAGATACGGGTCGACATTACGCTTCTGGAAGTGCAAAGCGTAAAGCACAAGATGAAAAGGAAAAATATAACCAAGTTCTTGTATCAAAAACACGCAAGCTGTCTGAATTTTTTAATGTCGTGTGTAATGGTGCTGAATCCAAAGAAATCGAAGCAGAAAATATAGAAGTCGCGTCTCACAGTACAGTAGATGAAGATAGTGATATAGAACAATCATCATTACCAATATTAAGATCAGCAACTCTTCACGATTTAGCCACATTTTCCACAAGACAAACTGAAGTCGAATGTACAGCAAGTCCTTCCAATTTAGCCATATCATTTTCAAGCCAAAGAGAGGCAGAAAGCACAGCACATGCTTCCAATGTAGCAACATCTTCTACAAGCCAAAAGCACAACGAAAATAAAATGTACTCCAACGATATTGGTGAATGGCCAATCAACTTCAATCGAGATTATTGGATTGCGAAAGGAAGCAGCGAAGTGTAACATATGAACAGTGATTTCTTGTCTTCCAAAAAAAACATACGATAAAGAAAACAATCCACGAATTTGTCGAAAATCGTTTTTCACATATACACATAAACCAACAAACAAAACTCATGTGAGAGATTGGTTGTGTTATTCAGAAACTAAAGGACAACTTTTCTGTTTTGTTTGCAAAGTTACTGATTCAGACTGTTCGTCACGGTTTACGAAAGAAGGATTTGACGATTGGAAAAACGCAAATAATTTGTTGAAAAGACATGAAGAAAGCACCTCCCATAGACAAGCGATAATTTCTCTGTTAGTTTGCAAAAGAAAGATGCTCGTGTCGATTCTCAACTTGTAAGCCAAATTGAGACCGAACAAACATATTGGCGGACACTTTTGGAGCGAATTACTTCAGTAATCCAATTTTTAGCAGAACGAGGTCTTGCATTTCGGGGTAAGATGAAATTATTGGTTCACCTAATAATGGAAATTATTTAGGTTTGTTGGAATTAATAGCCAAATTTGACATTTTTCTGGCTCAGCATATAAATACTTATGCAAATAAAGGAAAGGGACATACATCATACTTATCAAAAACAACATGTGAGGAATTTATCCATCTAATTGCATCAAGCTTACTGGATCATATTATTTGCAAAATTAAGAAATGCAAGTACTATTCCATATCACTGGACTCTACTCCAGACATTTCGCATGTGGACCAACTCACTCTAATAGTGCGCTATGTGTTACCATCTGGACCAGTGGAAAGGTTTGTGAAGTTCTTGGATATGGAAGGTCATACTGCTGAACAACTCGCCCAAAGTTTACTTGATTTTTAAAGGAAAATGGCATTGATATCAAAGACTGTCGCGGTCAAAGCTATGACAATGCCAGCAACATGAGTGGGAAATACAACGGCTTACAAGCACGCATTAAGAAGATAAATAAGTACGCAGAATACATTCCCTGCTTTGCACATTCACTGAATTTGGTTGCGAAGTGTGCTGCAGAATGTTGTATAGAAGCATCCATTTTTTCGATTTTGTTGAAAGTCTCTATTTATTCTTTTCCGCTTCTACCTATCGATGGGGCATTCTTACAAAAGCACTGGAAGATACAGGTTCAAAACTCCCGACTTTGAAGAGACTGTCGGACACCAGGTGGTCTTCCCGAGCTGATGCGACAAAAGCACTTTATGTGGTTTTACCATTATCAAACAAGTTTTGGATGACATCTCAAATAACATGGATCAAAAGGTAGAGTGTCGTAATCAAGCGTATGGGCTAGTTTTGGAGATGAGTAAGTTGGAAACGGAATATTTTATGGAACGGAATTATAGAACGCTTGCAAGCGTCTAGCGCTTCATTACAGTCACCTGATCAAGACCTTAACACGGGATATGCTCTTTATGAATCGTTACACGGGTACGTTCAAGCAATGCGGCCTACATTTTCAGATATTGAGGCCAAAGCCAAAATCCTGACTCACTGTCAAGAATATCAGCAACAAACTTCACGACGACGCAAGCGAAATACTAAGTACGACGATTTTAGTGGCTCTACTACGCTCGATGAAGTTGTAGAAAATCAAACACCCAAACAAAAATTTGAAAGTCAGGTGTTTATTGTCATAATTGATAATGTACTCTCTGCTTAGCTAAACGCATGGAAGCGTACCATAGAGTGACTGATGTATTTGGAACATTTCGGCAGTTAAAATCTCTTACAGCAGAAGAGATCTTGAAAAGAACTCCAAATATTGTCAGCTCTTACCAAGAGGATTTGGAAGAAAGCCTAGGCGACGAACTTGTGCAGTTCGCTGAACTTCTAAAACTAATGTAGCTGCTGCTATTAGCAACGAAAAGAATGAGGCCCTTGAACTGCAATTTTATAAACTTATAATGGAAAATTCATTAGAGTCGTGTTTCCCAAATGTAGAAATAGTCTTACGAATTTACTTGTCTTTAATGATTACTAACTGCAGCGGAGAACGTTCTTTTTCAACATTAAAGCGTATAAAAGTGAGTTAAGAAACATGATGGGACAAGATCGTCTAAATAACCTCACCTTAATGAACATTGAATGTAATTTACTTAGAGAAATTGATTTGTCTAGTATTATCTCTAAATTTGCTCACATTAAATCGAGACAAGTTTGTTTGTAAAATTTATGTTTTATTATTTATTATCATACAAAACTTAGGGCCCGCGCTAAAATTTGCTACGGGCCCCGCGCTGGTCTAATCCGGCTCTGCCGCAGGGTTACACCTTGCTCACCCTTTCGCTACTACATACTTTCTGAAGGCTGAGCTAAAAATAGCTTCTCTTTGTTTCTAGGTCACAAACGTTAATGTACGCCTATAGCAGTGACAGTAGCAATGTATAACGTGTTAACACGTCTTTAGCCCACAGAGGAGAGATAATAACAGACGTGTTAATGCGTCTTTAGAAGTGAATGGGAAAAACGTATATATACGTCCTTAGCAGCTAAAGGGTTAAAGGTTTTCGGGGGAGGTTAGTGGCGTAGAGATTAGGAGTTCGCCTCTCAATCCAAAGTAATTCGGTTCGTTCACTCGTGAAGCCATCGAGTGTCCCCCCTCTCCAGAGATCTTTGATCTCTGTGTAGGTGAAATCGATTTCCTAGTCCTATCGGAGAGGAACGATAAAACGTAGGTCCGTGTTTGAATTGAACTAGTAAAAGAACCATTGATGCTTCAAAATCGAGAAGAGCAGGCTGGAAAGTCGCTGCTCGGGTCTAATTTTATTAGGAAAATAAAAAAATTAAATTTTCACAAAATATTTGCACCATATTCCAAATTACATCGAGGACCCACGCCGGTGCTCCTGAGTTCGTGCTCTGTAGCTGAGATCTTCCTACATAAGAAAGGGATCGGAGAGAAAGTTTCCTCTTGTATTCTATTTTCATCATTTCCTTTCAGTTAAAATTTTTTTTTACAGGAAGAGTATCTTGAGGCTATCAGGGAACAAGAAGTTGTAAAGAAAGAACTTGAAGACATCCAGATGCAAGCAAAGATTTCTGCCAAAGAAGTTATGGAACTGACAAATGAAACAAACAAGTTAATAATACTATATGATGAGCAAGATCAGATTTTAGGTACTTTTTCTTTCACTGTTTTGCTTTCTGTTTTTTTGCTGTTTTTGTATTACTAATATAAAGGAATTGAGAGTCGCGGTAGCGTAGTTGTTAGTGAACTCGCTTCTCAAGGCTGGTGGTCTGGGTTCAACTCCGCAGTGCGTGTGGAATTTTCCCGACCGCGACGGCTCTCAGGTCGACCCAGCCTCAACTGGGTACCAGACATGCTCTGGGAAAGCAAAGGCGGCCGGCGTGATGCTGACCACATCACCCATCGTGTGCCGACGGTCAATGAAAAATACAGGCCTAACACTGTATTGACCTATATACCACGAGATATGAAAGGGTTAACAAAAAATATATATATAATTAATAAGGGAAGACTGCAGTAAAATTATGTAGCAATGGCGAAACACGTAAACACAAAGTATTGTAGTTTTACATAGTCATCATTATCAAATAGCTTGTCCTGAGCAGAACTGTGTCACCCTAACAGTCCTCCGGAAGTTATCTCTCTCATTGGTCAGATGTCCTGTCTCTGCAGCCGTCTTGTTTTACAAAGTACAAAAACAATAAAAATACAAAGCGACGTTTCGACTAAAAGGACTTTATCATAGAAATTTTTTTTTTCGTTTTTCGTCATATATTTTAATTTTAGAGCCGTTGGATTTATTGTATAATTATATAATGTCTGCCGTATAATGTCTTCACTTCTGTTGTATCTTTTGCTTGATAAAGACCTTTTGGTCGAACCGTTGCTTTGTATTGTTATTGCATTTGTACTTTGTAAAACTACCAGTAATTTGTTTTTACATGTTTCGCCATTGCTGTTTTTGTATAAATTTGTTTGCTCTTAAAGGGAGGGGGTTTAAAACCGAAGGATTGACTTCATTGCACCGGGTTTTACCCCATATGGCTCGGTCCCTCTCCGCAGAAATGGCACGCCACCTGCCGAGAGTATTGCACAAAGCACGAACTCCGTAGTTCCAGCAACAATCCTAGGTATCTCTGGAAAAAATGCACTCGTGAACAGAACGGCGCGGTCCGGATTCGAACACACGGCCTTCGACTCACAAGGCAAAGGGCTTAACCACTTAGCCACAGAGACTCTTCTTTTCTATAATCCTGTTTTGCCTCACAGCGTCAGGATAAGAAGAGACTTCTACAAAGAGTTTTTGTGTGTGCTTCATAAATAGTGTTTTTCACAGTTTATGTAATTTCTGACAGAGCCGCGGTAGCGTAGTTGTTAGTGAACTCGCTTCTCAAGGCTGGTGGTCTGGTTCAGCTCCCGCAGTGTGCGGGAATTTTTTCCCGACCGCGACGGTCTCAGGTCGACCCAGCCTCAACTGGGTACCAGACACGTTCTGGGAAAGTAAAGGCGGCCGGCGTGATGCTGACCACATCACCCATTGTGTGCCGATGATCAATGAAAAATACAGGCCTAACACTGTATTGACCTATATACCACGAGGTATGAAAGGGTTCCTTTACTTTTACTATGTAATTTCTGACGCGGACGTACATTTCTGAGGTAGACGGCTTTTGTATGGACGTTCTTTAGTTTTGTATCCACTGTATCGGAGTAGCATTGCTCTTTGAGACATACTATCTGTTAGTAATCTGTTTATGTGACCGAGTTGTTTAATGTGTTGTTTCTTGATGAAGTTCAGTACTGATGTTGTACACATTTTTAAAAATAATTTTCTTTTTCTTTTCTCTTGATGTCGTGATTTCTAAAACCCTTCTCTTCTTGATACTCACAACATTCTGAGTAGACATTTCATCTCTGTCGTGACTAGTTTTCTTCTATCGTGTGATGCCAGCGTTCAGGTTTGGCCCTGATAGCATACTATTGGGAGAAAGATTGTGTTGAACAATACTCTTTTTGTGTTCATGGTGACATGATGCCTTGAGATACGCGGAGAAGAGAGCTGGAGACTGATAATAAAAGGATAAGCAAGAAGTGGAAAGAATGGGAACGGATGGCAAGACAGAGGAAGGGTTGGAAGAAGTTTGTTGAAGACCTGTGCTCCGTTGGGAGTTGAAATGAGAAGAGAAGAATAATTATTTGTTATTAATTAATAATAATTTCTCTCGTACCGTTATACGTTACATAGGGCTGCAAGTAATTTCTCCATACCGCTCTATCCTGGGCAACCGGTTCAATCTCCTCCATGGAATTGATACCGATATTTCTTGTTTTTCTCAGCAAAGTTCGTTTCAGGGTCTCCTTAGGTCGTCCTCTCTTTCTTGAACTCTTTGCATTCCACTTCAATGCCTGCTTTGATATTCGTTGATCATTTCTTCTCAAGGTGTATCAAACATATCTCCATCTTCTCTTTCTTATAACAGTTGTCACTAGTGGTTGACCAGCCATTTCTCCTCAAGGTGTGTCCAACATATCTCCATCTTCTCCTTCTTATAACAGTTGTTACTAGTGGTTGACCAGACATTTCTTCTCAAGGTGTGCCCAACATATCTCCATCTTCTCCTTCTTATAACAGTTGTTACTAGTGGTTGACCAGACATTTCATCTCAAGGTGTGTCCAACACATCTCCATCTTCTCCCTCTTATAACAGTTGTTACTAGTGGTTGACCAGATATTTCTTCTCAAAGTGTGTCCAACATATCTCCATCTTCTCCTTCTTATAACAGTTGTTACTAGTGGTTGACCAGATATTTCTTCTCAAGGTGTGCCCAACATATCTCCATCTTCTCCTTCTTATAACAGTTGTTACTAGTGGTTGACCAGACATTTCATCTCAAGGTGTGTCCAACACATCTCCATCTTCTCCCTCTTATAACAGTTGTTACTAGTGGTTGACCAGATATTTCTTCTCAAAGTGTGTCCAACATATCTCCATCTTCTCTTTCTTATAACAGTTGTTACTAGTGGTTGACCAGATATTTCTTCTCAAAGTGTGTCCAACATATCTCCATCTTCTCCTTCTTATAACAGTTGTTACTAGTGGTTGACCAGACATTTCTTCTCAAGGTGTGTCCAACACATCTCCATCTTCTCCTTATAACAGTTGTTACTAGTGGTTGACCAGATATTTCTTCTCAAAGTGTGTCCAACATATCTCCATCTTCTCTTTCTTATAACAGTTGTTACTAGTGGTTGACCAGATATTTCTTCTCAAAGTGTGTCCAACATATCTCCATCTTCTCCTTCTTATAACAGTTGTTACTAGTGGTTGACCAGACATTTCTTCTCAAGGTGTGTCCAACACATCTCCATCTTCTCCCTCTTATAACAGTTGTTACTAGTGGTTGACCAGACATTTCATCTCAAGGTGTGTCCAACATATCTCCATCTTCTCTTTCTTATAACAGTTGTCACTAGTGGTTTACCAGACATTTCTCCTCAAGGTGTGTCCAACATATCTCCATCTTCTCCTTCTTATAACAGTTGTCAATAGTGGTTGACCAGACATTTCTCCTCAAGGTGTGTCCAACATATCTCCATCTTCTCTTTCTTATAACAGTTGTCACTAGTGGTTGACCAGACATTTCTCCTCAAGGTGTGCCCAACATATCTCCATCTTCTCTTTCTTATAACAGTTGTCACTAGTGGTTGACCAGAAATTTCTCCTCAAGGTGTGTCCAACATATCTCCATCTTCTCTTCTTATAACAGTTGTCACTAGTGGTTGACCAGACATTTCTCCTCAAGGTGTGTCCAACATATCTCCATCTTCTCTTTCTTATAACAGTTGTCACTAGTGGTTGACCAGACATTTCTCCTCAAGGTGTGTCCAACATATCTCCATCTTCTCTTTCTTATAACAGTTGTCACTAGTGGTTGACCAGACATTTCTCCTCAAGGTGTGCCCAACATATCTCCATCTTCTCTTTCTTATAACAGTTGTCACTAGTGGTTTACCAGACATTTCTCCTCAAGGTGTGTCCAACATATCTCCATCTTCTCCTTCTTATAACAGTTGTCAATAGTGGTTGACCAGACATTTCTCCTCAAGGTGTGTCCAACATATCTCCATCTTCTCTTTCTTATAACAGTTGTCACTAGTGGTTGACCAGACATTTCTCCTCAAGGTGTGCCCAACATATCTCCATCTTCTCCTTCTTATAACAGTTGTCAATAGTGGTTGACCAGACATTTCTCCTCAAGGTGTGCCCAACATATCTCCATCTTCTCCTTCTTATAACAGTTGTCAATAGTGGGTGACCAGAAATTTCTCTGATTTCATCACTTCTGAATTCGTTCTATTTTTAGTTCATTATTTCTCGCAGACATTTATTTTTTTTGTTATTGCTGTAATCATTTAACATTTTATTATCTATTATATTTGACAGATGATATATTCGGAGGAAAATATGGATCAAACTTGGAAAATAAATTAGAGTTTGAAGTGGATGAGCTGCTTGATAGGAAAGAGAGAATTGGAGTGGCAAAATACAAGTGGATAAATGGTAGACTTCTTCTTCAACATGCGCATAACCAGTTGGGACATGCTGTGAGTCGCTGGCAGAGTCTGGCTCAAGGAATCAGCAGGTAATTATGGGATATGTGTAGTTTTTGTCGATGCTCATGGGGATTTCATGATGCTGCTGATGATGATGTTAGTGACTCAATGATGATGATAATGATGAGACTCTCACGATGACGATAATAATGATGATGATGAAACTGTTAGTGACTTCGTGAAAATGATGATAATGCTTTTAGGGACTCCATCATGAGCATGATGGTGATGTTAGTGACTTCATGGCGATTATGATGATGCTGATGTTAGTGACTTATGAAGATGATGGTGATGATGATGTTAGTGACCATAATGGTGATGATGATGCAGGTGACTTAATGATGATGACAATGATGATGATGTTAGTGACTTCATCATTTTAATATCACAAAGATAAATGTGTGGGGTTATGCTAAATCCAACCAAACATAAACTGTCCATGTTTCAAGGGACTGCACTGGCGATCCCTTGACTAAATCCCTCTGCACTAGAGACAAGAGTTCAGCGTCTGGTGACTGAGCTGCTGTTACCCTACAAAATGACTGCTATTCTAGTTGCAAGAGATCTTATTAGGGTAGAAAGTTTCATCTCATCTTCTTCTTCTTTTAGCGATCTCCGGTCATGCGCTTAATTTACTGTGAACCACAAACTGGTCAGTTAGCTTTAGGTTTCCCCAAAGCTTAGTTTTCAGGTCGACTGGGTGTGGCTACATGTTGCTTTTCAGCTCCCCCAGGAAACGAGTCTTGCAGGATATGCTCTGGTGTCTGTTCTGCCTGCTGACACTGGCAGATAACTTGTTTGACTTATTCCTAGTCTATATAAGTGTTTGTTGATTCTGCAGTGTCCGGTGCGTAGTCGAAATATAATGACCTGGTCTGTTCTGCTTAGGTCTTTGAGGAAGTTCTTTTCCATAATCATATCTAGTGTTTGTCTTCCAGTCTACTGCAGATTTTCTCTGTATGTGGTTTTTGACTTTTGATAACATACATTTTCCGGAGATCTCTAGGATTGTTGCTGAAGCTAAGGAGTTTGGGTTTTGTGTAATTCCTCTTCTTCTTCAAATGCTCCATAAAAAAAAGTAAAGGAACCCTTTCATACCTCGTGGTATATAGGTCAATACAGTGTTAGGCCTGTATTTTCATTGACCGTCGGCACACGATGGGTGATGTGGTCAGCATCACGCCGGCCGCCTTTACTTTCCCAGAGCATGTCTGGCACCCAGTTGAGGCTGGGTCGACCTGAGAGCCGTCGTGGTCGGGAAAATTCCACGCGCACTGCGGGAGTTGAACCCAGACCACCAGCCTTAAGAAGCGAGTTCACTAACAACTACGCCACCGCGGCTCTCAAATGCTCTATATCAACCCAATATTTACCCCTCTGTGCGATTTGTATATAATCTGAGCCTAAGAGCGATACACGTTGTGCCAGTTATGTGCCTACAAGTAGGCCAGCACATCCGATTTCTGCGACGCTCTTTATTTACTAGGGTAGCTTCCCTTGTCTTCTACCCCAGTCCCCTCTTACGACAAGCTTGTAGGTTGAAGTAGTACTATTATTAGCTTCCTTGTCTTCTACCCCAGTCCCCTCTTACGACAAGCTTGTAGGTTGAAGTAGTACTATTATTTGCTTCCCTTGTCTTCTACCACAGTCCCCTCTTACGACAAGCTTGTAGGTTGAAGTAGTACTATTATTTGTTTCCCTTGCTGTACCCGGCTCCACGTGGGTGGCTCTTTATTAATTTATCATGAATTTAAAAAAAGACTAGCATACACGTTAGTGTTAAGTTGCAGTTCTATGTTCTATCAAGTTTTCTTCTATCATTTGATGTCAGCGTCCAGGTTTGACACTGATAACATAATGTTGGGAGAAAGATTGTGTTGAACAATGCTCCTTTTGTGTTCATGGTGACATTATTTCTATTATGACAGCAATGTTCAGGTCAGGTACCAGCTGGCAACTGAAACAAGAAATAATTTAATAGCTGCCAGTCAGAATATCATGAATGCTAAAAAATATCTCAACAATATCAAGGTTGGTGAACATAAAGAGTGCTAATTCCTTCCTTCCTTCCTTCCTTCCTTCCTTCTTCCTTCCTTCCTTCCTTCCTTCCTTCCTTCCTTCCTTCCTTCCTTCCTTCCTTCCTTCTTCCTTCCTTCCTTCCTTCCTTCCTTCCTTCCTTCCTTCCTTCCTTCCTTCCTTCCTTCCTTCCTTCCTTCCTTCCTTCCTTCCTTCCTTCCTTCCTGCCTTCCTGCCTTCCTGCCTTCCTGCCTTCCTGCCTTCCTTCCTTCCTTCCTCCCTCCCTCCCTCCCTCTCTTTCTTCCTCCCTTCCTCTCTTCCTCCCTTCATTCCTTCCTCCCTCCCTGCCTTCCTTCATTTCTTCCTTTCTTCCTTCCTTCCTTTCTTTCTTTCTTCCTTCCTTCCTTCCTTCCTTCTATCCATCATTCCTTCATCCCTCCCTCTCTTCCTCCCTTCCTTCCCCCTCCCTTCCTTCCATTCTTCCTTCCTTCCTTTCTTTCTTCCTACTTTACTTTCTTCCTTCCTTTCTTTCTTCCTACTTTACTTTCTTCCTTCATTCCTTCCTTCCTTTCTTCCTTTCGTTCGCTTGAATTATTGTCAATATATTCACCGATTGAACAAAGACAGATATATATAGTATTACATAAGTAATGAAAAATTAATGAGTAAATATTCCAGGGCATGCAGTTGTAAGTAGTAATGATAGCGACGATATGCTTGCATATATGGCTGCTGTAAAAAAGCTGGCGAGCAACTGACCAGGCTAATATTATAAATTCCATAAGGGAGATAGGACTTGTAAATGATTCAAGTAATTTGTTGAATCTAGAACACTAACCAAACTGCGAGAATTCAAGTCAAATGTGGCTTAGCTAGACAAGAACACTATACTGGTAGCTAAAGATGAATAGTAAACTAACAAAGAACCGGTGTCGTTAGTTGTCTCATTCTGAAAGACATACTAAAGAGGAGATCAGAGCACTTATGGACTAATTGGTTCGACGTGCAGTGATGATGATCTGACGACTAAACTAAACTGAGAGACATACTGAGGAGGAGATCGGAACACTTATGGACTAATTGGTTCGATGTGCAGTGATGATGATCTGACGACTAAACTAAACTGAGAGACATACTGAGGAGATCGGAACAGTAAAGGAATAATTGGTTCGTTGTGCAAGGATGCGATGACTAAACTACACTAAAACTAAACTAAAACTAAACTAAACAAACTATAAACTCTATAAACTTTATAAACTCTTTTGATATTCATAATGTTACTACGCATTAGTTATATAGAGCATAAGACGAACATTTATGTAAGAGACCAAACATACAGCCTTGCAGCTCGACAAGTGCCACTCTTGACAATCGTGAAACGGCGTAAACTTGCGTGGTTCGGTCATGTAATGAGACATGGCTCACTCTCCAAGATTATCCTACAGGGAACTCTCTTGCGTTCCCGATCCTACAGGGAACAGTTGAGGGTGGAAGAAAGAAAGGAGGGCAGAAAATCCTAGTTTGACAACATCAAGACTGGTCGGGCCAAGTTTCTCCACGTGCTCAAGGAGTTGAAATCATGGCGGTTCAAAGCGATGATTTGGCTAGAATCACAGACTTTTATCCATGCATGTTTTCTCAGTGACTCAATGAGTATGCTCAGGAAGATTGAAACAGGATGGGCTAGGAGACATTGGATAGAATCGCTGGGAGGTCTAAGCTGACAAAGATCAGTTTTATTTTGTGCCAGGGCATGCAGGTGTAAGGGGAAATGAGCGTGCGGATAGGCTTGCAGGTATGGCTGCTGTCAAAGGGACGAGCAATGGACCAGGCTGATATTATAAATTCCTTAAGGGAAAGAGGGCGTGTACATGATTCAGGTGATAGCGATGAATCTACAACACTAACCAGACTGCAAGAACTAAAAGTTAAGTGTGGTGTAGCTCGACAAGAACTTTATGCTGGCAGACAAAGAAGAATTGTAAACCAACAAAGAACCGGTGTCGTTGGTCGCCACACGCTGATGGACATACTGAGGGAGAGATCGAGCACTTATGGACTAATTTGTTCGACGTGCAGTGATGGTGATCCGACGACTAAACTAAACTAGGAGTTGAAGACAGAGACTCATGGCGTGCTTGTTTGTGCTGATGTCTGCACGTTTGTGCTGATGTCTGCACAGTGACACCCCTACGTTCCAAACGGGTTATGGGCTTTATTATTATTATTATTATTATTATTATTATTATTATTTTTATTATTATTATTATTATTATTATTTTATTATTATTATTATTATTATTATTATTATTATTATTATTATTTTATTATTATTATTATTATTATTATTATTATTATTATATTATTATATAAAGTGTTGTGTTGTTTACTCTTCCAGTTTCCGTACTGTGAATCAGAAGAAATGTCCACCCTAGACAAAGCTTGTGATAATGTTTACGTCGATATGAAGTCTCCCGACAGACACCAGCATGCACTTCAATGTTACAACGTTACGCACCGCAGAACATCAGCGCTTGTTCAATGGTTTGACAATGTAACTATCTAGTCTATTCTGTCATGTTGACTCTTAGTTAGGAACTTGTTGTTTGACTCTACATGTTGTGTGTTGTGCGAGAGCAGGAAATTCTTCACCACTCTTGTCTCCTTTACTTGATAAAGACATTGTGGTCGAAACGTTGCTGTGTATTGTTTTTGTATTGTGTAAAACTACAGTACTTTGTTTTACGTATTTCGCCATTGCTACATAGTTTTACTGCAGTCTTCCCTTATATTGATATAACTCTTAGTGGATCAGGGCAAATGCCATATTTTTACAATCCATTTGTTTTTACAATAACAAATGCCCTTTAGTATGGCTCCTGGTAAAAAAGTGCCCAACCCAAAGTCACATAGTGTGGCGTTTGGTCCATAAGGAGTTAATCTCTTCTTTATTGTTCTTTCTTTCTCTCTCTTTTCCTGTTCTTCCTTCCTATGCAGACATATATTACAATCAAATTTTTCAGATTTTGGTATCTATTCCAGTGGCGACTAATCATTAAGGGCCAGAGGGCCGGGCCCCACCAAAAATAATGTGTAACGTGTATTTATTATTTAATAAATTGAAATATAACCTAACCCAAAGGCATGATTTCCCCGAAAATTTGTGTCTGGCCCCACCAACAAAAACGATCACGAGCCGCCACTGATTTATTCTATTCAGTTTGTTAGCTTGAAATGTTTATGAACTAGTTTTTCTGTCTATTTATTCTGTCTAGTTTTTCCATTTTTAGACCCTAATTATAACAAGCTTTTATATTTAGATATCTATTCTAATTAGTTTTCCAGTTTTATATATCCACTCTAACCAGACTTCTAGTCTTATATATCAATTGTAACCAGTTTTCTAGTCTTATATATCAATTGTAACCAGTCTTCTAGACATATATCATCTAGACCAGTCTTCTAGTCTTATATATCAATTATAACCAGTTTCTAGACTATATATCAATTATAACCAGTCTTCTAGTCTTATATATCAATTATAACCATTTCCAGTATTCTAGTCTTTATATATCAATTATAACCAGTTTTCTAGTTTTATATATCAAATATAACCAGTTTTCCAGTATTATATATCAATTATAACCAGTCTTCTAGTCTTATATATCAATTATAACCAGTTTTCCAGTATTATATATAAATTATAACCAGTCTTCTAGTCTTATATATCAATTATAACCAGTTTTCTAGTCTTATATATCAATTATAACCAGTATTCCAGTATTATATATCAATTATAACCAGTTTTCTAGTCTTATATATCAATTATAACCAGTATTCCAGTATTATATATCAATTATAACCAGTTTTCCAGTATTATATATCAATTATAACCAGTTTTCTAGTTTTATATATCAAATATAACCAGTTTACCAGTATTATATATCAATTATAACCAGTCTTCTAGTCTTATATATCAATTATAACCAGTTTTCTAGTCTTATATATCAATTATAACCAGCTTAGTTTAAATAATATAACCAGTCTCTAGTCTTATATATCAATTATAACCATTTCTTCTAGTTTATATATCAAATATAACCAGTTTACTAGTATTATATATCAATTATAACCAGTCTTCTAGTCTTATATATCAATTATAACCAGTCTTCCAGAGATGAGCTTGTCCTAATATTTCAATGTCGAAACACTTAAAAACAAAGCACTGTAGTTTTACAAAATACAAAAATAATAACAATACACAGCAACATCGCCGAGTGGTTACGGGGCCCAAATTTGTGGTGTAAAGAATAGAACCACTGTTACCTGCCACGCATGTCGTTGGAGGCGACTAAGAAGGTTTGGATGAAATCGGATGCACGTCCTAAACGTGTAGAAGTCTATGCGTTTAGGGCCTACCAAACCAATGTGCAACGTATACACGTTCTTGGCAAAGATCAAACATATCACAAAGAGTGAGTAAAATTGGACGTAAAGAACGAACGCAAAGAAGAAGAAGGAGGAGAAGAAGACGCAGCAACGTTTCGACCAAAAGGCCTTTATCAAGCAAAGATACAACAAAAGTAAAGAAATTTACTTCTTACACCGCACATAACATATAGAATCATACAATAAATTTCTAACTGCTCTTGATTATTTCCTAATATTACAGGTCATTAATCAGACAATTGATAAAGATCTGAAAAAAGTGAAAGCTGAGCTAACGTTGAAACAGGCAGAGCTTCGGAAAGAGAGGTTACGCTTAATGAATGAGAAAATTGGTGGGAGTTCAAATATCATCAAGATTTCTGATAAAGGTGAGCTATGTTTGTTTATGCATGCAGGACCGTGCCGTGTTATGATACAGTGAGGCGGCCGCATCAGGCGGTACCGTAAGGGGGCGACATAAGCAGCTAAATCTAAATTCAATTTGAACCATTCAATAGCTAAAAATCGTTACGCGTCGCTTTTCTATATTAGTCTATGTTATTTAGCTATTGATGTCTACATTTAAGGGGCGGCATTTCGAAGACTTGCATCATTCTGAGAAAATATACCGCACGACCCTGCATTCTCTCTCTCTTTCGCGATCACCGCCCAGACCGATGTACCAGATCTCCCATAAATTCTATTCATGTGGAAATCTGATTCATGCAGCCTTAGCATTGGTGTGTTTTACGTCACATCGTCAACATCATTTGGTGCTCTGGTGCTTATCCGACGATGTGTCCGGTTTCAGCCAGCGTTTACTCGGTTCGCTCTCCGTTCTGTAGCTATCTCGTGTTTTTTACGGTGTGGGGTAGCTAGCCCAACGCCCAACCTTCTTAGTCACCTTTTACGACACGCATGATAGGTAACAGTGGTTCTATTCTTTACACTCCAATTTGGGCCCCGGTAACCACTCGGGCGACCCTGTATTCATGTAACCCTGTCACTCTGTGTAACTTTGTTTTCGGCCGGGACACATTTATATTGCAATGTATTCTGAACTAGCTAGTATACTCTCTCTCTCTCTGCCTTTTTAACCTGGAAGGGGTGTCTGTGGCGTAGTGGTTAGGTGTTCGTCTCTCGTGTAAAATGTACCAGGGTCCCTCCCTCGTGGAGCCATCTAGATATTTCCCCCAGGGATCCATGATATCAATGTAGGGGAGATCGAATTCCTAGTCCTATTGTGACGAACGATAAAAAGTAGGACCCGTGTTCAGTTTGAACACGTAAAAAAACCACTGGCAGTTCCAAACAAAAGAGTAAGCCGCTGCACGGCAAAAATAATTTAGTAAAGATTAAAAATAAAATTCCTACAAAAATATCTTCACTGTCTTTCTAAATTACATCGGGAACCTTCATCGGTGCTACGGAGCTCGTGCGCTGTAGCTGAGATCTTCCTGTATAAGAAAGAGATCAGAGCACACATGGTTACTCACCAAAGTGCAATGATGATGGTCCTATCAATCAATCAATCAAGCAATTATAGCAGATGACGCCCGTCTGCCCAGCGTGTTCGTAGCGCGTTGGACTACGGGTGACTATCCTCTGTGTGTGCGGGTTCAATTCCGCGGGATGGCAGAAAAGCCACAGATTCCCCAGATTTACGGTGTTCGTGGCACCGAACCGAAGGGTTACGATGTCCATGGCACCGAGCAGAAGAGCTGAAAAGCTCAAATGCTTCTGGATCGGGGGGAAAAAAAAATGACAGGGGAGGCAATAAAACACAATATACCATGTTCACATTTTCTTCATGATCATCTCCTCTTGTTTACTGAACTCGCAATTAATTAAGCAACTGATAGAAGATAATGCAAGGGATGATAAGGTTGTTGTTTATAACGACGGGTCTGTGCATCGTGAAGAGAAGTCAGACTGGGGTTTCTTGGATATCCCGCATGGTAGGGTTGTTGCACAGTGACATTGAACTTCTTGAAGTGTTTAACAAAAATATTTTTCTGTCCATTTAGCAACATATTTTAACCATAATTTTCAGCTGATACATTTATTGATTTTAATACAATCTTGTTTGATTCAACTGTTTGGTGAAGTATCTTTTGTTCATAATATTTGATGATATTTTCACATATTTATATTCATATTATATTTATTATATTTATATTTATATATATTGGGGGTCTCTGTGGCTGAGTGGTTGGGCCCTTTGCCTTGTGAGTCGAAGGTCGTGGGTTTGAATCCGGACCGCGGCCTTCTGTTCACGAGTGCAGTTTTTCCAGAGACCCCTAGGATTGTTGCTGGAGCTACGGAGTTCATGCTTTGTGCAATACTCTCGGCAGGTGGCGTGCCATTTCTGCGGAGAGGAACCGAGCCATATGGGGTAAAACCCGGTGCAATGAAGTCAATCCTTCAGCTTTAAAACCCTTAAAACAGTGAAATTGAGCGTAAATAACAATAACTTCCAGTATGCGGATGAGGTAACATCTGAAGTCGGAGAAGGACGCCTGTAGGCGGTCACTGATAATAGGAAGCATGCCTCACGCAAAATCGGTTAGAGGTGCAAGCATCGACTACGTCGAATTCATAGCAGATGAACGCAAGAAGAAGAAGGATGGAGAGTAGGAGGATGGAAGATAGAGATGGAGGTAGGAGATGGAAGATAGGAGGATAGAAGGAGGAGGATAGAGAGTAGGAGGATGGAAAGTAGGAGGATGGAGAGTAGGAGGATGGAGAGTAGGAGGATGGAGGGTAGAAGGATGGAGGTGGAGGATGGAGAGTAGGAGGATGGAGATAGGAGGATGAGAGTAGGAGGATGGAGGTAGGAGGATGGAGAGTAGGAGGATGAGAGTAGGAGGATGGAGGGTAGAAGGATGGAGGGTAGGAGGATGGAGAGTAGGAGGATGGAGAGTAGGAGGATGGAGAGTAGGAGGATGGAGGGTAGGAGGATGGAAGATAGGAGGATGGAGAGTAGGAGGATGGAGGGTAGGAGGATGGAGAGTAGGAGGATGGAGGGTAGGAGGATGGAGGGTAGAGGATGGAGTAGGAGGATGGAGAGTAGGAGGATGGAGGTAGGAGGATGAGAGTGGGGATGGAAGATAGAGGATAGAAGGTAGAGGATAGAAGGTAGGAGGATGGAAGATAGGAGGATAGAAGGTAGGAGGATGAAGGTAGGAGGATGGAAGATAGGAGGATGGAGAGTAGGAGGATGGAGAGTAGGAGGATGGAGAGTAGGAGGATGGAGAGTAGGAGGATGGACGTGAGTCTGTTACTGCTGCCCTCCATTGGTTCTCTGGGACTCCGTTTACTGGGGCGTTTTTTGTTTAGGACTCTCAGTGAATGCTTCGGAAGATCCAGAATGGCAGGTTGCGATATGAGTGGATGTAGTTTATTGATGTTCCCAACCTCCAGAGACTCACGTGGATCTACTGTCCTGGTCATGCGGGTGTACGCGGCAACGTGAGAGCGGACATGCGTGCATCGAAAGCATCGATTGTTGAGGAGTTTAGGATGGATACAGAGGATGTTCTCTGATCTCTTGGCGACCTACTGTTGGAAGAGGACACTAAAATTGACGTTGAATCAATCCAGCGGCGTAAGGAGTGTGGAATCACACGTTGTACAAGTAGAACTGGATGCTTGAGGGCAGAGAGGGAGTGTGTTTAACTAGTCAGGCACAAGAACCATCAGTATACATATTCTTCGACATCTGTTGGGGGAGAATGAGCACCTATGGGTCTACCCGGTGATATGTGACATGATTTCAGTAATCAATAACCGATAACGCGTCTCTTCAACATATGTATGTATATATGGTCCTTGCCTGGAACCAGCAGGGACAGCGAAAGAAGGGAGGCTCGAAAATACATGGAGACTAGATTTGAGGCGGAGATCAACTATAAAGAAGAGCTGAGGAGCTGCAGGAGATAGCTAGAGATAGGAAGATCTTGGCATGAGTTGGTTTGAGGGCCTCATGCCCCAACTCTCGGGATGATAAAGGCAAGATATATATATATATATATATATATATATATATATGGCCCTTTTCATCTTTACAGACGGTCAATTGGCAAGTGTTTTACTGTGACAACTTCTGAGTTTTCGTTTTTCTCTCTTGTCGTTCAGCTCACACATAAGTCTTTTCTCAAAAGACTCTGTGCCCTTTCGCAATTTGGCTTTCCACACAACTCTGTCATCAGTTAGTTTTTCCCATGTGCTAGGACCTATAAAAAAGTTTTTCATTGAGACTTTGCAGACATCTTTATATCTGAGCAGTGGTCTGCCCTGGTGCATCTTCCTCTCCGAAAGTTCACAGAACAACATTTGTTTTGGTATGCGATAAGTTTCCATTCTTCTCACATGTCCCAACCATCTTAGTCGTCTACTGCTGATCATGCCCATGATGGAAGGCAGATTTGCCCGTTGCAGTACTTCAGAGTTGGTTATCTTGTCGTACCACCTGATGTTCATAATCTTGCGGAGACATCGAAGGTGAAAGATGTTAGGTCTCCTCTCGTGTCTTGAGTAGGCTGTCCATGTTTCTGAACCATATAATAAAGAACTAATTACACAGGCTCGATATATATGTATGTATCAACATAATAGAGAAAGAGGCAAAGTGCAGAAAAGATCGTATCAACAAGGAGAATGAAAACTACGATCAACTAAATAACCAAATCAATGAATTACTTTTTGCAGGCAACCAAAGTCTAATCTATGAAGATAAAGATCAGCTACAACATCATATGAATTCATTTTTAATAACATGCGAGACCTACAAAATGAAAATCAACACACAAAAGACCGAGACCATGAAAATCAGCAGAACACCAAGCCACCCAAACATACAAATAGACAACACCAAAGTAAAGCAAGTTTCTGAATTCAAATATTTAGATAACATTTTTACAGAGGACGGAAAACTTGATAGAGAAATAGAGACAACATGCCAAAAAGCAATTGCAGTGACATACCAGCTGGTACCATTACTACAACACCCAAAGATCAAGATGGAAGTGAAAAGACATGATTAAAAAGTATCAACACTTTGTTACCAGTGCTAAACTTGGTCTCTGACAGCAACACACCACAGAAATCTGACAACGTGTGAGAACGAGCACACAGAAGAAGTAGATATATATATATATTATCGAAAATATTCTGCACACAAAACTCGGAAAATACATATGTGAGTCTATGTGCTTAAACAAAAGTATCCATATATGTGTGTTCATTTCTATTAACAAATGCTTGCCAGAAAGGATGTCATTTTGTGTGGTCAGTTAATCAAAACCATAATTATTTAAATTTGGCATATTTTTTTCTGGTCTACATACATAAAGAGAGATGTAAGTAATTTTTATAACTATCTACATAATGTTGTGTTGTTATCAATTTATGTTGTTATTGTAGATCCAATAGCTTGTCCTGAGCAGAATTTTGCCTAACAGTCCTTCAGAATTTCTCTGTCTCATAAAGCCTCTACAGCACACGTCCCGCGTCATGCTCAAATCATCAGTTACATTCTGAATCCATCTTCTCCGCGGTTTTTCTCTTCTCCACATTGCCAGGATGCCTCCTTCCATAATAGTCTTCTCCAACTCTTCCTGCCTCTTATATGTCCAAAACACTTTCCATAGTCATTTTATCCAATCCTTCCTGTCCAAAATCCTTAATTTTCTCAATCTTTTGTTTGTAGCATCAGCAAGTTTACTTTGATTTTGAGTTCTTTCCGCATATATATTTTTATCTATTCTCTGTCAACGATATACGGGGACACTTCTGTAATACTTATATTCAAAAGCACATATATGTTTTTCCACTGCTTTATTAAATGTCCATGCTTCACACATACACACGTTGCCACTGGAATATCATGCTCTTAGTATTCTGATCTTTGTTTTCATATCAGTTCCATTTCGTAATGTTTTTAGTTGCTAATGTTTAGTAAAGCCATGTTTGTTCTTTCTTTACCTTCTTTCCTCCCATTTTCATTTGTTGTTAGCAGTGATCCGAGATATTCAAAACAATTCACATTTTCTATTTTATCTCTTGCATAAAAAATATCTTTTGTTATGCTTGTTTAATCCGTTGTCATTATTTTTGCTTCTGCCACATTGAAATATAAGATGTTGTTTTTCCATTTTCTCTTGCACTTCTATTAAAAATTTTTCAATCTCCTTTTGCAAAGTTGACAATTAATACTATTTCGTCAGCATATCTTTCTTCTTCTTCTGCGTTCTCACTAGATTGGGATTTCGGATTCTCTAATAAAGGCAGCCGTCTGCCTCAGATTATCAACCACGCCATACAGTTTGTCTTCTGCGTTCTCACTAGATTGGGATTTCGGATTCTCTAATAAAGGTAGTCGTCTGCCTCAGATTATCAGCCATGCCATACAGTTTGTCTTGGACACTAGTGAAAGTGGGCCACCTCTTTCTTCTCAAGTCTGCATACTGGGGGAGTTCTGTAGGATATACTCGTAATTCCTATGATTTCTGCTTTCCCGTTTGTGTCGACCTCTTTCCGCAGTAAGTTTTGGCCACCCTCGTGATGGTAGGTCTGATATTCTTACTGCGTGACTAAATCTCCGAGGCTGATTGGCGACCGTAGAATCCGTTATCCCATTCCTCATTGTGAGGGTCGTTGCACCATGTTATGCGCCTTACGGCCTGGTACATCCGTTTTCTGCAAGCATTTGTTTCGGGTTACATTCCCTAGCGGACACATGCATCTGATTTCAGCCAAACCTTCTTAGTCACCTCTTACAACATGCGTGACAGGTAACAGTGGTTCTATTCTTTACACTCCAAATTTGGGCCTCGGTAACCACTCAGACAAGCATATCTTAGTTGAGGTATTTATCTTTCTCCGATTATAAAATGATTATGTTCTTTATTGTCCGCTAGCTTCTGTAACATTCCTCAAGATTTTTGTCTGCTTATATGTTAAACAGACAAGGCAAAAAAAAATGCAGCCTTGCAGTGGCGGCTCGTGATCATTTTTGTTTGTGGGGCGAGACAGAAAGTTTCGGAAAAATCATGGTTTCAATTAAGATATATTTTAATGTATAAAATAATAAATACACGTTACACCTTATTTTTGGTGGGGCCTGGCCCTAATGACGAGCCCCACTGCAGCCCGTCTAATATGCTAGCATCAGCAAACAATCTGTGTATATCATGTTCTAAGCCCTATTTGATCAGATAAATTTCTCTATGACTCTTAGTAACACGTATCATATAGCAAAAAAGAACTGTGGTAGAATAGGATTGTAGGTTGATAATCATTTGTTGTGTCGTAGGCTTTTCGATCCACAGGCTTTCAACTCTTCGCCGTATATAGCATCGTTATTTTCGGCCGGTACTAATAATTGTAATCTTCGGTTCGGTAATGACATTGTAACCTTCGCTCTACTAAGATAACCTCGCTCGGACTATGACATGAATCTTCGGTTCGACTAGACATCGAATCTTCGCTGGTACTATAACATCGTAACCTCGGTTCGACTATAACATTGTAACTCGGCTCGGACTAAGACTCGAATTCGGCCGTACTATAGACATCGTAACTGGGTTGGTATATAGACATCGTAATTTCGGCTCGTACTATAGCATCGTAACTCTCGGTTGTACTATAGACATTGAACCTTGGGTTCGGTAATAGACATTGAACTTTCGTTGGTACTTAACACAAATCTCGGCCGGTACAGAATCGTATCTTCGGCTCGGACAGACACACTCTTGGTCGAATGACATTGTAACTTCGGCTCGGTACTATAGACATTAACTTCGGTCGTACTATAGACATCGTAACTTCGGTTCGGTACTATAGACATCGTAACTCTTCGGTTCGGTACTATAGACATCGTAACTCTTCGGTTCGGTACTAGACATCTTTGGCTCGGTACTATAGACATCGTAACTCTTCGGCTCGGTACTATAGACATCGCCTTGGGCTGTACATGACATCGAACTCTTCGGCTCGGTACTAGACATCGTAACTCTTCGGTGGTACATAGACATCGTAACTCTTCGGCTCGGTACTATAGACATCGTAACTTTCGTCTACAAGAATGCTCTTCGGCGTACTATAGACATCGTAACTTCGGTCGGTACTATGACAGTACCCTTTCGGCTCGGTACTATAGACATCGTAACACTTCGGTTCGGTGCCACGAACACCGTAAATCTGGAAAACCTGTTTCTTTTCTGCCAGCCCGCGGAATTGAAACGCACTCACAGGGAGCTTGTCACCCGTCGTCCAACGTGCTACAAACACGCTGGACAGGCAGAGGTTAGGTGCTCGACTCTCGTTCCGGAGGTATGTCGTTCGCTCTCTCGTGGAGCAATCGGGATATTTATTCAGAGATCCCTGATCTCAGTGTAGGTGAGATCGAGTTCCTAGTTATATCGGATTTAAAAGGGTTTTAAAGCCAAGGATTGACTTCATTGCACCGGGTTTTACCCCATATGGCTCGTCCTCTCCGCAGAAATGGCACACCACCTGCCGAGAGTATTGCACAAAGAACGAACTCCGTAGCTCCGGCAACAATCCTAGAGGTCTCTGGAAAAAACTGCACTCGTGAAGAGAAGGCCGCCATCCGGATTCGAACCTACGACCTTCGACTCGAATGGCAAAGGGCTTACCACTCAGCCACAGAGACCCCCTACATCGGAGATGGACGATAAAAAAAGTAGGTCCTGGGTTCAAGTTGAGCACGTAAAATAACCATTGGCAGTTGAAAATCGAGAAGACCACGCTGGAAATCCGCTGCCCGGGCAAAATTTCTTCTTCTTTTGTTGTCACACTGTTACCGGGTTGTTGCTCAGTGTTGTGGTTTATTGTTCTTTGTTTCTTGCGCTGTTCTGGTGGATTGTGTGATTGTTATTTTTGCTCTTTGACAGGATTCCGTTACGCCATCTAACCATCTTTTTCGTGGTCTTCCTCTTGCCTCTTTCCTGATGTTCTGTTGTAGAAGACTTTGTATACTGTGGACAAATTTATTAGATAGACTCAAAATTCCTTCAAAATATATTTACCATCTTTAAAAATTAAACAGAACGCTTGTTGACCGAGCTTGATGACTGCCGTGAGTACTTCTTTTAGGAAAGATCAACACAATGTCGATGCAATTATGGGCCATCAACAATCAAAAATCAACTCTTTTTGATCCAGGATTGAGTTTCACTCCGGCTCAGATTTCTTATGGGAATCGTAACCTTCGGCTGGTTGCTCACACGAAATGCTGAATCTAGTGGTGTCCATCCACTGCAATTCAACTTCTCCGATCCAGAGCATAGTCACCGCCGTCAGTCCAACCGCTGCCACGAACACGTCTGGGAACGGAAGAACGGGTACCTATCAATCAAACTAGCAGACCAGAATCTCCGTTATCATTCGAGGAACTACATAAAAGTTGCTTGTGCTTGTAACAGTCAAGCTGACTCGTAGCTGACTGCTAGCATCAGGGTAAGAACAAAGCTGGTTATGACTCCACCCGCCTCCCGTGGTGATCACAGAGACAGACGACTACCAAGAAGTATGGCTAACCGTGGCCCCCGACAACATAAGACCGACTAGCTCAGAGGAGAAAACCACAATTCCTGCTTTATGGGGGCTGGTTTTTATAAGTGTTTGATAGAATACTGTAAGGTTTTCTGCAATTTTACACAATTCTACGAGTCTGTGGTAATTTCTTGATGAAAAATGTTCATAATATTGATATTCCTGAGTGTTAAACTAAATTTGTAACATAATATAACTTTAATTTAGTAGTTGTGTTGTTTTTAAATAAATTAGTTGCGCGCCTGACCAGCGTGATCGTAGCGCGTTGGACTGCGGGTGACAAGCCCTCTGTGAGTGCGGGTTCAATTCCGCGGGCTGGCAGAAAAAGCCACAGATTTCCCAGATTTACGGTGTTCGTGGCACCGAACCGAAGGGTTACAATGTCCATGGCACCGAACCGAAGAACTGAAAACTCACGTGCTTCTTTATCGGAAAAACCCCCAAAAACTAGTGGTTCACCAGAAATGAATCTAATTTCATCCCTTCTTCTGAATTCGTCCCATTTTGTGTTCATTATTTTTGTTCGCAAACATCAATTTTCTAATGCATTCAACTTGCTTTCTATATCTTTAGTCATTTCCCAATAAAGAGTGCTTCTGGATCGAAAAAAATAAATAAAAATGAATTAGTCTATGTACAAGAATACTGAAATGCGAGGATCACGCAACAATTGTGATCTTATTTCCTAGAATATATACCTGAACTCGCCGGCCGTATGTTACAGAAGGCCATGAATCAATCCAGCAATTTAAGGAGTTTAGAATTGCAGGTTGTACAAGTGGAGTTGGATGCATGAGGAGCATAGAGAGGAGTGTTTGTAGCGCGTTGGACTACGGGTGACTATCCCACTGTGTGTGCGGGTTCAATTCCGCGGAATGGCAGAAAAAGTCACAGATTCTCCAGATTTACGGTGTTCGTGGCACCGAACCGAAGGGTTACGATGTCCATGACACCGAGCCGAAGGGTTACGATGTCCATGACACCGAGCCGAAGGGTTACGATGTCCATGACACCGAGCCGAAGAGCTTTCAGCTCAAGTGCTTCTGGATCGGAACCCCCAAAAAAAACCAACCAGCAAGCCACAGGAACCATTTTATTTTTTTCCCGATCCAGAAGCACTTGAGCTTTTCAGCTCTTCGGCTCGGTGCCATGGACATCGTAACCCTTCGGTTCGGTGACACGAACACCGTAAATCTGGGGAATCTGTGGCTTTTTCTGCCATCCCGCGGAATTGAACCGCACACACAGAGGGATAGTCACCGTAGTCCAACGCGCTACGAACACGCTGGGCAGACGGGCACAGGAACCATTAGTATTCATACTCTTCGACATCTGTTGGGGGAGACTGAGCATCTATGGGTCTGCCCAGAGTGCTGTGATGTCAGTTCAGTAAACAATATCCAACAACCTGAAATGTAACTATAAAACCAATATCTGTTTACACAGTGTGGCTGTATTTGTAAGAACGCTCGTATTGTTGAAAATGAAAATCGTGGCATATCCCAAAGGACGTAGCCATCAACCACAGTAAACAAGTCGTTGATTTTCTAGGCACCACTTATACGTTCAGTAGTTTGCCATTGCTTTCTGAACGGGTGGCGTCATCGTCCTTTTGTTAAAATCAACGGAAACAATTTGCAAGCAAACTGTCCGCAGCGTGATTCGAACTCAGAACGTCGGGGTTAATAGACCGAGTCACTAACCCTAGGCCACAGACGCCACCGATTGTATTGTTAGGCTAGGCTAATCAATGGGAGATGTAATAAATAAGGATAAGTGGTTCGAATTCGGTGTTTGGTAAATTGTTTTTTCAGAAGCTAGTCTTCTTCTTCTTTTTCTTTACGTTCATTCTTTACAACCAATTTTAATCACTCTTTGTGATATGTTTGATCTTTGACAAGAACGAGTATATGTTTCACATTGGTTTGGTAGGCCCCTAAACGCATAGGGGGTCTCTGTGGCTGAGTGGTTAAGCCCTTTGCCTTGTGAGTCGAAGGTCGTGGGTTCGAATCCAGACCGCGCCATTCTGTTCACGAGTGCAGTTTTTCCAGAGACCCTAGGATTGTTGCTGGGGCTACGGAGTTCGTGCTTTGTGCAATACTCTCGGCGGGTGGCTTGCCATTTCTGAGGAGAGGACCTGAGCCATATGGGGTAAAACCCGGTGCAATGAAGTCAATCCTTCGGCTATAAAACCCTTTAAACGCATAGACTTCTACACATTTAGGACATGTGCATCCGATTTCATCCAAACCTACTTAGTCGCCTCTTACGACATGCGTGGTAGGTAACAGTGGTTCTATTCTTTACACCCCAAATTTGGGCCCCGGTAACCACTCGGGCGGAGAAGCTAGTAATACATGTACACTGTCTGTTTATTGATGATATTCATTACTTCTGTTGCTTCCCCTGGAGTTCCTAAAAGAAGTAACTCTATACAAACTACTATCTAGTTACACGTAATCAATGTGACTGTGCAACTCTATACAAACTACTATCTAGTTACACGTAATCAATGTGACTGGGCAACTCTATACAAACTACTATCTAGTTACACGTAATCAATGTGACTGGGCAACTCTATACAAACTACTATCTAGTTACACGTAATCAATGTGACTGTGCAACTCTATACAAACTACTATCTAGTTACACGTAATCAATGTGACTGTGCAACTCTATACAAACCACTATCTAGTTACACGTAATCAATGTGACTGGGCAACTCTATACAAACCACTATCTAGTTCCAGATAATAAATGTGTCTCTTTCAGATGTTTTTGATGAATTTGATGATGATGTTCTAGAACCAGAACTTGTAGCCATTTCCAAACCCGAGAAAGTGGAAGGAAAGGTTGGTTTCACTCAAATTTAGTTTTAAAACTATATAGCTTGCAGTTCTATATTTTATGTAGAATTTTAATGCACTATTCTACTCACAGTTGGTTATGTTAAATATACAGTATATATATATATGGAACTGCAGTAAAACTATTTGATTGGCAAAACACGTAATTACAAAGTACTGTAGTTTTACAAATTACAAAAACAGTGACTAAATACAGTGTCTCTAAGCAGAGTGAAATAAATAACAATTGCAATTTATTTTTACTGCACAGCCAAAGTATACCAATATTCTGGGTACCTGACAACTTTAAACTGTTCTGTGACAAGTAACTGATCTCTGGGGGTGCATTTGGACCTTCGACTCACAAGGCAAAGGGCTTAACCACTCAGCCACAGAGACCCCTATGCGTTTAGGGGCCTACCAAACCAATGTGAAACATATACTCGTTCTTGTCAAAGATCAAACATATCACAAAGAGTGATTAAAAACAGTGACTAAAAACAGTGACTATATAGCCTTGTTGGTCGAAACGTTGCTGTATTTTGTCACTGTTTTTGTAATTTGTAAAACTACAGTACTTTGTAATTACGTGTTATGTTAAATATATCGATTTTTCAAATTCATCATATTATGTTAGTATTGCATCTCTACAATCAAATTACGCAAAGTGTTTTTATTTGTGATTCCGAAAAATGCTTCAAAAGTATTATTGAGCAGCCCTGCCCTCTAAAAATTCGTAATAGAAAATGTCTATAATTGTCTTTCTTTTGTCCCTAGATACAGTGTATGGCATTCAATTAACCAATCGAGTCATGTATCATTGTAAAGATTGATCTGAGTACTAACAGATATATTAGATTCAATTAGGCTAGGCAATGACTGTATGCTGTAACAGACGATTTCCCTGTCAATTTAGACTGAATTCACATTACATTTTTAAAATGCACATTTCTCCAATATGTAAATATTCGTTAACGTGGGTAATGTACGTTTTCCACCGTGAAAAAAATCTTCTAGATAGCAATATGAGATAAGGCACAGACATGTACCTATTATTATGGAAGGGACTAGACAACAGAAAATGCCCTTTTTTTAGAGAGTAAATATATATGAATTTTTTAATGAACCAATGGGTCCTATTTTTGGCAGTGAATTGGGTAGGTCTTATTCGTTGCACCCCAGAGATCAGTTACATGTCACAGAACAGTTTAAAGTTGTCAGGTACCCAGAATATTGGTATACTTTGGCTGTGCAGTAAAAATAAATTGCAATTGTTATTTATTTCACTCTGCTTAGAGACCGAACGACGTTGTTTACAATCCAAGATGGCTGCTGTTTCTATGACAATAAATTCTTATAAGCGGAGTTACACCTATTATAGGCGGTGTCACAATTCTTATAGGCGGAGCTACAATTCTTGTAGGCGGAGTTACAACTCTTATAGGAGGAGTTTAAACAGTATTTGTTCTTTTAATTCCGCACTATTGCAGTCTGACTATGCAAGTAGAGAATGAAGAGGGAAGGTAAACCTGGTTCAGGAATGCAATACTGAATATATATATATATATATATATATATATAAATAACAGAGCAGTTTACCTACTTAGGTAGCAATTTTGATTGTACAGGAAATGTTAAAAAAGAAATTATGATACGAATTGGCAAAGCAACATCAGCTTTTAAAAGTCTAAATAAAATATGGAACTGCAAGTTATATAGTATTAAAACTAATTTACGAATTTTCAATTCAAATGTTGTATCAATCCTAACATATGCCAGCGAGAGTTGGAAAATGACTAAAGATACAGAAAGCAAGTTGAATGCATTTGAAAATAGATGTCTGCAAAAATAATGAATATAAAATGGGACGAATTCAGAAGAAGTGATGAAATCAGAGACATGTCTGATCAACCACTAGTGACAACTGTTATAAGAAAGAGAAGATGGAGATATGTTGGGCACACTTTGAGGAGAAATGATCAACGAATATCAAAGCAGGCATTGAAGTGGGATGCAAAGGGTTCAAGAAAGAGAGGTCGACCTAAAGAGACACTGAAACAAACTTTGCTGAGAGAGGCAGGAAATATCGGTCTCAGTTCCATGAAGGAGATTGAGCGAGTTGTCTAGGATAGAGCGGTATGGAGAAATTACTTGCAGGCCTATGTAACGTATAACGGTACGAGAGGAATTATTATTATATATATATATACACACTCCTTTCGTACCGTTATACGTTACACAGTGCCTGCAAGTAATTTCTCCATACCGCTCTATCCCAGGCAACTCGCTCAATCTATTTCATGGAACTCTGTGGCTAAGTGGTTAAGCCCTTTGCCTTGTGAGTCGGAGGTCGTGGGTTCGAGTCCGGACCTCGCCATTCTGTTCACGAGTGCAGTTTTTTCCAGAGACCCTAGGATTGTTGCTGGAGCTACGGAGTTCGTGCTTTGTGCAATACTCTATGCAGGTGGCGTGCCATTTCTGCAGAGAGGGACCGAGCCAGATGGGGTAAAACCGGGTGCAATGAAGTCAATCCTTCGGCTTTAAAACCCTTTAAACCCTATTTCATGGAGCTGAGATCGATATTTGTTGCTTCTTCCAGCAAAGTTCGTTTCACGATTTTCCTAGGGCGTCCACTCTATCTTGAACCATTTGTCTCCCCTTCCAATGCCTGCTTTGGTATTCTTTGATCATTTCTTCTCAATGTGTGTCCAACATATCTCCATCTTCTCTTTCTTATAACAGTTGTTGCTAGTGGTTGACCATACATTTCTTCTCAAGGTATGCCCAACATATCTCCATCTTCTCCTTCTTATAACAGTTGTTACTAGTGGTTGACCAGACATTTCTTCTCAAGGTATGTCCAACATATCTCCATCTTCTCCTTCTTATAACAGATGTTACTAGTGGTTGACCAGACATTTCTTCTCAATGTGTGTCCAACATATCTCCATCTTCTCCTTCTTACAACAGCTGTTACTAGTGGTTGACCAGACATTCCTTCTCAAGGTATGTCCAACATATCTCCATCTTCTCCTTCTTATAACAGATGTTACTAGTGGTTGACCAGACATTTCTTCTCAATGTATGTCCAACATATCTCCATCTTCTCCTTCTTATAACAGATGTTACTAGTGGTTGACCAGACATTTCTTCTCAATGTGTGTCCAACATATCTCCATCTTCTCTTTCTTATAACAGTTGTTGCTAGTGGTTGACCAGACATTTCTTCTCAATGTGTGTCCAACATATCTCCATCTTCTCCTTCTTATAACAGTTGTCACTAGTGGTTGACCAGACATTTCTTCTCAAGGTGTGTCCAACATATCTCCATCTTCTCTTTCTTATAACAGTTGTTGCTAGTGGTTGACCAGACATTTCTTCTCAATGTGTGTACAACATATCTCCATCTTCTTTTTTTATAACAGTTGTTACTAGTGGTTGACCAGACATTTCTTCTCAATGTATGTCCAACATATCTCCATCTTCTCCTTCTTATAACAGTTGTTACTAGTGGTTGACCAGACATTTCTTCTCAATGTGTGTCCAACATATCTCCATCTTCTCTTTCTTATAACAGATGTTACTAGTGGTTGACCAGACATTTCTTCTCAATGTGTGTCCAACATATCTCCATCTTCTCCTTCTTATAACAGTTGTCACTAGTGGTTGACCAGACATTTCTTCTCAATGTGTGTACAACATATCTCCATCTTCTCTTTCTTATAACAGTTGTTGCTAGTGGTTGACCAGACATTTCTTCTCAATGTATGTCCAACATATCTCCATCTTCTCTTTCTTATAACAGATGTTACTAGTGGTTGACCAGACATTTCTTCTCAATGTGTGTCCAACATATCTCCATCTTCTCCTTCTTATAACAGTTGTCACTAGTGGTTGACCAGACATTTCTTCTCAAGTGTGTACAACATATCTCCATCTTCTCTTTCTTATAACAGTTGTTGCTAGTGGTTGATCAGCCATTTCTTCTCAATGTATGTCCAACATATCTCCATCTTCTCCTTCTTATAACAGTTGTCACTAGTGGTTGACCAGACATTTCTTCTCAAGTTGTGTCCAACATATCTCCATCTTCTCTTTCTTATAACAGATGTTACTAGTGGTTGACCAGACATTTCTTCTCAAGGTGTGCCCAACATATCTCCATCTTCTCCGTCTTATAACAGTTGTTACTAGTAGTTGACGCCTGCCTGTCCAGCGTATTCTTAGCGCGTTGGACGACGGGTGACAAGCCCCCTGTGAGTACGACTCAATTCCGAGGGATGGCAGAAAAGCCGCAGGTTCTCCAGATTTACTGTGGTCGTGGCACCGAACCGAAGGGTTACGATGTGCATGGCACCGAGCCAAAGAGCTGAAAACTCACGTGCTTCTTTATCGGAAAACCCCAAAAACTAGTGGTTCACCAGAAATTAATCTAATTTCCTCCCTTCTTCTGAATTCGTCCCATTTTGTGTTCATTATTTTTTCGCAAACATCAATTTTCTAATGCATTCAACTTGCTTTCTATATCTTTAGTCATTTCCCAATAAAGATATGATGGGCTGAAAATACGCTGATCTTGTAATAGCTAGGCTGGAATTCGCAGCCTGTGCAACGAATTTCATATTTAGAGCGAATGAAGAAGATGAGGGTAGGAATAATATTTCTTACTGTTGTCTATCTTTTTTTCAGAGTGGTTTTTTCCGCGTATCTAGTGATAGTCAGATCATGGCGCTGACGCCTCTACCACTCAGTGAACTGGCACCACCACCTTCTCAAGAGGATCTCTTTGGTAAACGAAAGCATCTTTTGTTATTTATATGTTGTATTATGACGTACCGTGCAATGTCCTGTTCAATGTTAAGAAGAAAGGTGACGAGTCCTGTGTATGTCCTGTTCTAAGTTGACGAGAAAATGGGTGAGTTCCATGTATGTCCTGTCCTAAGTTGGGAAGAAATGTGGATCCCATTATGATGTCCTGTGTCTATGTTGAAGATAGAATGACAAGTGTGGAAGTCTCATGCAATGTTCTGTCCCAAGTTGAAGAGAAAGTGTACTGAGTCCCATGTATGTCCTGTTCTAAGTTGACGATAAAGTAAGCTGAGTACATGCAATGTTGTGTCTTATGATGAGAAGAAAATGTAGTGAATCCCATGCATGTCTTGTTCTAAGTTGGAGAAGAACATATAGTGAATCCCATGCATGTTCTGTTCTAAGTTGAGAAGAACATATAGTGAATTCCATGCATGTCCTGACCACAACGTGTTTTAGTGGGTTTATAATAAGGACAACCGTCCATCTTAAGTGATGATGACAACAACCTCTGTCGCGTGTTGTTACACTTCTTTGGTGTGTGCAGAGCTGATTGTAGAGTCCAATCCCTGAACGCAATCTTGTATCACAAGGTAAAGAGGGTGGGGAGGAGTATACATGATCAAAGTTCAACATGTGGGTGTTGGGTGTTGTGTGTAAAGTGTTGTGTGTTGTGTGTAAAGTGTTGTGTGTTGTGTGTAAAGTGTTGTGTGTTTTCAGTTTGTAAATCAAATTATCTCATATTGTGTGTTGTGTGTTGTGTTTATACATTTATTTGTAGCAATATTTTGTTATTATTCTTCTTCTTCTTCTTCACTTTCAGCTCCCAACGGAGCACAGGTCTTCAACAAACTTCTTCCAGCTCTTCCTCTCTCCTGCCATCCCTTCCAATTCTTTCCATGTTTTACCTATCATTTTATTATCAGCCTCCAGCTCTCTTCTCCAGGTCTGTCTAGGTCTTCCCCTACTCCTCTTTCCCTACGGGTTCCAAAACAGGGCCTGTCTTGAAATGCTTCCGGTCGGTCTTCTCAATGTATGTCCTATCCATCGCTAGCGTTTCTTCCTGAGCTCTTTCTCCACTGGTATCTGCTTTCTCTGAGTTCCTCGTTCATAAACTTATCCTACTATCTCAGCCTCTCTATTCTACGTAAACACACGTTTACGAAAGTTTGCAGTTTTTTGGTGGTTTCCTTTGTTGACGTCCATGTTTCCGAGCCATAGAACATCACTACGGGGTTCGTGCACTGTTGACTGGTCCTCCAGCAGATCAGACAAGAAAATATGCATACAAAAGAAGAGGTAGAGGAGAGAAGAGAAATGGGCCACAGGAACCAGCAGTATGCATACTCTTCGATATCTGTTGGGGGAGACCGAGCACCTATGGGTCTGCCCGGAGTGCAATGACCTCAGTTTAGTAACCAATAACCAATAACCAAAGAACAGCACATTGTTATTAGTAATAAGTAAATATAAATGAAAATGTGAATCGATTCATATCGTTTACAGAACGTTCCCATCAATCACAGTAAGTGTGTCGTTGATTTTGTAGGCATCCCTTATATGTAGCTAGACAAGAACATTATGATAGTGGCCAAAGAAGAATAGTAAACCAACAAAGAACCGGTGCCGTTAGTTGCCACATACAGAGAGACATACTGAGGGGGAGATCGGATCACTTATGGATTAATTGGTTTGACGTGCAGTAATGATGATCCGATGACTAAACTAAACCGAGAGACATACTGAGGAGGAGATCGGATCAATTGTGGACTAATTGGTTCGACGTGCAGTGATGATGATCCGACGACTAAACTAAACCGAGAGACATACTGAGGAGGAGATCGGATCAATGGTGGACTAATTGGTTCGACGTGCAGTGATGATGATCCGATGAATAAACTAAACCGAGAGACATACTGAGGAGGAGATCGGATCAATGGTGGACTAATTGGTTCGACGTGCAGTGATGATGATCCGACGACTAAACTAAACCGAGAGACATACTGAGGAGGAGATCGGATCAATGGTGGACTAATTGGTTCGACGTGCAGTAATGATGATCCGACGACTAAACTAAACCGAGAGGCATACTGAGGAGGAGATCGGATCAATGGTGGACTAATTGGTTCGACGTGCAGTGATGATGATCCGATGAATAAACTAAACCGAGAGACATACTGAGGAAGAGATCGGATCAACGGTGGATTAATTGGTTCGACGTGCAGTAATGATGATCCGACAACTAAATTAACCTAAACTAATATGTTCATAGTTTGCTATTGCTTTCTGAACGGTGACGCATATTTGTACTGTTCGTAAAATTTAACGGGAAGAAATTTGCTCCCAAACTGCCCGCCGTGGTGTTTGAACCAAGTACGCTTGTGTTGTGATTGAGCTCACAACAGCTGAGCCACAGACCAACACAAACATAACATAAGTAAACATAAATAACAAATATTTTAAAAGCCGATGTATGGACTTCATTGCACTATGTTTTACCCCACATGACTCAGTCCCTCTCCGTAGAAATAGCACGCCACCTGCCTAGAGTATTGCACAAAGTATCGAAATAGGGGGAAGACTGCAGTAAACCTTGGTAAATAGCGAAACACGTACAAACAAAGTACTATTGCAAAGTACGGACTCCGTAGTTCTGGCAACAATCTTAGGGGTTTAAATAAAATACACATGTAAATCGAACCGCACGGTTTTCCATCGATACGCAATGAAGAGACAAAAATGGTGTGTGTCTGTTGCTGCCCTAAGCGCCAAGGGCGTAGCTGGCTAGTTCATATGTATGGTTCCAATTTCATTGCAACAGGTCACCCCATAATTGCTCCGTTTCTGTGCTAACGAAAATCACACGAAATGCTAACAATTGTTTCCTGACCGTGTAAACTAATTCCAGAATGAAACAGCTGTACCGCCACAAAAAGCAACCTACACCGCATAAATGCATATGGCCGTCGCTAACGTGTCAACACAAAACTGTTCATCACTTGAATTGCAATTCATGTTGAAGGGAACATCAGTCACCACAAAATCCATCTTTCTGCACATGCAATATCAAAGTAACAGGCTAAAGAAAGAGAAACCGAACCGCACGGTCCGTATTCGAACCCCCGACCTGCGGAACGCGAGTCAAAGGCATAACTACTTAGCCACATAGATCCACAAATTAATAAACATAAATGGGTACACATAAATAATAAATATAAATGTTATGTTATGTTATGCGATCGACGTCACGGCACATTGGGCATTCCCATGCATGCTCTGTCCTCCGTTGCAGCAGCCATCCTAAAGTCCATTTGCTCACCGTACCCATGAGAAGTTGATTACTATATCTTCTCTCTCTCTACCACGAAGACGACACTGTCTGGCATGTCCACACTTAACGCCTAATTCTCGAACTCGTTCCAGTGTCTGAGACGTGTCCATGTCACATAATTGAAAGCGTACCGCATTGATGATATCGGCTCTGTCCATACTTCTGCCCGTTTGAGTCGTCTGGCATGTCCACACTTAACGCCTAATTCTCGAACTCGTTCCAGTGTCTGAGACGTGCCCATGTCACATAATTGAGAGCGTACCGCATTGATGATATCGGCTCTGTCCATACTTCTGCCCGTTTGAGTCGGGACATTGTTTGCAAGAAAGTCTGCACGCTCGTTACCCTGCATTCCAGCATGTCCAGGTGTGTACAGCCAAGTCATTTTCTTGGTTCTTAATATAAATGTTGATTCGGTGTTCGTTGTTTTTTTTACAGGCCATATTGAACTGTTGAAGAAACAACATGAACACGACATAGCCCATATTGAGAAAGTTCGGGAAACAAGCAAGACCAGAATGGAGCAAAGACTTCAAGAGAAGCTAAGACAGAGAAGAATTCAGAGAAAGAGAATGATAGAGGAATAGAAAAGTTGATGCTATGAAATAGTGTTTAAGACTAGTATATGGTAAAAAAAATACTGAAGGGAAACTGTGCCGGGGTGGGGAAGATTTACTTATTCCGCTCCTCGTGGAGCATAGGGCATCAACAGTTGTTCTCTACTTTTTTCGGTATCTCTCTGTTTTCTTTTTGGTTTCACAGAATAGTACAGCATCCCTCAGCTCCTCAAGAAAATTTGGTCGTCATGTCTGCTTAGAAAGTTTCGTTTCTGCATCCCTCAGCTCCTCAAGAAAACTTGGTCGTTATGTCTGCTTAGAAAGTTTCGTTTCTGCATCCCTCAGCTCCTCAAGAAAACTTGGTCGTTATGTCTGCTTAGAAAGTTTCGTTTCTGCATCCCTCAGCTCCTCAAGAAAACTTGGTCGTTATGTCTGCTTAGAAAGTTTCGTTTCTGCATCCCTCAGCTCCTCAAGAAAATTTGGTCGTCATGTCTGCTTAGAAAGTTTCATTTCTGCATCCCTCAGCTCCTCAAGAAAACTTGGTCGTTATGTCTGCTTAGAAAGTTTCGTTTCTGCATTCCTCAGCTCCTCAAGAAAATTTGGTCGTCATGTCTGCTTAGAAAGTTTCATTTCTGCATCCCTCAGCTCCTCAAGAAAATTTGGTCGTCATGTCTGCTTAGAAAGTTTCATTTCTGCATCCCTCAGCTCCTCAAGAAAATTTGGTCGTCATGTCTGCTTAGAAAGTTTCGTTTCTGCATCCCTCAGCTCCTCAAGAAAATTTGGTCGTTATGTCTGCTTAGAAAGTTTCGTTTCTGCATCCCTCAGCTCCTCAAGAAAATTTGGTCGTCATGTCTGCTTAGAAAGTTTCGTTTCTGTTTTCATTGGTGGTTCCACTTAAGTGATTTTCTCTCTCTATCTATCTCGCGATCATCGCCCAGACCGATGTACCAGATCTCCCATAAATTCTATTCATGTGGAAATCTGATTCATGCAGCCTTAGCATTGGTGTGTTTTACGTCACATCTTCAGCACCATTTGGAGCTCTGGTGCTTATCCTTCAGCGAGTGTGGAGGTTTCAGACAGCGTTTACTCGGTTCGCTCTCCGTTCTGTAGCCATCTAGTGTTTTTACAGTGTGGGGTAGCTAGGCCAACGCCCTACCTCCCTTGTCGCCTCTTACGACAATCGTGGCAGGTAACAGTAGCTCTATTCTTTACACCCCACTTTGGGCCCCAATAACCAGTCGAGCGTGTGCTTGTCTAGTGACACCTGACTGAGTCTTCCGTAAATTTTGTGAAATCAGAATAAAAACGTTTGACCAACCACTAGTAACAACTGTTATAAGAAAGAGAGATGGAGATATGTTGGACACACCTTGAGAAGAAATTATCAAAGAATACTAAAGCAGGCTTGAAGTGGGATACAAAGGGTTCAAGAAAGAGAGAACAACCTAAGGAGACCCTGAAACAAACTTTGCTGAAAGAGACAAGAAATATCGGTCTCAATTCCATGGAAGAGATTGGGGCGAGGTGCACAAGAGTGAGCGGTATGGATAAATTATTTTCAGGCCCTATGTAACGTATAACGGTACGAGAGGAATTATTATTATAATATGTACATGCCAGTGGCGGCTCGCGATCATTTTTGTTGGTGGGGTCAGACATTTTTTCCCGGATAAATCATGGTTTTGGTTGCTATATTTTAATTTATAAAATAATAAATACACGTTATACATTATTTTTGGTGGGGCCCGACCCACTGGCCCTTAATGACGAGCCGCCACTGGTACATGCCCTGTTGCTAAAAATACAAAACTAAGTGATTCTTTCATAAAACATAAGATTGATTGATTGATTGATTGATTGAAAGGACCATCATCATTGTACTTCGGTGAGTAACCATGCTCCGATCTTTCTTACATAAAAAAAGTCTAAGCTGCAGTGCACGAGCTTCGTTGTACCGGCGAGGGTCCCCGATGTAATTTTGAAGATGGTGAAGACATTTTGTAGGAATTTTATTTCTTAATCTACTTTTTAATGACTTTTGCCCAGGAAGCGACTTTCCAGCCTGTTTTTCTCGTTTTTGAACTGCAATTGCGTCTTCTACGTGCTTAAATTGAACACTGGATCTACGTTTTATCGTCCGTCTCCGATATGACTAGGAACTCGATCTCGTCTATACTGAGATCAAGAAAATATTCCGATGGCTCCACGAGGGCGCGAACCTGGTACCTTTAGAACGAGAGACGAGCACCTAACTTCTACACCACAAGCGATCCTCGTCTATGGATACCATTCTGTTATAAAACTATGTGATTCTGTTAGTTATAAAATTATGTGATTCTGTTAGTTATAAAATTATGTGATTCTGTTAGTTATAAAACTATGTGATTCTGTTAGTTATAAAACGATGTGATTCTGTTATAAAACTATGTGATTTTGTTATAAAACTATGTGATTCTGTTATAAAACTATGTGATTCTGTTATAAAACTCTGTGATTTTATTAGTTATAAAACTATGTAATTTTGTTAGTTATAAAACTATGTGATTCTGTTAGTTACAAAACTATGTGATTCTGTTAGTTACAAAACTATGTGATTCTGTTAGTTATAAAAATATGTGATTCTGTTAGTTATAAAACTATATGATTCTGTTAGTTATAAAACTATGTGATTCTGTTACAAAACTATGTGATTCTGTTAGTTATAAAACTATGTGATTCTGTTAGTTATAAAACTATGTGATTCTGTTAGTTATAAAACTATGTGATTCTGTTAGTTATAAAACTATGTGATTCTGTTAGTTATAAAACTATGTGATTCTGTTAGTTATAAAACTATGTGATTCTGTCTTCTTCTTCTTCTTTTTCGAACGCTTCATATCGACCACTTGTTAACCACTCTGTGTGATTTGTATGTGATCTGAGCCTAAGAGTGATTGTACGGTGCACCAGTTATGCGCCTACAAGTAGCCAGCACATCCGATTTCTGCGACGCTTTTTATTTACTAGGTAGCTTCCTAGGCCCTAACTCATCGCCTCTTTCGACATGTCTTTGCTTCCATTGCGGGCCCAGACACCACGCGTTCGAGATAAGGCATTAAAGAATGTTTAAGCCGAGGCATGCTCGCTTCAACCTAAGAACGATCCTTGTATTGCTTTTCTACTGCCTTGTAGTTAGATTGGGGACAATCAAAACCTAGCGGAGCAAACCGTACACAAAACTGGACGGCTGGCAGCCAAGTAGTTAAAAGACTGGTAAGCTGGGCAGATGACGCTCAACATCCCGGGAGGGAAGTTTGTCTAAGGGTAGCTACCCTAAAAAAAAATAGCAGCCTGCTGCTTTGTAAGTCGGCTGGGGACAGCCAAACACTGACGGAGAGCGAACCCAGTAAACGCTGTGTGAAACTGGACACTTCGGCGATAAGCACCAGAGCTCCCAAAAGGCGCTGAATGATGTGACATAAAAAACCAAAGGCAAAGGCTGTTTATATAATGGCAAAAAGAACGAACGACAAGAAGAAAAGAAAATATCAGAGCGTGTTGGCCAACAAACATAAATAATAAAAATTAATTCATTTCAGAGAATCCCAAATATAACTGTAACCCCGTCCGTCAGAAAAACGTGTACATATTTTATACAGGACACATGTGTATATCGTCATCATCACGTGACATCGAAATAGGGGGAAGACTGCAGTAAAACTTGGTAAATAGCGAAACACGTACAAACAAAGTACTATAGTTTTACAAAATACAGAAACAGTGTATTCGTTTTTATTCCAGATTTGTATTCCAGATTTTTATTCCAGATTTTTATTCCAGATTTTCCTTAGATACGTTTGTATTTGGTCGTCCATTTGTGTTTCATTTTAATTTGTCACTCCTGTTTGTTCGTTTGCTTGATAAAGGCCTTGTTGGTCGAAACGTTGCTGTTTATCGTCACTGTTTCTGTATTTTGTAAAACTATAGTACTTTGTTTGTACGTGTTTCGCTCATCACGTGACATGTCATATTTCAATCGAAGTACGGTAGCAATGTGCAGAAATCTCTTCTTATCCTGACGATGTGAGGCAAACCACAGCCAAATCTAGATAACTAGGCCAGACATCTGACCCGGGAATCCCTCACCTAGATCAGAGAAGTGGGCTGCAAATTACCGATGCTTGACAGAACACTGCAAGCTTTTTTGCAATTTTACTCAATTCTGTGAGTCTATGGTTATTTATTGGTGAAAAAAATTCATAATATTGATATTCCTTATCAATCTTAACTTGTTGCATAATATAACTTCGATTTAGCATTTTGGGTTGATTTTAAAATGAATTCGTCTATATACACCAAAACTGGAATGCGAGGTCACGTCAAGTAGTTGGGGTCTGATTTCTATAATTCTTACATGGACCGGAAGGCCCATAAGTTTATAGTTGGCTCTGGGCAAACCAGGATTGGAGAAAAGAAAAATGTGTAGACGATGTTCTCTTAAAAGATGATGCTATAAGCAGGACACTAGCAATAAGTGCCAATCAAGCGCCATGTCTGCCGGCGTAGGCGATCATGTCTTTCCACAACTCTCTCTCCTTAGTGCAGTCAATAGATCTGATGTCGATCTTTTTCCTACCACGATGTCAGGCCATCCAACATCTTCTCACTCTGTCTTCCACGTCCCTGAATTTTACCTGTTGTCACCAATGCTTTAGACTTCCTCTTCGCATTACATGCCCGAAGAAACTTGATTGTCTGTTTCTTATTCTTTTGATAAGGGTTTTTTTGGGTGCATGCCTGGTTTTTTTTCGATCCAGAAGCACTTTAGCTTTCTGCTCTTCGGCTCGGTACCATGGACATCGTAACCCTTCGGTTCGGTGCCACGAGCACCGTAAATCTGGAGAACCTGCGGATTTTCTGATAGCCCGCGGAATTGAACCGTACTCAAATGGGGCTTGAATCCGTCGTCCAACGTTCTAACACGCTGGACAGGCGAGCATATGCCCGTTTTAAAACCTCATCATTTGTTTTTTTCCTTGTTCATGGAATTTTCAGCATTCTTCTGTAAAACCACATCTCTGTGGCTTCAATGATCGTATTGATTGCTTGTTCATTGTCCATGATACGCAACCATACATAAAAATATTGGCTCAATATAGCATTGGAGTACTTCGTTCCGCAATAACAATAGTTTATTCTTTTGTAAACACCATACTACAGATTGTTTCTGTTCTCCTTCTTCTTCCTTTTTTCTCCACATCCTGTTTTGCCTCACATCGTCAGGATAAGAAGAGATTTCTAGAACGAGCCCTTGTGTGCGCTTCATAAATAGTGTCTTTCGGCGCCTCTTTTATCTATGAGGTTCACCTTTTGCTCCATTATATCGGAGCGATATTACTCTTTGATGTGCACTGTCTGTTATTCAGTATATATAGATGAGACTGCAGTAAAACTATTTGATTGGCAAAACACGTAATTACAAAAGTACTGTAGTTTTACAAATTACAAAAACAATGACAAAATACAGCAACGTTTCGACCAACAAGGCATTTATCAAGCAAACGAACAAACAGGAGTGACAAATTAAAATGAAACACAAATGGACGACCAAATACAAACGTATCTAAGGAAAATCTGGAATAAAAACGAATAACGAAATAAATGTAACACAAAAACACACATAAAAACTAGAAATAGAACGGAAAGAAACAATGAAACATCTAGTAAATATATAACACGAATACATGCAACATATACCCATATAGATTACAAAGCATGGGAAGAGAAAGTACTAAGAAGCATAAGAATGTAATACGTTGAGCCCGTGGTCGCAAGGTACCATACAAAGAAATCAACCGATTCTCCAGAGCAAATCGACTGCGATCATCCGAGGAACATGATCGGATGGCTGTGACCTGGACATCGTGAGCTCCTAAATGGCCAGTATCATTGAAATGGGTGGCTACAGGGGTCACAGAGCATTGGCGTATGTCGCGCAAGTGTTGGGCGAATCGGTCACTGAGCCTCTTGCCTGTCTCGCCGATATAAGCCTTGTTACACCGCTTACAGATAATGGCATAGATAAGAACACTGGCTGTTGGTAATCTGCTTATGTGGCCGAAACATTTAATTTGTTGTTTCTTGATGAAGTCTAGTACTGATGTTGTACCCACTTTTTCCTGATGTCTTCATTTCTCAACCGGTCTCTTCTTGTTACACCTGCTTTCTGCGTAGACACTTCATCACTGTCGTGACTAGTTCTCTTCTACCATTTGATGTCAGCGTGCAGGTTTGGCACTGGTAACATAATGTGGGAGAAAGATTGTGTTGAACATTGCTCTTTTTGTGTTCATGGTGACATGTTTGCATTGTAATATTGTCACTATTTGTCCTATCCTTTGATTTGCTGTGTTGCATCTGTGTTGGATTTCGTTAGCTATTCTTCTGTTTGCTGAAAAAAAATGCTCCCTAGATATATAAAGTCTTTGACTTGTTTTAATGGACAATTGCCTCAGTGACTGGGTCAAAGTTCAGAAATATCCTCTGAGTGTGTATACATTTTTAGGGTGGGCGGTGTAACATTGAAAAGGTGCCCGGATTATCATTGCATTTTATCTGGGCCAGAGCTTCTGAACACAGGCGTGCTAATTTATTTATTCATAACTAAAATATGTAAATATGTTAATGATATAGAGAAAGATGTAATAATGTGACCGTGTAAGTTATCTAACTCCTTACATATTATTTGGGTCGCCACTAACAATCAACAATCTTCTCTAGGTTAAATGGGGTCGAAACTGGGTCAAAGCACAGCCAACTCTAGGTAACGAGGCCATACAATTGACAGGGGAATCCCTGAGCTAGATTAGAGCGGGGGACAGGAATCTATTTATGTTTGATAGAACACTTCAAGTTTTTTTGCAGTTTTACTCAATTCTATGAGTCTATGGTTATTTATGTTGGACACACCTTGAGGAGAAATGATCAACGAATATCAAAGCAGGCATTGAAGTGCGATGCAAAAGGGTTCAAGAAAGAGAGGTCGACCTACGGAGACCCTGAAACGAACTTTGCTGAGAGAGGCAAGAAATATCGGTCTCAGTTCCATGGATGAGATTGTGCTAGTTGCTCAGAATAGAGCGGTATGGAGAAATTACTTGCAGGTCCTATGTAACGTATAACGGTACGAGAGGAATTATTATTTATTATTATGGTTATTTATTAGTGAAAAATATCCATAATATTTATATTCCTTATTGTTAAGCTTAACTTGTTGCATAATATAAGTTCGATTTAGCATTTTGTGTTGATTTTAAAATGAATTCGTTTATATACAACTATACTGGAATGCGAGGTCACGTGGTATAGTTGTGGTCTGATTTCCCATAATTCTTACCTGAGTCCGAACACCCATAAGTTTATAGTTGGCTCTGGTCGAACGGACAATTATGACTGTCCTCGTAACCTTCTAGGTGACTTTTTTTCTCGATATTTCTACCAGAAGTCTTAGGAAAACCACACTCAAGATTTGTTTTTTTTATAAGTAGACAGCGATGTCCGTTGGCTTTTACGGCACGCTCGGGAGGAAAAGTAAAAGAAGAGGTCGGTGAGGCCTACGCAACAACCACAAGTGGTTTGTTAATGGAGGTACGGGCAGTTACAGAGGTGATGGTGTGATTGACGTCGCATTGGTACTCTCGTGTTTTCGTGGTTCACTCAGATTGAGAGAGATGTATACCAATGTCGGTACGGCCCGGGGAGAACTACATACAAAATATGCAAAAAAAAGGGTTGATTAATCAACATTAAACTGACGTGTTAAGCCGCTGGATTTGTTGATGTAGAGGTCGGAGCACCTATGGACATGTCCAGACTGCTATGATGACTGAGTAAAAAATTTAAAAATGAAAATCGTAGCATATCCTTTACAGGACGTAGCCCATCAACCACAGTAAACGATTTTCTAGGCACCACTTATACGTTCAGTAGTTTGTCATTGCTTTCTGAATGGCGAGGTCTATTTTCACCTTTTGTAAATATCCACGAAACGAATTTAGTCACAATTACATGGAAAATATAAGAACGCATGCAAAAATTCATGGTGATCTATGGAATGTTTCTTGAGATTTTCAATTAAATTTGAAGATCGGTGATTCTGAACTGACTACCCCAGTGTTATTACCAAATATCTTCTTTTTCATCGATCTATGGTCATGCGCTCAATTTACAGAGTTGGCTCCCCAAACTCTAGTTTTTAGGTCGACTGGGGCTAACCTCTACCTGAGTAGGAGTCTCCGCAGAACTAAGCATAGCCAGAGCCAACTATAAACTACTGGGCCTTCGGGCTCAGGTAAGAATTGGGGAAATCAGACCCCAACTACACCACGTGCCCTCGCATTCCAGTATTGGTGTATATAGACGAATTCATTTTAAAATCAACACAAAATGCTAAATCGAAGTTATATTATGCAACAAGTTAAGTTTAACATTAAGGAATATCAATATTTTGATTATTTTTCACCAATAAATAACAATAGACTCACATAATTGAGTAAAATTGCAAAAAGCTTGCAGTGTTCTATCAAACATCTGTAATTTCCAGATCCCTTTTCTTATCTAGGTCAGGGAATACCCGGCCAGTTGTCTGGCCTGTGCTAGAAGCCTGGCTGTGGCATATCACTACGCGCATGGATTTGTTGAAGGTTTCTGGGTTTTCAAGAAAGTTCGGGGCTGCCCTCAGCGCACTATATAAAAAGGGAAAATTCATAATTCATGAGGCTCGAAGAAGAAGAAGAAGACGACGAATAGGTCTGACGAACCAAGTGGTCCAAAAAAATACTGGTAACCTGGACAGATGACGCTCAACATCCCGGGAGGAAAGGTTGTCTAAGGGTAGCTACCCTAAGAGAAAATAGCAACCTGCTGCTTTGCAGGTCGGCTGGGGACAGCCAAACGCTGACGGAGAGCGAAATGTGACTGGGTGGGGTCACATGTTTCTTCTCAGCTCACACAGGAGAGGACAGTCTTGCAAGTCATGCTCCGTTATCTGTTTCACCTATTGACACTGACAGAGAGCTGTTTGACTTATTCCTAGTCTATATAAGTGTTTGTTGAGTCTGAAGTGTTCGGTACGTAGTCGATATATATATAATGACCTGGTCTGTTCTGCTTAGGTCTTTAAGGAAGTCTTTTCCATAATCATATCCAGTGTTTGTCTTTCAGTCTACTACACATTTTCTCATAATCATATCCAGCAGTGGCGGCTAGTGATAATTTTTGTTGGTGGGGCCAGAAAAATGTTCGGAAAAATCATGGTTTTGGTTCAAATATTTTAATTTAGAAAATAATAAATAAAATTATACATTATTTTGGTGGGCCCGTCCCACTGGCCCTTAATGACGAGCCGCCACTGATATCCAGTGTTTGTCTTCCGGTCTACTGCAGATTTTCTATGTATCCAGAGATCACGATACATATAAAACGAAATGGTGCGCTCTTTGATTAAATGTAAAGTTAATCCTTGGCTGGTAAACTGGATAGCTGCTTCTTTAATGGAGAGAACCGTTGCACTCCGTTTAGGAACATGGACATCGGATCCTGCTCGTATATGCCCGGGTTTACCCCAGGGTTCTCCTCTATCACCCGTGTTGTTTAATATTTACACAGCAAATGTAGCTAAAATTCAGCCAACCGGATTGGGTCGGACATTGACATTTGCAGATGATATCTTAATATATAGGACTGGGTCAGATAGACGAGATATGGTTGACGACATTCAGAAAACATTGCATACCATCTCGGGTTGGTGTAGAGAGTCTCGCTCTCAGGTCAATCCTGAAAAAGCGTGTATGTTGTGGTGCTCGTTGAATAATCACATCGTCAAGGCTGACCTACCCTGTGTAATCTTTGATGAACATACCATCGAGCGCAGAGACAGGCTTCGCTATCTTGGAATAACCTTTGATCGTAGTCTATCTTTAAAACACCATATTGAACAGACGATACAACGGTGCAAGCGTGGTCTTGCGGCTCTCAAAGTTATGGTGGCCGCACACCTTGAGCAGAGACTACTTGCCCTTTGTTCGATCGACTGGTAATGTCAGTGGTAGATTACGGACTCTGAATTCTTACGATATCAAGATCACAATGTGAACGACTTGAACGGGTTCAGAATGAAGGTATGCGTATAGTTCTGGGCTGCACTAGAGATACCCCATTGTGAAGATGAGATATATGCTTGGCCTTCTGTCACTACGCTCCCGTCATGCAATCACCCAAACCAAGGCATATATGCGGGTTACTTCGGATAAGAGACATCCACTTCACAGGAACACTAATGATGTTAAGGGCACGAGAATCAAGCGTGGCATGTCGTGGATGGCCCAGGCTGAGAGAACGATTGGCCAGGTGACTACGGTTGCGACGCTACCAAAAGGGGAAGAATGGATCCCAACAGATGGAAGCATGATGAACTATCTCAACGTTATCATTACTCTTGGAAGAGAATGTAGAGATTGGGGCAACATGAAGGCTGATCTCGCAGTTAAGCAGCTGATAGAAGATAATGCAAGGGATGATGATGTTGTTGTATATACCGATGGGTCGGTTCAACGTGGTGAGAAATCCGGCTGGGGTTTCTTGGCTAATGCGCATGGTAGGGTTGTTGCAGAGCGAAGTGGGGCATACAGGACAACTACTTCTAGTATGAGGATGGAGGTTGAGGCCGTTACTGCTGCCCTCCATTGGATTTCTGGGACTTCATTTACTGGGGCAGTTGTTGTATCTGACTCTCAGTCGATGCTTCACAAGATCCAGAAGGGCAGGTTTCGGTATGAGTGGATGTCGTCTATAGAAGTTTCTAACCTCCAGCGGCTTACGTGGATATACTGTCCTGGGCATGCGGGTGTTTGCGGTAATGAGAGAGCGGACAGGCTTGCATCAACAGCATCGATTGTTGGGGAGTTGAAGATGGATAAGGGGATATTCTTCGGTCTCTTCGAGACTCTCTGTTGGATGAGGACACTAAAATCGATGTTGAATCGATCAAGCGATTTAAGCAGTTTGGAATTACCCTTGTTCAAGTCGAACTGGATGCCTGAGAGGCAGAGTGAGAGGTGTGTTTAATCAGCGAGCCACAGGAACCATCAGTATGCATACTCTTCGATATCTGTTGGGGAGACTGAGCACCTATGGGTTTGCCGGAGTGCAATGACGTCAGTTTAGTAACCAATAACCAATAAACCAATAAAACGAAAATACAAAGAGTTATGGAGGCAACAAACCCACAGCAAACACCCACAATATCTTATCAGCAGAGTAATCAGAAAACAGCAATCTTTCATTTCAGAAGAGGACACTACAGACTCTACCATCACATGCATAGAATAAAGTCTGCTCAGACTGCGCGCATTGTGCGTATCAGACTGAAACACAGACTTCAGGGAATATACTGCAGTCCTGCTCATGATACACACACCACTGAAATAAAACATGGCATCATGAATGAAGCTTTTTTTCCGATCCAGAAGCACTTGAGCTTTTCAGCTCTTCGGCTCGGTGCCATGGACATCGTAACCCTTCGGTTCGTGCCACGAACACCGTAAATCTGGGGAATCTGTGGCTTTTTCTGCCATCTCGCGGAATTGAACCCGCACACACAGAGGGATAGTCACCGTAGTCCAATGCGCTACGAACACGCTGGGCAGACGGGCATGAATGAAGCTTATATAACAAGCTATGTGTAACTATAGAAGAATAAGCAGAAAACAGACAAATAAACAAGCTTTAGGAAAAATAGGCATGAAGAAACAATTATTAAGAGAAATAAAATTCAGACAAGTAAAGTATTTTGGGCACATAAAAAGGCATGACACCGTGATAAAACATTTACTAGAGGGGAAAGTTGAGGGAGAAGAGCAAGAGGAAGACCGAGAGATAAGTGGGAGGGAAACTTTAAGAAATGGACAGGTTACAGTCTGGCAGTGTGCAACACCAAGGCGAAAGACAGAGGATGCTGGAGATTCATTGCAGCCAACCTTCGATGTGGAGACGGCACCTGATGATGATGATGATGTGTAACTCACGAGGAACTCCAACTGCCATGCAACTTTATAGAGGGAAACCATCTTGTGGTTTAGACGAGCATACCAAACCGATCGCAAAGAAGAAGAAGAAGAAAAAAAAGAACGGACTACATCTTCTTCTTCTTCGAACATTCCACATCGACCCTTGTTAAACCACTCTTTGTAATTTGTATGTGATCCGAGCTTAAGAGCGAGTGTACATTGTACCAGTTTTGCACCTACAAGTAGGCCATCATATCCGATTTCTGCGACGCTTCTTTATTTACTAGACTAGCTTCCATATCCCTCTACCTCAGTCGCCTCTTACGACATGCCTTGTAGGTCGCAGTGTTACTATTCTTTGCTCTCATTGTAAGCCTTGGTTTGGGCGATTGCATGATGGGAGCGTAGTGACAGAAGGCCAAGCATATAGCTTCCATATCACTCTACCTCAGTCGCCTCTTACGACATGCCTTGTAGGTCGCAGTGTTACTATTCTTTGCTCTCATTGTAAGCCCCGACCATACACAGGTGAACGAACTACAATCTTAGATTATGTGTCCCTCATTTATGGCACACCTCTGCAACATATTCTTTGAAGTAATTTTATTTACGTCATAGTCATACTCATTATAAATTCTTATCTTTTGATTGTTGACCACGTGGTACTTATCTCTTTTCTTATCTGTGTGGTTAAGTAAGAAAATCTTACCCTATTATTATTATTATTATTGCATTGGTTATTATGCTCAGTTTTTTTTACCTGTACAGGTAAGCTGTACACCTGCTATGAATTTAAGCGTAGTCATCGCACCTAATATGGCACTTTGAACCGATTTTTTTTCGTGAAGGCTTCCTTTCCTTATCACACGTGTCCCTAGCCATTCAGTCAAGCTTGATTTCTATTCCAGAAGTACTTGTAATTTAGATCCCCAAGTCGCACGTGTGGTACCGACGCTGGGGAGCAAAGAATAGTACCACTGCGACCTACAAGGCATGTCGTAGGAGGCGATTATGTAGGCCCTAGGGATGCTACCTAGTAAATAAAAAGCAGCACAGAAATCGGATGTGCTGGCCTACTTGTAGGTGCATAACTGGCACAACGTACAATCTCTCTTAGGCTCAGATCACATACAAATTTAACAAGGGGTTGATATGGAGCGTTCGAAGAAGAAACCAGTCATGTCCACAAAGAAATCTTATCATAAGAATAAGACAGTCGATGTTCTACGGGCTTATAATGCGGAGAAGAAGTGTAGAACATTTGCGAGAACAGGTAAAATTCATGAAAGAAGAGGTTTAGAACATTTGCGACAACAGGTAAAATTCAAGGGAGAAGAGGTTTAGAAGATTTGCGACAACAGGTAAAATCAATGGAAGAAGATGTTTAGAACATTTGTGACAACAGGTAAAATTCAAGGGAGAAGAGGTTTAGAACATTTGCGACAACAGGTAAAATTCATGGAAGAAGAGATCTTAGAAGGTAGAGGGAGACGATAGGAAGTACGCCGGCAGGCATGTCACTTGATTGATTGACTATTAACGCAGCAATGTTACCCCGACACAATAGATACAAAACAAAAGCCGTCCACGCAAAAAGGGGGACATAAGAGATAACAGAGGCGACGATATACACTTTATAAAGCGTATACAACCGCCCGTTCTACAGGGTGTTCAAGATAAAAGCAGCCCGTGAATAGAGCTAATCTGGCATATATGTATGGAAATGGAAGGTTCAGTTATGACGTAGTATAGGTCAAGGTTGTGTGACGGTGTGTAATTGTAGTGCCGGAAGGGGCGATGAACAAATGTGACGTAGGACGAGCTAGTCAGAACCGGTTAAAAGAGTAAATAAACACAACTCAATTTTTACCTGGCAACTTTCGAATCAGAATCACCAACATCAGCATAAGAAAGAAAGTTGGCACAAAACCGTGCTTGAATTACATAGATAAACAAAGAATGAAGTGGTTTGGCCACTTAATAAGAATGCATCCAAACTCCACAGTATACAGAGTCTTCTACAACAGAACATCGGTAAAGAAGGCAAGAGGAAGACCACGGAAAAGATGGTTAGATGGCGTAGCAGAATCCTGTGAAAGAGCAAAGATAACAATCACACAAGCCACAAGAACAGCACAAGACAAAAAAAGAAAACCACGACACTGGGCAACAACCCGGTAGCAGTGTGACGACAAAGAAGAAGAAGAAGAATTGTCAATGGGGCTGCAATTATCTTGAACACCCTGTAGAATTCTTTTCGTATCCTGACGCTATGAGGCAAAATAAGATTTGGGGTTAGTAAAGTACGTTCTTTCATCCTAAGGACTGTCATTTTTGTGTATGGTTATTATCGTTATTGGTTATTGGTTACTAAACTGACGTCATTGCACTTGGGGCAGACCCATAGGTGCTCAGTCTCATCCAACAGATTATGCATACTGATGGTTCCCGTGGCTCGCTGATTAAACACACCTATCACTCTGCCTCCTAGGCATCCAGTTCGACTTGTACAACGGGTAACTCCAAACTGCCTAAATCGCTTGATCGATTCAACATCGATTTTAATGTCCTCATCCAACAGACAGTCGCGAAGAGACCAAAGAATATCCCCTTATCCATCTTCAACTCCCCAACAATCGATGCTGTTGATGCAAGTCTGTCCGCTCTCTCATTAACGTAAACACCCGCATGCCCAGCACAGTATATCCACGTAAGCCTTTGGAGGTTAGAAACTTCTATAGACGACATCCACTCATACCGAAACCTGCCCTTCTCGATCTTGTGAAGCATCGCCTGAGAGTCAGATACAACAACGGCCCCAGTAAATGAAGTCCCAGAGATCCAATGGATGGTAGCAGTAACGACCTCAACCTTCATCCTCATACTAGAAGTAGTTGTCCTGTATGCCCCACTTCGCTCTGCAACAACCCTACCATGCGCATTAACCAAGAAGCCCCAGCCGGATTTCTCACCACGTTGAACCGACCCATCGGTATATACAACAACATCATCATCCCTTGCGTTTTCTTCTATCAGCTGCTTAACTGCGAGATCAGCCTTTATGTTGCCACAATCTCTACATTCTCTTCCAAGAGTAATGATAACGTTGAGATAGTTGTTCATGCTACCATCTTTTGGGATCCATTCTTCCCCCTTTTGGTAGGGTCGCAACCGTAGTCACCTGGCCAATTGTTCTCTCAGCCTGGGCCATCCCCGACATGCTACGCTTGATTCTCGTGCCCTTAACTTCATTAGTGTTCTTGTGCAGTGGATATCTCTTATCCGAAGTAACCCGAATATATGCCTTGGTTTGGGCGATTGCATGACGGGAGCGTAGTGACAGAAGGCCAAGCATATAACTCATCTTCACAATGGCGATATCTCTAGTGCAGCCCAGGACTATGCAACATCTTCACAATGGGGGTATCTCTAATGCAGCCCAGGACTATGCAACATCTTCACAATGGAGGTATCTCTAATGCAGCCCAGGACTATGCGCATATCTTCATTCTGAACCCGGTCGAGACGTTCACATTGTGATCTTCTTCTTCTTCTTTGCGTTCGTTCTTTACGATCAATTTTAATCACTCTTTGTGATATGTTTGATCTTTGCCAAGAACGTGTATACGTTGTACATTGGTTTGGTAGGCCCCTAAACGCATAGACTTCTACAAGTTTAGAACATGTGCACCCGATTTCATCCAAACCTCCTTAGTCGCCTCTTACGACATGCGTGGCAGGTAACAGTGGTTCTATTCTTTACACCCAAATTTGGGCCCCGATAACCACTCGGGCGGAAAAAAAAGTGATTACTATCACAGCGTGTAGACCATAGATTCCCAAACTTTTCGGCCCCCCGCCAACTTTGCACCGCCAACTTTGCACCCTTTCCAACTTTGCACCGCCAACTTTGCACCGCATGCCGCCAACTTTGCACCGCCAACTTTACCCCAACTGACGCCAACTTTGCGCCAACTTTGCACCGCCAACTTTGCACCGCCAACTTTGCACCGCCAACTTTGCACCGCCAACTTTGCACCGCCAACTTTGCACCGCCAACTTTGCACCGCCAACTTTGCACCGCCAACTTTGCACCGCCAACTTTGCACCGCCAACTTTGCACCGCCAACTTTGCACCGCCAACTTTGCACCGCCAACTTGCAGCCTAACTTTGCACCGCCAACTTTGCCACTCACCAATCAACTTTGCTAACGCCCCCTCCCACATATATACATGTGACATAGAAAATGACATAGAAATCTCTTTGACATAGAAAATTGATATATATTTCTGTAATACATGATCAATTTTCAAATGATTATATGAATGAAATAGAAAATTGATGAAAAAATGGACCGTGTAAGACGGGCATAAGATGAATTAAAATGCATAATAAAAATTTTAAATGATTATTCAATCGCAAAATCACGAAAACATTTTAGTTTAAATATTTATTAATTTTTTCTTGATGGAGCCACCGACCCCTACTCGCCTGAACACCCCCAAATTCTTGTAACCCCTCTCCCCCTAGAACGCCTCAGCGCCAACTGGGAAGCGTACCCCCACTTTGGGACACGCTGGTGTAGACCAATAAACCAGAAAAATAAGAATGAAACTGCTTGTGGTGAAACCGAGTCAAGCAATATGAGAAGCACATAACAAAAACTACGACGCTGGGCGTTACAACACGGCCTTCTCTAAAAAGAAGATTCTTACAGAGAAGGCCGTGGTTACAACCCGGCAGCAGCGTGACGAACAAGAGTATTAACAAAGACTGTCAATTATAAGATAGCTAAACACGCAAACACAAAGTACTACAGTTTTACAAAATACATCAACAGTGACGATAAACAGCACATTTTTTTAATCGTCACTGTTGATGTATTTTGTAAAACTGTAGTACTTTGTGTTTACGTGTTTAGCTATTTTTCAAAGTTTTACTGCAGCCTCCACCTTTTTCAAATATAAGAGCAGCTAACATCGCGAACCAACTTGGGTTGCCAATTTGGCTTTTTTAAAGCCAGATTCGAGATATTTGGCCTTTTTTGAAAGTTAGTTAGTTTGTTCCTTTCGTGCCAAAGGCGGCACATAGGCAGAGGTTTTAGATCTCCATGTGATACGGTTCTTTGATAGCAGTTGCAGATCTTGTATGGTTTTACATCCCAATAGTTTACTTTCTTGTTGGATGGTTCTTCGAAGAGTGGTCTTTGGTCTTCCACTTTTTTTTTCCCAACTGGTGACCACATAAGGACTTGTCAATTTAGTCTCTTTTCGTCTGATCTAAGCACATGACCTAAATATTTCCACCTTCGTTTCCTTATAATATTTGATATGTGTTTTTGGTGTGTTCTATCTCTCACTGTGTTGTTAGAAACGAAATCACTCCATTTTACTTTTAATAATTTTCGTAGACATTTATTCTCAAAGCTGTCCAGTTTCTTATCAATTTTCTTTGTTGATTTCCAACTTTCACAACCGTAGGTCAGTACAGGAATCACACATGACCTAAATAATTTAACTTTTGTGCATATACTAAAGTCTTGAGATTGCCAGATATTCGTTAATTTAGTGAAGGCACTAGCTGCTATAGCAATACGAGAGTTTATTTCTTTTATCGTCTCCGTTGTTTGACACTTTACTACCCAAATATGTAAAATGTTCAACTTTCTCCAGTGTTTGGCCATTTATTACGATGTTGTCTGTCGAGTTTGTGAGGTCCATAATTTTGGTCTTGGCAGAATTGATCTGGAGACCAACCTGTTCTGCAAGTGTGCAAAGATTGCTCGTTAGTTTGTGGGTTGCTTGTGTAGTTGAATTCAATATGGCCACGTCATCGGCAAAGTCAAGATCAAATAGTCTGCTGTTATTAAGCCATTTGATGCCTAGTTGATCATCTTGGGTGCATTTGCGCATGATCCAGTCTATAGCTATCCCAAAAGCATAGGTGACATCCCGCAACCCTGCTTCACACCCGAATTGACTGTGAACCAGTCTGAGTTTCCTGCATCTGTTCTTACACAGCAGGATGCTTCAGAATAGAAGGCTTTTATAATATTTATGTACTTTTCCTGGAAGCCATAGGTCTTAAGAATCTCCCAGAGAGTAGAACGATGAAGACTATCAAACGCTTTCTGAGTCTATAAAATTTATCACTAGTGGTGACTGGAATTCAATTGATTCTTCTATAATGGATCTCAGCGTGAAGATATGATCGGTACAAGAACGATGTGGACGAAAGCCAGCTTGTTCTTCTCTTAGTCTTGCGTCGACGGCTTTTTTCAGCATCTCTATCAAAATACTGCAGAATAGCTTGCCAGGTGTTGATAGCAGAGTTATTCCGCGCCAGTTGTTGCAATTTGACAAATCGCCTTTTTTGGGAGCTTGAATATCACTCCGTCTTTCCAATCTTTTGGAGGGTCTCATTCTGCCAAACATCGTTCATTAAGGTACGTAGGAATCCCATTGATTCCTCGTTGAAAGTGGTTGGCTTAAAAAAAGTGACTGGCTTTTTGGCTGATTTTTAGCCTTTTTTTCATATGCAAACTTTTTTTTCTCTAAAATATGTATAGTTCTTAAGAGCAAATTGGGTAAATATACTTAATATATGTTTTTTATTTGTTTTTGGTTGGTATTGTTAACAAATATGTTTAGTACTAAAGATAATGAAAGATTATGGAAAGCTACATCACTTCCTGCTTTGCTCTTTTCCCCGCCTCAGATTATGCAATGCAGTGCTGTTATCTGTTTTTAATCGTTTGTAATTTCGCAAGAAATCTAACTTTGGAGACAAAAAAAATGGAAACAATCTTATGATAGTAGCCGTAAATATAATACCAATTGGGAAAAGACTTTTGAATGGGTGAAAAGATCTTCTGATGGATCACAAAATGCGTTTTGTAAATTATGCCACTGTACCGTTGTGCCTAAAGTCTGTAGCCTCGCTGCACATGAAAAGTCAGAAAAACACAGACAGAGGAATCCATCAACAGGACAGAATACACTTCAAGTGGAGAATTTCCCTAGACAAAATTATGATAAGGTTAAGGCAGCAGAACTTCAAGTAGCTATATATGTGGCCTGTCACTGTGCCATCCGTTCTGCCGACCATCTTAGTGAAATAATGATATGTCATGGACAAGGGAGCACTTTAGAGCACATAAAGTTGCACAGAACAAAATGTTCGTGTTTAATTAAAAAAAGGCATCATCTCACCATCAATGAAAGATGATCTCATTAATGACTTAAAGTACAAGAAATACGCTATAATTATTGATGAGTCTACTGACATTTCAGCACAAAAGCACTTGTGTATTTTGGTTCGATATTTGAGTGATAGGATAAATGGAATTTCAACTGGATTTCTAGCTTTAATTCCGGTGCAAGAGGCTACAGGAGAAAAGATATTTAATTTGATAGAAGAGGAAATTACAAGGTGTTTTCAGAGTCTTAGGAACTGCATTGGTTTTGCATCGGATGGTGCTCTTATCTAACAAATGTTGCAAAGATTTTGCTGCCTCCCCTAATATGGTAAAGAGCTTATCTACTGATAAAGTGTATGGTGCTGGTTTCAGTGGTGAGGATAGTGTGATGACCTTGATTTGGAGCTCTTCTTATGATGTAGTTGAGTATGAAATAGCACTGTTTTTCCTCCTGGCTTTTTTGGCTTTTTCCGATCAGTGTTTGGCTTATTTTCTCAATATTTAGTTGGCAACCCTGGCTGCAACATGCTTCTGTGTCATAAGCTGTGTCATATGATTATGATATTCCAGGCTGTTGTTATGCTGACGAAGTATACAGTATTTGATTAAAACAACCAGAAGAAAATTGTTTCGTGTGATTGATTAATAGTAATATCATAATAACGAAATAGCAATAATATAAATGATTCCTAAATATATGATTAAAACTTCTGTAAGCTGGGACGCATTTCTGTCAATCTTAACAACCGTATCTTTTTTTTTTGGTGGTGATTTCATCAGATCTGACTGAGTTGGAGTCACTGAGTTGATCTTACAAACAAGATAAACACAGATTAATTAATTCGGAGAATCCTCAGATTTTTTAATAGTATTATACTTTGTAATACTATATTACTTTGCTTTTACTTGTTTCGAGTTTCGACTTTACTTTTCATATTGTTTCTTAATAAAACGATTAGCTATAGATAAATTGCGAATATAATAAACTACGTTTTACAAAACGCGTAATACTAAAAAAACGACTTTGTTTGTACGTATTTCGCTAATACTAAAAAAGGCACGAGTAAAATAATATTTGTTATTGAAATATGGCCGACGGTGATAGCGTGAATATATCCAAGACAGCTAGAGAGAACCGTACTAGCTTGTCTTCATCAACACAGAAGCGAGGGGTAAGTAGATTTATTTGTTTGTTATGTAGGGGATTTAAGCTGAGGCACGCTTCTTTCTATCTTAATCTATATAGACTTGGGAAGTTGGGATTACTATGGACGCACATTCATTCTCACATTGTTGACTTGTGATTGATTGTTTTGGTTATCAGAGAGTTGAGATAACGTGTAGTGTAGTAAGTGTTACAGTGTAGTGGTACGTGTAGAATAGTCACGAGTGTAGGCTAACAAACATTAAAAAAAAATATATTTCGCAGCTAGCAATTTTTCAACACGTTACACTGTCTCTATCCTTACCAGTCCTTGGCAATCCGGGAGCCGGGCTATCTTATCAAATCAATCTCTTCTACTCAACTTCTAGCTATATTTTATTTATCATCTAACGTCTCTCTCGCCGCGGTAAAGTTCTTTTCGGCGTTTTCATAGGACAAGGTTAGGTAGTGATCCTTTATAACTGTATTTCTTACTTTGAATTGATTTACTTCACGCTTCAATGAGAATCGAACATTCAATGGCAACTTTTAGATTCTTTGCTTGAGTTAAAGGAAAGCACCGTCGAATCCGATTAATATAAACTTACACATTGCGTTTGTGGATCAGGAAAAAGCGTTCAACCACATAGGAAAAATCTGTGGAAAATACCAAACTATAAACTTATACTATGGAGATGACCATTTGATATTAATCTATGCAAAAGCATCTATAGTCTATGTATAAACAGCCAGTATAGTAATTATACTAGTTAGAACAAACGTCCATCTGAAAAGTTCCACGTTGGGTCAGAAGTAACAGTAAGATCAGTATGAGGATGCTGATCTTAAAGTTAATCATCAAATAGCTTGTCCTGAGCAGAACTTTGCCACACCAAGTCTTCCAGAATTTCTCTCATAGGCAATATCTCCTGCCACTGCTGTTACATCAAATCTGTAAAATAGCTAACACCAGGGAAGAAAACAACCCTGGGAACTCTTTAACGAATTGCTTGTTATCGATGATCAGACAATTATATGAAGAACAGCTACAACATCACATTAACAGACTCCAATTAACAATATTAACATACAATGATACACCATAAAATAACATTGAGCAAATCAAAGTAATGACATTTGTTAGAGAGGAAAGCATGACCAATATTTCCATCGACAAACATCAATTAAAGCAAGTTAAAGAGTTTACATTCTTCTTCTTCACCCTTCGCCCATAGGAAAGCATAGGTCCGCAACCAAGGCCTTCCAAGCCCACCTATCCAAGGCCATCTTTTCCAGATCTCGCCACTCTTCCCTCATTTTCTTGCATTCCAACTCCCGTCTCCAGGTGTTCCTGGTCTTCCCTTCCTCTGTTGCCCTAGGGTTCCATCGGAGAGCCTGTCTTGTGATGCTGTTAGGGGTGTTTCCTCAGTGTGTGTCCTATCCATCGCTACCTTCTGCTCCTTATCTCTTGTTCCACCTGTCATTGTCCGGTTCTATCCCAGAGTTATCTACACCGATCGCTCTGTCAGACGCGGAACCAGATCATTGTGGACTTATTTAACACAGCGAAACGGTTGCACACTTAATGAGGACTGCAGCGCTTTTGAGATGACATCGAGCATGACTATGGAGATCACTGCTGCCTCTAGGGCTTGTCATGGGTGGCTGAGCAACAGGTAACCCATACGATTATCATATCAGACTTGATGAGTATGCTTCAAATGATTGAATCTGGGAGTATGTGTGTGGAATGGGTGGACAGTATTCGGAGATCACATTTCAAGAAAATAACTTGGCTGTACACACCTGGAGTGCAGGGTAACGAGCGTGCTGACTTTCTTGCAAACAATGCCCCGACTCAAGTGGGCAGAAGTATGGACAGAGCGGATATCATCAATGCAGTACGCTCTCAATTATGTGACATGGGCAAGTCTCAGACACTGGAACGAGTTCGAGAATTAGGCGTTAAGTTTGAACATGCCAGACAGTGTCATCTTCGTGGTAGAGAGAGAAGATATAGTAGTCAACTTCTCATGGGTATAGTGAGCAAATGGACTTTGGGATGGCTGCTGCAGCGGAGTACAGAGCATGCATGGGAATGCCCAATGTGCCATGATGTCGATCGCATAACATAACATATCCGGGAGTTCCCTGTTTGTAGTCCTGTCATACCATCGTAGATGGAGTATCCTGCGCAGGCATCTATTGATGAATGTCTGCAACTTTTGGTGTTCCCTTAGTTGTTCTCCATGTCTCCGCTCCATATAGAAAGACAGCCTTGACATTTGAGTTAAATATCATTATCTTAGTTTTATTCCTGATCATTCTTGAACTCCATATGTTCTTCAGAATGGCAAAGGCTGATCTTGCCTTTTGTATTCTAATCCGAACATCTTCATCTGTGCCACCTTGAATGTTGATAACACTTCCCAGGTATGTCAATGTGTCCACTTCCTTTAATGGTGATCCTCTAAAGAGTGTATATACCTAGGGAGAATTCTTTAAGCAAATGGAAGAATAACTAACAAAATCCAACATAGATGCAATAAAGCACATCACATAATAAGACAAATGGCACCAATTTTGAAATTCAGGCAGGTCACCATGAACACTAAAACAATGTACAACACAATCTTTCATCAGACGTTATTCTATCAGTAGCAAACCTGGACGTTGACATCAAATGATAGAAGAAAACATGTCACGACAGAGATGAAGTGTTTATGCAGAATGCTAGGAGTATCAGTACCAAACCTGGACGTTGACATCAAATGATAGAAGAAAACATGTCAGGACAGAGATGAAGTGTTTATGCAGAATGCTAGGAGTATCAAGAAGAGATGGGTTTAGAAAAGCAAACAAATATGACACAGTGAACACAAAAAAAGCATTGTACAACACAATCTTTCTCCCAACATTATGCCACCAGCGTTAAACATGCACGCTGACATCAAACGGTAGAAGAAAACTAGTCACGACAGAGAGGAAGTGTTTACACAGAACGCTGGAAGTATCATGCATAGAGACCGGTTTCAAAAACAAGACACCAGGAGAAAATTGGGTACAACATAGGACTGAACTTCATCAAGAAACAACACATTAAATTGTTTGTTCACATTAACAGATTACCAACAGACAGTGCGCATCAAAGAGTAATGTTACTCTGATACATTGGATACAAAGCCGTCCTCACCAAAGGTGGACATCAGTGATAACAGAGGCGACGAAAAACACTGTTTAACTGATTGACTCCCATAAGCCGCTGGGAGCACCACTGTGTATTTGTTTCAGATCTATCTTAAAGAGAATTCATTTGCCTACAAAATAGTATATTATTCATAAAAAGTGGTTAATAATTAAGAAAACTGCGACTGAAATTGTTTATACAGGGTGTTCAAGATAATTGCAGCCCGTGAATGGAGCTAATCTGGCATATATGTATGGAAATGGAAGGTTCAGTTATGACGTAGTATAGGTCAAGGTTGTGTGACGGTGTGTAATTGTAGTGCGGAAGGGGCGATGAACAAATGGGACGTAGGACGAGCTAGTCAGAACCGGTTTAAATAGTACATAAACACAACTCAATTTGTACCTGACAACTTTTGAATTGTCAATGGGCCTGCAATTATCTTGAACACCCTGTATAACTGCAATGGGAAAATATGACATAAATTTAGTTCAGCCACAAGGCGATAGAGCAAAGACAGGTATGTACAGTATTACATAAGAAGGGAAAAATTAATTATAAGATATGAAACACTCAACGTTTCGGTGCTTAGACCTTTATCAAGAACAAAAAAACTTACATAAAAAACTAAATTAACTAAAACATAATACTAACAAATGATGTGAATCAAAAGATACTGGCATACGTACCTGCGTGGCTCTTGGTCAGCATCTCGTGAATGATAGAATGGACAGGAAATAGGAAGACTATTAGGTTACCGATTGGCTGGTCAATCGGAAAGGGTCAGTGGCAGGTTACGTAAGATATTGTTTGTACAGCTGGGAACAAAGACCCCACGTGGGAAGAGCAGGAGAGGTAGGTGGAAGAAACGTGAGATAATGGCGTTAATTACCGACATAGCATACTGATGTGTAAACACGTACACCCCCATACAACATGAGCCATATTAGGCTAATATGGATTGCATACACTCCTATAACAAAGGCGGGTATGTACTCCAATGTTCGGGGTTGTCAACAGTATCACACTGTAAGTGTCCCACAGATATGTATACCAGACGATAACGTGCAGAAGATAAGTATGCAAGTAAGAAAATGGGATAGAACATGGCACTAGAACGGGTCCCAGTGACTAAACTAGGAATGTCTCGACCACCGTTCACCAAGAACGACTCGAGCCCTACTTGGCTAATATGCATCCTGTGTGTCCGGGAACGAACACAGGCAGAATCCAATGTCGTATGGCTGGAACAGAGGGAAGAGAAGTGTCAAAAATGACACCCTAGAGTGTGAGCCGAATTCTGACGATGAATAGGGATGATAGTGTCATGTGATACTGCGTAGATATAAATAAGAACAGGGAGGTGGCTGGAGAGTGGACAGACAGAAGAGGAAATGGTAGTGAGTCAATGGGTTTGTGGAGGGGGGTAGATGAAATAGAGAGAATGAAATAAGAAGAAGAAAGACCAGTGGGCATAGACACTACGCGTGCTGAAGTCGTACATTGATCCCTTCGGGTGACACTACACCCAAACAGTCAATCAACCGACATTCCAATGATAACCTGCTGCGGTCATCGGAGGAGCACGACACTAGACCGGTGATAGAGACATCTGTCCTGCCGTGGTGACAGGGGCCATTGAAATGAACAGCTACCGGGGTGGGTGCACTGTTAGAGATATCCCGGAGATGCTGAGCGAAGCGGTCACCAAGGCGCAAGCCAGTTTCACCTATATATGCCATCCCACAGCGCTTGCAGATAATAGCATAAATAAGGTTGCGGGAGACACAAGTGAAGCCTTGTCGGATAGCAAAGGAAGTGTTAGGGAAGGAGATGGTAGTGGCCTGGAAGACGTAAGGACAGGTGTAGCAACGGGACCTAGAGCACGTGACAGTCCCCACGTGTCCCCCAGAGGTGCGGAGCCTACTGCGGACCAGAAGGTCGCGTAGGTTCTTATCCCTCCGGAAGGCCACCAGGGGAGGAGAGGAAAAGATCCGTGAGGAAGCTGGGTCTTCCCGGAAGATCCGCAGCTCACGGAGAAGGATTCGGACAGCAGGGGCGTTGTGGGGATGAAAGGTGAGCACCAATTTGGTACGGTCACAAGGGGGGACGGGTAGAAGGGGAGAGAGCAGTGTGACGAGAAATAGGTAGGACACAACGAAGAGCGTTGATGAGAACCTCCTCACGGTAAAGACGGCGTCGAAAGAAGTCGAGCATCTCTTGAGCACGGTGACGAAAATCATCGTCGTCATGACACAAGCGTCGGAGACGAAGTAGCTGAGAGAAGGGTAGAGAGTTGCGACAAGCCAAGGGGTGTGATGATGTAAATAGAAGGTAGTTATGAGAGTCAGTGGACTTATAGTAAACAGTGGTAAGGAGAGATGAGACACCGATGGAGACAGTGATATCAAGAAAGTTTACTGACGTGAGAGAGATGGCAGAGGTGAACTTGATGGACGGGTGGAAGTCACCGACGAATCGAATAAACTGTAGCAAGTCACTTTCCGACATGTCCGTAACTCCCACTCCGTCATCAATGTATCGGCGGTACATGAAAGGTATAGGGTCCAGATAACTCTGAAAGATGAGATGTTCCAAGTGGCCCATGAACAGGCAAGCATAACTAGGTCCCATCTTAGTGCCCATGGCAACGCCGCTAATCTGATCAAAGTATTCACCATTGAACTCGAAGGAATTCGCAGTAAGTAAAAGTTCAGCTAAGCGAGTGAGAGTAGTAGTGGCAATAGAGGGATGGGATCGCTGATCCAGGAAGAACTGGAGAGCAGCTAAGCCATCGCGATGGGGGATGGATGTATACAGGGAGCATACGTCCAACAGGAAGAGACGATAGGTACGACCTGGGAGTAGGGAGGTCGAAAGAAAGGTAGATATAGCAGGTGTGGTGCCCTTTAGGAAGGACGGAAGTGTCTCCACCAAGGGTCGGAAAATGCCGTCAAGAAAGGCCGAAATCGATTCGGTGGGGCAGGAGTAAGCTGATACAATGGGTCGGCCCGGGTTATTAGGCTTGTGGATCTTAGGAAGCAAGTAGAGACATGGATTGCCAAGATTGGCCTTCATGATACGAAGAGAATCTGCGCTATGGGGAAGATCGTTCTGTAGAATGAATGTCTGGATGGTCTGGTGCACCAGATTATTGTGTTGCGGTATTGCATCCACCAGACTCGGGCGGTATGAATAAGTGTCAGAGAGTTGGGAAGAGGCCTCACGAATGTACAGGTCTTTCCGCCATACAACAACCGCACCACCCTTGTCGGCAGGTTTAATGACAATATCATCCCGAAAACGGAGACTGGTAAGAGCCCGGGACTCCGCTGGGGTGATATTGGAACGCCGAAGAGGGAGCGGTCGTAGACGTAGGATAGAGTTGAGAGTGTTGGAGATATAACGCTCCAGGGGTTCAGAGGGACGCAAAGAAGGAGGGGTCCAATCGTGTTTGCGGTGGGGAGAGCCAGAACCCGTTTTTCAATTCGGTAGCCAGTCAGTTAAGAAATGTACACAAAAACCTGTACTATAATCTTGATGCCGTGAGACAAAACAGGATTAGAGAAAAAGAAGAGAAATCAAAATTAATATAAATCAGTAATCTATAATATTGATTAAAAATGGGGTCTCTGTAGCTTGGTTGTTGAACCGTCAGCGTGTGTTTCGAAGGTCGTGGTTTGAATCTGGAATGCATCGTTCTGTTCATTGGTGCATTTTTTCCAGATATCATTCGGATCTTTTCCGGAGCTACGGAGTTTGTGCAGTACCCTTGGCAAGTGCCGTGCCATTTCTGCGGAGAGGGACCCAACCATATGGGGTAAAATGCCAGCGTGCCCAGCTTGTTCGTAGTGCATTGAACGACGGGTGAAAGCCCCTTGTGAGTGCGGTTCAATTCCGCGGCCTGGCAGAAAAGCCACAGGTTCTCCAGATTTATGGTGTTCGTGGCACCGAACCGAAGGGTTACGATGTCCATGGCACCGAGCCGAAGAGCTGAAATCTCAAATGCTTCTGAATCGGAAATTAATTATGGGTAAAACCTGGTTGAATAAAGTCAATCCTTTATCTTGAGCCCATTTAGACTGACTGAAGTGGAGCGTTTGACCGAATGGATTAGAGTGTAGGCTCTCATTTGGGAAACCCAGATTCAATCCCCAGTAACGGCAAAAAGGTATTTTCTGTCTGGGGCATAAAGAAAAAAATCATGACCTGAACAGTTTCGCTACTATTGCACTTGCCATTCAGCCATTAAATTCCACAGGATCATGTTCCCCCGTATCCTACATCCCCCCAAAATACGGTATTACAAACAGTAACGACAGTTAGACTGACTGATATACGGTATTACAAACAGTAACGACAGTTAGACTGACTGAATTAACCATGTTGTTCTGATATAAACAAAAATAAGTCCAGCTAACTGTATAAATACACTGGTCACATTGCCAGGAATACACTAAGATTATTAACTAAGTAATAAATGTTTTATTAGACTTGGTAACAGCAGTGGTACAGTCGTGAAATAAATAGTAATGAATGCAGTACAAACTCTATCACAATTATTACATTAATTAGAATAATATTAAGCTGTACAATATGTTGCAATGGACGAAACTGTCATCGATTGGGTACATAAAATTGTCAACTAGAAAATTTGGATTGTGCAGATGATATTGCAGTGTTAAGTAAAAACAACCAAGATATGCAAAGAAAAACAGACAACTTGTCATAGCATCAGCAACTATAATGGAACATCTCCATTACATGTTTCCAGAAAACAGCTGGGTAAGAATTTACACAGATGGATCGGCAATGGAGGCAACCATGAATGGTGGAGCAGGAGTGTACATTAGACACCCAGATGTTACTACTGTGTCTCTAGCGGCCCCTACTGGAAGAATATGTTCCAATTACAAAGCCAAACTCTTAGCCCTTCTGATGGCAGCACATCACATGAATAAGCTGCAAGCACCTGCAGGCAAGATGGTATTTCTCACAGACTCACTGTCAGCTATACAAGCCCTGGAAGCTAAATCCGCTGACAGCACAGTACAAAACCTAAAAAGAGAACTTGTTCAGCTTTCAGAAAAGGCAGAAAATCACTTGCAGTGGATTCCATCTCACCGTGGCATTGCAGGCAATGAGAGTGCCGATGTCTTAGCAAAGGAGGGCAGTCCAAAGAGCAAATTTACCAACCCCTGTCTTTTCAAGAGGTCAAAACCATCATACAGAGAAAATCTGCAGTAGATTGGAAGACAAACACTGGATATGATTATGGAAAAGACTTCCTCAAAGACCTAAGCAGAACAGACCAGGTCATTATATTTCGACTACGTACCGGACACTGCAGACTCAACAAACACTTATATAGACTAGGAATAAGTCAAACAGCTTTCTGCCAGTGTCAACAGTCGGAACAGACACCGGAGCGTATCCTGCAAGACTGTCCTCTCCTGTGTGAGCTGAGAAGCAACATGTGGCCACAACCAGTCGACCTGAAAATTAAGTTTTGGGGAGACCTGACATACATGAAGCTGACTGCTCAGTTTGTGGTCCACAGTAAATCAAGCGCATGACCAGAGATCGCTGAAGAAGATCTATATCATAAAAAGTTGGACTGCAGATAAGCTATGAATTATCAAATGTAATGAAATCTATGAATGTGAAGTCGGTGTTGCTGTATGGCTCGGAAACTTGGCGAGTCACTAGGGCAAATACAAATAAGATCCAGACCTTTGTCAATGGATGTTTGCGGCGGATTCTCAGACTGAGATGGTATGATAGAGTTACAAACACGGATCTGTGGATAAGAACAGGGCAGGAACCTATGATGACACAAGTCAAGAGGAGAAGATGGCGATGGATAGGCCATACCTTGCGGAAGACACAGTCGAGTGTCACTAGACAGGTGCTCGAGTGGAACCCGCAGGAAAACGAAAAGAGGACGCCCCAAGCAGACTTGGAGACGAGGTCTTATTGAGGAGCTGAAGAGTGCTCAATTAACCTGGGAGACCATAAAGAGAACAGCCAGAGACCGAGAAGAGTGGCGAACAACTGTTGAGGCCCTATGCTCCACGAGGAGCGGAGAGGATTAATGATGAATGAAATCTATGACAAATAATACAGAAATCACCCTGTAATCCAAAATGATAAAAATAAAAGAACAGTTCACATATTTGGTTAGCACTTTTGATTACACTAGAAATGTTACAAAATAAATTTTACTAAGAATTGGCAAAGCAAACTTTTAAAAGTCTAAATCAAGTATAGAACTGCAAGTTATATAGTATTAAAACTAAATTACTAATTTTCAATTTCAAATGTATCAATCCTAACATATGCTAGCGAGAGTTGGAAAATGATTAAAGATATAGAATGCAAGTTGAATGCATTTTATCCGCGTGTGGTGCCGGGGGCCTCAAGGGGAGCAAATAATAGTACCACTGACCTACAGAGTATGTCATAAGAGGTGATTGATGTAGGACCTAGGGAAGTTACTCTAGTAAATAGGGGGACTGCCTAGAGTAGTTGATAGTAGCTCGGCCTGCTAGCTGTGAGACGCCTCATAGCTCGGGTTCGATCCTACCTCTGAAGTCGGAGAAAATCTGCCTGTATGGCGAGGGAATACTAATTACGAGTACATTGAGACACGGCTGCCAGTGTAAAGTAATTTACAATGTGCACGCTGCTGCCATTGTAAGAAATTGGAAAAACGGATTTTCACGCAAAAATCAGTTTCAGAGATGGAACTTCGTCTGAGTTGAAAGCGGACGAAAGAAAAAACAAAACCCTAGTAAATAAAAAGCATCGCAGAAATGGGATGCGCTAGCCTACTTGTAGGTGCATAGCTGGCACAGAGTACAAATGTTCTTAGGCTCGTATCACATAGAAATCACACAGAGTGGTTAACAAGTGGTGGATATGCAGCGCTCAAAGAAGAAGAATGCATTTGAAAATAGATGTCTGCGAAAAATAATTAACATAAATTGAGACGAATTCAGGAGAAGTGATTAAATCAGAGAAATGTATGGTCAACCACCACTAGCAACAACTGTTATAAGAAGGAGAAGATGGAGATATGTTGGGCGTACCTTGAGAGGAAATAATCAAAGAATAACAAAGCAGGCATTGAAATGGGAGGCAAAGGGTTCAAAAAAGAGAAGACAACCTAAGAAAACTCCACAGACTTCTGTTGAGCACTAACTACTTTAGAAGTATACACGTCAATGTCTGAAAACGTTGGAAGCAGAGTTATTTTTCAATATTGTTTGTTAGATGGCGAATTAAGAATTAAGCCTCTGTGTGGCCGATTCACACTACTTTCAACCTAATATGGGTGTCTTTTTTGGTTATATCAGAGCTTAATTGCCTTTTTTCTTGATGCGGCCTGGGACTAGTCCTAGAACGGACTGTGTATTGAATATTGTGTTCTGGTAAGTGTGGAGTCCTGATGGCTTTTGGTCTTGATTGCTTTTGGTCTTGTTCTAGATGTAGCCCTGATACGTGCTTTTTGTGTTGATCTGGTTTTTAGTCCTGAGAAGGACTTTTAGTTTCCATCTGTGTAGGATTAATCTGAAGTTACTGGCTGTACTACTGGCAGACTCCTCACCTGGGTGGCTAGTGTCCTGAGGACTTGTGTGTTGATCGGTCGGTGGATGGGCCCCGTTCTTTCAGATTGATTCATCTGAAGTTGATGGCTGACTGACGTGATGGTGGTACTATTGACAGACTCCTTTCCTGGACGGCTAGTGTCTCGAGGACTTGTGTGCTGATGTTGATCAGTCAGTGGATGGGCCCGTTTTCTATTCTTCTCACGAAACATGAGACATACAGAGCCTATCAAAATGACCCATCATCATTATCCAAAAAAATAGCTTTCCTAGATGCTCGTAGAAGGGCTCAAGAGAGAATCAGGAAATTACAAGACGCATGGCTAAGCAACAAATCTGATGAAATCCAGATATATGCAGACAGACATGATTTCAAACGCTTCTACGATGCCCTAAAAACTGTTTACGGACCTCAACAATCTCACCCCACTCCCATACTCGATGCAGATGGAGCAAGGCTACTAATTGACAAGCCTCATATACTAAATCGCTGGGCAGAACACTTCCGTTCTGTCCTCAACCATCCAACCACTATATGTTATGAAGCCATAGAGCGCATGCCCCAGGTCCCAATCAATGCCAAGCTTGATATTCCACCTACCTTAGCAGAGGTCAAGAAGGCAACAAGCCAGATGTCCAGCGGAAGGCACCGGGTGCGGACTCAATACCAACCGAAGTCTACAAAGAAGGAGGGCCCACGTTGATGCTAAAATTGACAGAGTTATTTACATCCATTTGGTGCAACGAACGTGTGCCACAGGAATTAAAGGATGCCACTATTGTCCACCTGTACAAGCGGAAAGAAACCGCCAGGCCTGCGATAACCACAGGGGATCTCCCTCCTGTCAATCGCTGGCAAAATACTGGCCAGAGTCCTCCTCAATCGATTAATCGATCACCTGGAACAGGACTTACTCCTGAGACCCAATGTGGCTTCAGAGCAGGTCGTGGAACAGCAGACATGATATTTGCTGCTCGCCAACTACAGGAGAAATGCCAAGAGCAGCACCGTAACCTCTATATGGTCTTTGTCGATCTGACAAAGGCTTTCGACACGTTTAACAGGGAGGGTCTATGGAAGATCATGGAAAAATTTAGATGCCCAAGGAAATTCATCAAGATCGTTCAACAGTTTCACGAGGACATGATGGCACGTGTACTTGACGAAGGGAGCTGTCGGAAGCCTTCCATGTCACCAACGGCGTCAAACAGGGCTGTGTACTGGCCCCAACACTCTTCAGCATGATGTTTGCTGCCATGCTCACGGATGTCTTTTGGGAAGGCGACGAACATGGGGTAAAGATTAGATACAGGACAGACGGTAACCTATTCAATCTTCGGAGGTTAAAATCCTCCACCAAGGTAAAAGAATCAACTATCTCAAACCTGTTGTTTGCTGATGACTGTGCCCTCGCTACCAACTCTGAGGAAGAAATGCAGACTTACATGGACAAGTTCTCAATGGCCTGTGATAGGTTTGGCCTCACCATTAACACCAAAAAACAGAGGTCATGTTCCAGCCCGCCCTAGAGAACAGTATTACGATCCAGTCATCAACATTAAACACCAGCGTCTCCAGTCAACGGACAACTTTGCTTATCTTGGCAGCCTCCTATCCAGATCGGCAAAGATAGATTCTGAGGTCCACAATAGGATATCCAAAGCCAGTGCTGCGTTCGGAAGGTTACGTGTCACTGTGTGGGAACGGAAGGGGATAAGCATAGTCACAAAGCTGAAAGTTTACCAGGCCATAGTGCTAACCACGCTGCTGTACGCAAGCGAGACATGGACAGTGTATAGCAGACACGGAAGAAAATTAAACCATTTCCACACAAGCTGTCTACGCAGAATACTAAAAATAAACTGTCAGGACAAAATTCCAGACAGCGAAGTCCTCACAAGAGCAAAGATCCCAAGCGTCAACACCCTGTTGCAGAAGGCCCAACTGAGATGGGTCGGTCACGTTGCTCGAATGCCTGATAAACGCATCCCAAAACAGTTGATGTATGGCGAGCTTGAAGGGGCAGACGTTTAGCTGGTGGACAGAAAAAACGCTTTAAAGACACTTTTAAAGTGTCTCTGAAATGCTTCGATATAGACAATACGTGCTGGAATCCCTTGCGCAAGATCGCCAAATGTGGCGCTGTAACAACAAAAGAGGAACCCGAATAGCTGAGAATCATCGTATTGTTGAGTCACAGAGAAAACGAGCAGCGCGAAAAGACAGAGCACACAACACGCACATGTCTAACCTTGATGATGTATGCCCCACCTGTGGTCGGGGATTCTGTTCTAGGATTGGACTCTACAGTCACCTCCGCACACACCAGAGAGGTGCAATAGTACACGTCTGAGATTGTTGTCATCATCGCTTGCGATGGACGGCTATATTGGTGCCTAGAAAAATCAACAACTCGTTTACTGTGGTTGATGGAGACGTCATGTAATGGATGGGCCCCTCCTGTAAAGGATGTGCCCCTCCTGTAATGGATGGGCCCCTCCTGTAAAGGATGTGCCCCTCCTGTAATGGATGGGCCCCTCCTGTAAAGGATGTGCCCCGATTTTCATTCATTTTCATTCTCATGGACAGGTCTGAATCTTTTATAATAGCCGTCCATTTCAAAAGATAATGGCAACAGCCTCAGACTTGTGTTGTTGCACCTCACTGGTGTGTGCAGAGGTGATTGTAAAGTCAAATCCTGGAATGCAGTCCCAACCGCAGGTGGGGTATACTTGATCAGGGTTGGATATGGGGGTGTTTCATAATATCTTGCACCCACCTTATACTTGTTCTCTCTCTCCTCCATCTGCCTAGTATCATATTATCTTATTCCCCTCCGCTCCTCGTGAAGCATAGGGCCTCAACAGTTGTTCGCCACTCTTTTCAGTCTTTGGAACTATTTTCTTTCTAGTCTCCCAGGATAGTCGAGCACTCTTCAGTTCCACAAGAAGACTTCCATCTCCAGGTCGGTTTAGGGTGTCCTCTTTTCGTTTTCCTTCGGTTCCACTCAAGTGCTTGTCTAGTTAAACTTGATTGTTTCTTCTGTAGGGTATGCCTGACCACTGCCAACTCTAATATTGAGTTGCATAACTGACCAGGAAAACCCTGACCTAGTTAGAGTTGGAGGGCTGGATTTTATATATTTTTGATTGAACACTGCAAGCTTTTTGCAATTTTACTCAATTCTGTGAGTCTATGGTTATTTATTGATGAAAATATTCATAATACTGATATTCCTTATTGTTAAACTTAACTTGTTGGATAATATAACTTCGATTTAGCATTTTATGTTGATTTTAAAATGAATTCGTCTATATACAACAATACTGGAATGGGAGGTCACATGATCGATTGTGGTCTTATTTTGTAGAATTTTTACGGGAGTAAGCCAGCCGTATGAGTTTATAGTTGACTGTGGCCCGACCCCTTTGTCATTTTCTCCTCCTGACTTGGGTCATCATGGGTTCTTGTCCAGTTCTTATCCACCGGTCTGTGTTTGCAACTACAGGGTGTTCAAGATAATAGCAGCCTGTGAATGGAGTCAATCTGGCATATATGTATGAAAATGAGAAAGTTCAGTTATGACGTAGTATAGGTCAAGGTTATGTGACGGTATGTAATTGTAGTGCGGGAAGGGGCGATGAACAAATGTGACGTAAAACGAGCTAGTCAGAACCGGTTTAAATAGTACATAAACATAACGCGATAGATTATCTGGCAACTTTCGATTTGTCAATGGGGCTGCTTTAATCTTGAACACCCTGTATATTGTACCATCTCAGTTTGAGAATCCACAGAAGACATCCGTTGAGAAAGGTCTGAATGCCTCCCAGAGAATCGTGCCTCCCAGAGAATCATGCCTCCCAGAGAATCATGCCTCCCAGAGAATCATGCCTCCCAGAGAATCATGCCTCCCAGAGAATCATGCCTCCCAGAGAATCATGCTTCCCAGAGAATCATGCCTCCCAGAGAATCATGCCTCCCAGAGAATCATGCTTCCCAGAGAATCATGCCTCCCAGAGAATCATGCCTCCCAGAGCTCCAGAGAATCATGCTCTCCCAGAGAATCATGCTTCCCAGAGAATCATCGAGTCTTCCCAGAGAATCATGCCCTCCCAGAATGAATTTCCATGCAATCTCCAGGAAATCGATGCCTCCCAGAGAATCATGCCTCCCAGAGAGAAATCATTCCGAATCTCTCCCAGAGTAATCATGTCCTCTCCTCCTCATGTAGAATCATGCCTCCCAGAGAATCATCCTCGTATCTGTTCAGTCATCCAGGAATTGCCTCCAAAATCATCCGTTTATATTCATATGTTCTCTCTCTCTCCTTGTTATATTCCTAATCAACCATTTCTCTTCGCTAGGGTTTATCCTTAGCGAAATATAAAAATGTAGCCAGAGATGCACTTGTCTGGAACCCATGAGAGAAGAGAAGAAAGGGAATGGCAAAGATCGGTAGGAGAGGTAGAGAAAGTAACTTCTCATGGACAAAGTCAGAAAGATTCAGAAAGGTAGTCTGTGACAAGTTATGCTGTTGCTGTCATGTTTTCAATTGGAGTTTCATTGTCTTCCTGATCAGTTTTTCAGGGAGGGAAGGAGGTTGTTGGCACTCAATTTCAGTTTAGTATCACTCCCTCGTTTAGATTGCAATGCCCTTGCCCTAAGGGCAGCAACAAAAGCATGCCATTCTTTTCTGTCGTTGCCCCGCCCGTGTGATTCCCGGGCCCGCAATGGAGCAAAGAATAGTACAACTGCAACTTACAAGGCGACTGAGGTAGGGGCCTAGGGAAGCTACCCTAGTAAATAAAACGCGTCGCAGAAATCGGATGTGCTGACCTACCTGTAGGCGCATAACTGGCACAACGTAAATCTCTCTTAGACTCAGATCACATACAAACCACAAAGAGTGGTTAACAAGTGGTCGATATGGAGCTTTTGAAGAAGATGATGTCCCTGTCCAATAAGTTTAACTAAGACCACAGCGCGGCTCTCAGGTTGACCCAGCCTCAATTGGGTACCAGGAAAGACACTAGGAAGCAAAGGCGGCCGGCGTGATGTTGACCACATCATCCATCATGTGTGGACAGTCAATGATGTATACGGACCTAACACTGTATCGCCCTATACACTATGCGGTATAAATATGGTTCCTTTACTTTATAACGCCCGCGTGCCCAGCGTGTTCGTAGCGCGTTGGACTGCGGGTGACTAGTCCTCTGTAAGTGCGGGTTCAACTCCACGGACTGGCAGAAAAGCTACAGGTTCCCCAGATTTACGATGTCCATGACACCGAGCCGAAGAACTTTCAGCTCAAGTGCTTCTGGATCGGGAAAAAAAAAAATATACCAATAGACTGCCCTTGTGGTCTTGGGACCCACAAGGGAAGCAAAGAATAGTACCACTGCGACCTACAACACATGTCATAAGAGGCGACTGATGTAGGACCTAGGAGGCTACCCTAGTAAATAAAAATCATTGCAGAAATCAGATGTGCAGGCCTACTTGAAGGCATACCTGACACAACGTACAATAGCTCTTAGGCTCAGATCACATACAAAATTACATAGAGGGGTTAACAAATGGTCGTCAATATGGAGCGTTAGAAGCATTTGGTTTTTTAGAAGCATTTGGTTAGAAGCATTTGGTTAGAAGCATTTGGTTAGAAGCATTTGGTTAGAAGCATTTGGTACATATAAAAAGACACGACGGTTTGGAGGAGGTCATTATGAAAGAAGGCATCGCGAAGAGGAAGACCTGAAAATATGGATGCGGAATGTAACTGATGATTTGAGCATGACAGCTGCAGAGACGGGACATCTTGTCTATGAGAGAGAGAGAAGTTCTGAAGGACTGTTAGGGTGGCAACGTTCTGTCCAGGACATTTGATAATGATATACAGGGTGTTCAAGATAATTGCAGCCCCATTGACAATTCGAAAGTTGCCAGGTAAAAATTGAGTTGTGTTTATGTACTATTTAAACCGGTTCTGACTAGCTCGTCCTACGTCACATTTGTTCATCGCCCTTCCCGCACTACAATTACACATCGTCACACAACCTTGACCTATACTACGTCATAACTGAACCTTCTCATTTCCATACATATATGCCAGATTAGCTCCATTCACAGGCTGCTTTTAAGTTGAACACCCTGTAAAATGTATAAACCAAGACCTAAAGACAGCATCAACCTTCTGCTATGTAGATTTTAAAATCTCAATCGCCAGCTAATTGATTGATTGATTGATTGATTGATTGATTGATTGATTGATTGATAGAACCATCATCATTGCACTTCGGTGAGTAACCATATTTTCTTCGATCTCTTTCTTACACAGGAAGATCTCAGCTGCAGAGCACGAACTCCGTAGCACCTGCGAGAGTCCGCAATGTAATTTTGAAGATGGTGAAGCTATTTTTGTAGGAATTTTTATTTTTAATCTTTTCTAATGAATTTTGCCAGTGCAGTGGCTTTCCAGCCTGCTCTTCTCGACTTTGAACTGCCAAGGGTTCTTTTATGCGTTCAAATTAAACATGGAACCTACGTTTTATCGTCCTTCTCCGATAGGACTAGAAGCTAGGTCTCACCTACACTGAGATCAGTGATTTCTGGAAAAATATCCAGATGACTCTGCGAGGGAGCGAACCTGGTATCTTTGGCACTAGAGACGAGCACCTACCCCTATGCCAGCTAATAATTCAGGCGTAGTCATGGTGCATAATATGATGCCTCCGACTGATTTATGCGTGAAAGCTTTCTTTCTTTTTCTTTTTTGTCCCTTGCCATTCAGGCGAGCCTTACACTGAATTCAGAGGTACTTGCAATTTAGATCCCCAAGTGAAGAATCAGGATTTCCTGTAGTCCAACTTCGTAGAAATATAAATTTAGTCCCAGGCTGGCCTCGGACCAGTAGATTTACTACTATTGAACGCCCGAGTGGTTACCGGGGCCCAAATTTGGGGTCAAAGAATAGAACCACTGTTACCTGCCACGCATGTCGTAAGAGGCGTCTAAGGAGGTTTGGCTGAAATCGGATGCACTGTCCTAAACGTGTAGAAGTCTATGTGTTTAGGGACCTACCAAACCAATGTGCAACGTATACACGTTCTTGGCAAAGATCAAACATATCACAAAGAGTGATTAAAATTGGTTGTAAAGAACGAACGTAAAGAAGAAGAAGAAGATACTATTGAAAATGAAAATCTGGCATATCCCAAAGGACGTAGCCATCAACCACAGTAAACGAGTCGTTGATTTTCTAGGCACCACTTATACGCTCAGTAGTTTGCCATTGCTTTCTGAACGGTGAGGTCTATTTTTTTACCTTTGTAAAAATCCACAGAAAGAATTTGCTTCAAACTTGCCCACCGTGGGTTTGAACCAGGTACGCTTGGGATTGTGGTCGAGCTCACTACCGCTTGAGCTACAGACGCTCACTACTATTACTTGAATCATTTCCACATCGTCTTGTCCTTAGGGAATTCAGAATATCAGCATGGGGAACTATAACAGTAACTGCAAATAAAATGCAAACATTCATGAACTGTTTTCTGCACAGGATATAGGGACTGAGTTCTCATTTCACTTCCATCTTACAATTCTCTCTCTCTCCTTCTTCACATTTTCTCTTTTGTTACCCCCTCCCTCCCCTCACTTCATATCTAGATTTCTCTTCCCTTTCTTCTTTTTCCTTTGTTGTTCCTCTTTCGATGGTTTCTAGCACCTCACTGTATTTCCAACCCTCTCTCGCTTCTACTCCTCCACCTTTCCCTACTCCTCACACCCTCTCTCATCTTCTACTCTACCTTCACCTATTTCTTACTCCTCACTCTCCCATCTTCTCTCCCACCTTTCCTCACTCCCCACTCTCCCATCTCCTCCTCTCCCACCTTCCTCACTCTCACTCTCCCATCTCCTCTCCCCACCTTCCTCCTCCTCTCCCATCTCCTCCTCCCACCTTTCCTCACTCCCACTCTCCCATCTCCTCCTCTCCCACCTTTCCTCACTCCCACTCTCCCATCTCCTCCTCTCCCACCTTTCCTCCTCCCACTCTCCCATCTCCTCCTCTCCCACCTTTCCTCACTCCCCACTCTCCCATCTCCTCCTCTCCCACCTTTCCTCCTCCCACTCTCCCATCTCCTCCTCCTCTTCCCACCTTCTCCCTCACCTTCCACTCTCCATCTCCTCCTCTCCCACCTTTCCTCACTCCTCACTCTCCAATCTCCTCCTCTCCCACCTTTCCTCACTCCTCACTCTCCATCTCTCCTCTCCCACCTTTCCTCACTCCTCACTCTCCCATCTCCTCTCCCACCTTTCCTCACTCCTCACTCTCCCATCTCCTCCTCTCCCACCTTTCATCACTCCTCACTCTCCCATCTCCTCCTCTCCCACCTTTCCTCACTCCTCACTCTCCCATCTCCTCCTCTCCAACCTTTCCTCACTCCTCACATTCTCTCCTCTCTCTTTCCCAACCACATTCTTCTCTTCTCTTTCCCAATCTTCCTCCACTTTCCCTGTCCCACCTTTCCTACACCTCACACCTCTCCTACTCTCCTCACTCACCACACTCTCTCCTCCTACCTTCCTCACACTCCTTCATGTATATATCTCTCACAGCCTAGCTATGCAGTTATAAAGGTACACTGTCTGTTGATAATCTGCTTATATTGCCGAACCATTTAATCTGTACACTCTCACAGCATATTTCATCTATCCTACAGCGGTAGTTATTCCGCACATTTAAAGTGTACTCTGACCTCAATAATGTCTTGTCTATATGCAATATAATCTGTCAATATTGACAGCTCTTGTCCGTGTCAATAGGACATTCCAGATCTTGGCAAACTAAGGTTATGTAACTGTGTTCACTAGTTTCTCCTATCTGTGATTCAATCTTGTTTATGACACTAGCAACCTTGTTGGGGAGTTGTAGTTGGATAAGGTGGATATTCTTCGGTCTCTTCGCGACTCTCTGTTGGATGAGGACACTAAAATCGATGTTGAATCGATCAGCGATTTAGGCAGTTTGGAGTTACCCGTTGTTCAAGTCGAATTGAATGCCTGAGAGGCAGAGTGAGAGGTGTGTTTAATCAGCGAGCCACAGGAACCATCAGTATGCATACTCTTCGATATCTGTTGTGGGAGACTGAGCACCTATGGGTCTGCCGGAGTGCAATGACGTCAGTTTAGCAACCAATAACTAGCAACAAGTAGAAAATGTTATTAAAAACTTGTCAGTGTCTGCTGCTTCTTCTTCTTTTATCTAATCCTGTTTTGCCCCACAGCGTCAGGATAAGAAAAGATTTCTAGAACATGCTTTTGTGTGCTTATCTAATTTGTTTGCCCAGCTTGGATAGAAAGATTTCTAGAACAGGTTTTTGTGTGCTTATCTAATTCTGTTTTGCCCACAGCGTCAGGATAAGAAAAGATTTCTATAACAGGCTTTATGGCTTATCTAATCTGTTTGCCAGCTTAGGATAAGAAAAGATTTCTAGAACAGCTTTGTGTGCGCTATCTAATCCTGTTTTGCCCACAGCGTCAGAATAAGAGATTTCTAGTACAAGCTTTTCTGTGCACTAAACACTGTTTTTTACGCTTCTGTTATCACTGAGGTCCACCTTTTGCACGAATAACCTTTTTGCTATGTATCTCCACTGTGCTGGAGTAACATTGCTCTTTGAGGTGCACTATTGTCTTTCCTCATGTGGATGATGGAATTGGTTGTCGAATCTTGCTGTTAAGCGTAGGGTGGAGCTTTAATTTGCATTTCAGGGCCAGTTGAGTTTCTCTTGTTGTGTTATATCCATGTTCATTTAGTGTAGTCTTGATATTGTCTATCTATCCATCTATGGTCTTCCCTTGGCTCTAGTACCTAATCTCTTTTTATCTTATTGTCTGTCCTCTAATCTTGTTTTGCCTCACAGCGTCAGGATAAGAAGAGATTTCTTGAACGGGCCCTTGTGTGCATTTCATAAATAGTGTTTTTCGTCGCTTTTGCTATTTCTGAGGTCCACCTTTTGCTTTGCCGGACTTTTGCTTTGTATCCATTGATTTGGAGCAACATTGCTCTTTGAGGTGCACAGTCGTCTCCCCCCCTCCCCAACATATATTGAAGAGTATTGTATACTGATGGTTCATGTGTCTCGCTGGTTAAAAACACTCCACACTCTGCCTCCTCGGGCATCCAATTCTACTCGTACAATGAGTAACTCCAAATTGTTTAAATCGATGGGTAGATTCAGCATCTATTATATTGTCTTCATCCAACAGGCAGTCGTGAAGAGACCAAAGTACATCCCCCTTATTCATCTTCAACTCTACAACAATCAATGCTGTTAATGCAAGCCTGTCCGAATAAAGACAGATTCTATAAATATAGATAGACCCGCAGAGAATGTTGAACAAACTCCGTAGATCCAGCAACAATCCTGGGGATCTCCCACAAAAATACACCCGGGATTTAGAACCCATAAGCTTCAGGATGCACTCGTTTTTGTCGTCTACCCTCTGTGTCCGTCACAGTGCAGTTTCACACAATAGTAGTCTTCATGCGCTCCACATGTTCTTTCCATCTCCAGCGACATTGCACACGTCCCAGCCTAAAACGAGTCTTCTTAGCTTGACTTAAAAGTTGGAGAGATAAATTCTTCTTCGACTGCTCCATATCAACCACTTGTTAACCGCTCCATATTAACCACTTGTTAACCGCTCCATATTAACCACTTGTTAACCGCTCCATATCAACCACTTGTTAATCGCTCCATATCAACCACTTTCATACCGTTCCATATCAACACATTGATCCACCTATATCAACCACTTGATTAACGCTGCAATCAACCTTGTTAATGCTCCATATCAACCACTTGTTAACCGCTCCATATCAACCACTTGTTAACCGCTCCATATAACCACTTGTTAACCGCTCCATATCAACCACTTGTTAACCGCTCCATATCAACCACTTGTTAACCGTTCCATATCAACCACTTGTTAACCGCTCCATATCAACCACTTGTTAACCGCTCCATATCAACCACTTGTTAACCGCTCCATATCAACCACTTGTTAACCGCTCCATATCAACCACTTGTTAACGCTCCATATCAGACCACTTGTTAACCGCTCCATATCAACCACTTGTTAACCGCTCCATATCAACCACTTGTTAACCGCTCCATATCAACCACTTGTTAACCGCTCCATATCAACCACTTGTTAACCGCTCCATATCAACCACTTGTTAACCGCTCCATATCAACCACTTGTTAACCGTTCCATATCAACCACTTGTTAACCGCTCCATATCAACCACTTGTTAACCACTCCATATCAACCACTTGTTAACTGCTCCATATCAACCACTTGTTAACCGCTCCATATCAACCACTTGTTAACCACTCCATATCAACCACTTGTTAACTGCTCCATATCAACCACTTGTTAACCGCTCCATATCAACCACTTGTTAACCGCTCCATATCAACCACTTGTTAACCGCTCCATATCAACCACTTGTTAACCGCTCCATATCGACCACTTGTTAACCGCTCCATATCAACCACTTGTTAACCGCTCCATATCGACCACTTGTTAACCGCTCCATATCAACCACTTGTTAACCGCTCCATATCAACCACTTGTTAACCGCTCCATATCAACCACTTGTTAACCGTTCCATATCAACCACTTGTTAACCGCTCCATATCAACCACTTGTTAACCGCTCCATATCAACCACTTGTTAACCGCTCCATATCAACCACTTGTTAACCGCTCCATATCAACCACTTGTTAACCGCTCTGTGTGATCTGTATGTGATCTAAGCCTAAGAGCAATTATACGTTTGCCAGTTAGCGCCTACTAGTAGACCAGTACATCCGATTTCTGTAATGCTTTTTATTTACTAGAGTAGCTTCCCTAAGCCCCTACCTCAGTCGCCGCTATAACATGCCTTGTAGGTCGCAGTGGTACTATTCTTTGCTTCCTTTGCTGGTCCTGCACCGCACAGGCGGATACAATCTAAAATTGAAAGAAAATAAAGAATGCAAGATACTTTCTCCTTATGGATAGCAAGAAGAAGATGATAGCAAGAAGATGGATAGCAAGAAGAAGAGGGATAGCAAGAAGAAGATGATAGCAAGAAGAAGATGATAGCAAGAAGAAGATGGATGGCAAGAAGAAGATGGATAGCAAGAAGAAGATGATAGCAAGAAGAAGATGATAGCAAGAAGAAGATGGATAGCAAGAAGAAGATGGATAGCAAGAAGAAGATGGATGGCAAGAAGAAGATGGATAGCAAGAAGAAGATGGATAGCAAGAAGATGGATAGCAAGAAGAAGATGATAGCAAGAAGAAGATGATAGCAAGAAGAAGATGGATGGCAAGAAGAAGATGGATGGCAAGAAGAAGATGGATGGCAAGAAGAAGATGGATAGCAAGAAGAAGAAGATGGATGGCAAGAAGAAGATGGATAGCAAGAAGAATATGGATAGCAAGAAGAAGATGGATAGCAAGAAGAAGATGGATAGCAAGAAGAGGAGAGCAAGAAGAAGATGGATAGCAAGAAGAAGATGGATAGCAAGAAGAAGATGGATAGCAAGAAGAAGATGGATGGCAAGAAGAAGATGGATAGCAAGAAGAAGATGGATGGCAAGAAGAATATGGATAACAAGAAGAAGATGGATAGCAAGAAGAAGATGATAGCAAGAAGAAGATGGATTGCAAGAAGAATATGGATAGCAAGAAGAATATGGATAACAAGAAGAAGATGATAGCAAGAAGAAGATGGATGGCAAGAAGAAGATGGATGGCAAGAAGAAGATGGATGGCAAGAAGAAGATGATAGCAAGAAGAGGAGAGCAAGAAGAAGATGGATAGCAAGAAGAAGATGGATAGCAAGAAGAAGATGGATAGCAAGAAGAAGATGGATGGCAAGAAGAAGATGATGGTTAGCAAGAAGAAGATGATAGCAAGTAGAAGATGATAGCAAGAAGAAGATGGATGGCAAGAAGAAGATGGATGGCAAGAAGAAGATGGATGACAAGAAGAAGATGGATAGCAAGAAGAAGAAGATGGATGGCAAGAAGAAGATGGATTGCAAGAAGAAGATGGATAGCAAGAAGAAGATGGATGGCAAGAAGAAGATGGATGGCAAGAAGAAGATGGATGACAAGAAGAAGATGGATAGCAAGAAGAAGAAGATGGATGGCAAGAAGAATATGGATAACAAGAAGAAGATGGATAGCAAGAAGAAGATGATAGCAAGAAGAAGATGGATGGCAAGAAGAAGATGGATGGCAAGAAGAAGATGGATGGCAAGAAGAAGATGATAGCAAGAAGAAGATGGATGGCAAGAAGATGATAGCAAGAAGAAGATGATAGCAAGAAGAAGATGGATAGCAAGAAGAAGATGGATGGCAAGAAGAAGATCGATGGCAAGAAGAAGATGGATGGCAAGAAGAAGATGGATAGCAAGAAGAAGATGGATAGCAAGAAGAAGATGGATAGCAAGAAGAAGATGGATGGCAAGAAGAAGATGGATGGCAAGAAGAAGATGGATCGCAAGAAGAAGATGGATGGCAAGAAGAAGATGATAGCAAGAAGAAGATGGATGGCAAGAAGAAGATGGATGGCAAGAAGAAGATGGATTGCAAGAAGAAGATGGATGGCAAGAAGAAGATGGATGGCAGATGAAGATGGATGGCAAGAAGAAGATGGATGGCAAGAAGAAGATGGATGGCAAGAAGAAGATGATAGCAAGAAGAAGATGGATAGCAAGAAGAAGATGGATGGCAAGAAGAAGATGGATGGCAAGAAGAAGGTGATAGCAAGAAGAAGATGGATAGCAAGAAGAAGATGGATGGCAAGAAGATGGATGGCAAGAAGATGGATGGCAAGAAGAAGATGGATGGCAAGAAGAAGATGGATGGCAAGAAGAAGATGGATGGCAAGAAGATGGATGGCAAGAAGATGGATGGCAAGAAGAAGATGGATGGCAAGAAGATGGATGGCAAGAAGAAGATGGATGGCAAGAAGAAGATGGATGGCAAGAAGATGGATAGCAAGAAGAGGATGGATGGCAAGAAGATGGATAGCAAGAAGAAGATGGATGGCAAGAATTTGGATAGCAAGAAGAAGATGGATGGCAAGAAGATGGATGGCAAGAAGAAGATGGATAGCAAGAAGAAGATGGATGGCAAGAAGAAGATGGATAGCAAGAAGAAGATGGATAGCAAGAAGAAGATGGATAGCAAGAAGAAGATGATAGCAAGAAGATGATGGATAGCAAGAAGAAGATGGATAGCAAGAAGAAGATGGATGGCAAGATGATGATGATAGCGAGAAGATGATGGGTAGCGAGAAGATGATGATAGCAAGAAGAAGATGATAGCAAGAAGATGATAGCAAGAGGAAGATGGATGGCAAGATGATGATAGCAAGAAGATGATGATAGCAAGAAGATGATGATAGCAAGAAGATGATGGATATCAAGAAGATGAATAATTGATATATTTTATTTTTATTTCAGGACATTACAGCACGGCTATGTCTTGCTGCATTCGGAGCTGTGTTAGGCTCATTTCAGTTTGGCTACAACACAGGTGTGATCAATTCTCCGGTAGCTGTAAGTATTAGCTACTGTTGAACAAACTGATGCTTCTTCTAACTTTTTCAGACATAGACTTGTATACTTCTAAAGTAGTTAGTGGTCAACTAGAATTGTCTATGTACATCTCCATATAGTTTGTCCTGGACTTAGTCTTGTGTACTTCTAAAGTAGTTAGTGGTCAACTGGAGTCTGTGTACATCTCCATATAGCTTGTCTCTGACTGACCTCGACTTGTATACTTCTAAAGTAGTTAGTGGTCAACTGGGGTCTGTGTACATCTCCATATAGTTTGTCTTGGACTGACATCGACTTGTATACTTCTAAAGTAGTTAGTGGTCAACTGAAGTCTAGGTAAAAAAGTAAGTAAAGAAACCCTTTCATACCTCGTGGTATATAGGTCAATACAGTGTTAGGCCTGTATTTTTCATTGACCGTCGGCACACGATGGGTGATGTGGTCAGCATCACACCGGCCGCCTTTACTTTCCCAGAGCATGTCTAGTACCCAGTTGAAGCTGGTAGACCTGAGAGCCATCGCGGTCGGGAAAAATTCCACACGCATTGCGGTAGCTGAACCCAGACCACCAGCCTTGCGAGTTCACTAACAACTACGCTACAGCGGCTTTCTGGGGTCTAGGTACATCTCCATATAGCTTGTCTTGGACTGATATCGACTTGCATACTTCTAAAGTAGTTAGTGGTCAACTGAAGTCTGTGTACATCTCCATATAGCTTGTCTTGGACTGACATCGACTTGTATACTTCTAAAGTAGTTAGTGGTCAACTGGAGTCTGTGTACATCTCCATATAGCTTGTCTTGGACTGACATCGACTTGTATACTTCTAAAGTAGTTAGTGGTCAACTGGAGTCTGTGTACATCTCCATATAGCTTGTCTTGGACTGACATCGACTTGTATACTTTTAAAGTAGTTAGTGGTCAACTGAAGTCTGTGTACATCTCCATATAGCTTGTCTTGGACTGACATCGACTTGTATACTTCTAAAGTAGTTAGTGGTCAACTGAAGTCTGTACATCTCCATATAGTTTGTCTTGGACTGACATCGACTTGTATACTTCTAAAGTAGTTAGTGGTCAACTGAAGTCTGTGTACATCTCCATATAGCTTGTCTTGGACTGACATCGACTTGTATACTTCTAAAGTAGTTAGTGGTCAACTTGAGTCTGTGTACATCTCCATATAGTTTGTCTTGGACTGACATTGACTTGTATACTTCTAAAGTAGTTAGTGGTCAACTGAAGTCTGTGTACATCTCCATATAGCTTGTCTTGGACTGACATCGACTTGTATACTTCTAAAGTAGTTAGTGGTCAACTGAGTCTGTGTACATCTCCATATAGCTTGTCTCGGACTGACATCGACTTGTATACTTTTAAATTACATTGATACTTATAACATAATATGGGGAGAAAGATTGTGTTGAACATTGCTCATTTTGTGTTCATGGTGACATGTTTGCATTTTAAAATTGGCACCATTTGTCCTATCGTTTGATTTGCTTTGTTGCATCTGTGTTGAATTTCATTAGTTATTCTTCCGTTTGATGAAAAAATGCTCCCTAGGTATGTAAAGTCTTTGACTTGTTTTAATAGCGATTGTCGATGGAGATATTGTTAGTTTTCTTCTCTAGCGAATGTCATTACTTTGGTTTTGTTGATGTTTATTCTTCTCATGTTGTATTCATTACATGCTAACTAGAGTCTGTTAATGTGTTGTTGTAGCTGTTCTTCTGTTGTTGATATGATTGCCTGATCGTCAGCAACACGAAATTCGTTTAAGAGTTCTCCACGATTGTTTTCTTCGCTGGTGTTGGCTGTTTTACAGTTTTGATTGATATATACTAAACTATACTATAATATACTATATTAAAATATCATCATCAAGGTGCGTATCCTTTATATGACGTTGCTCTCTTTGCAGCACATCTGAAATTCACTCTGTCTCTTGCCAGTTCACCCACTTCGTCAATGGTCATGTTCATGGTTTCTTTAATATCTTGTAGCCATCTTCTTCTTGGTCTGCCTCTGCGTCCTGGGACCCTGCCTTCTAGTATTGTTCTTTCCAGGCCATCGTGACGCTTGATGTGACCAAAGTATGTAATTTTTCTGTATAGTATGTTGTTTATCAGCGAATTCTCTTTAACATTTAGTTCTTTCAGGACATCAGTGTTCTTTTTTTTTTCTGTCCATGGTATTCGTAGGATCTTTCTGTAGCATTTAGCATATAGTATATACTAAAATATACTATACTAAATTACAAATATCTCCGAGTTGGATTAATGCTTATTACATATTGTACAAGTAGAACTGGATGCTTCCGGGACAGAGAGAGAGGTGTGTTTATCCAGCAAGCCACGGGAACCTTCAGTATGCGTACCATTCAGCATCTGTTGGAGGAGACTGAGCACCTATGGGTCTGCTCGATGTGACGTCAGTTCAGTAACCAATAAGTAGATTATGGGCCGGTCACGTTGCTCAGATGCCTGATAAATGCATCCCAAAACAGTTGATGTATGGCGAGATTGAAAGGGACAGACATTCTGTTGGTGGACAGAAAAATGCTTGAAAGACACTCCTAAAGTTTCTCTGAAATGCTTTGATATAGGCACCACGTGCAGGGTATTCCTGGTGCAAGATCGCCAAATGTGGTGCTGTAACAACACAAGAGGAACATCTTAGAGCTGAGAATCGTCGTGCTGTTGAGGCACAGAGAAAACGAGCTGCGGGAAAAGATAGAACACACAACAGCCACATATCTAACCTTGATCATGTATGCCCCACCTGTGGTAGGGGATTGTGTTCTGGAATTGGACTCTACAGTCACCTCCCCACACACCAGAGAGGTGCAGCAGCACTTGTCTGAGGCTGTTGTCATGATCGCTTCCGATGGACTGCTTTTTATTATGGGATTGTGTTCTAGGATTGGACTCTACAATCACCTCCGCACACGCCAAACAGTGCAGCAGCACATGTCTGAGATTTGTCATCATCGCTTGTGATCGACGGCTATAAAGTGGGTTAATGCTTGCCTGAATGGCAAGAGATGCTGACGATAAAACAAGCAACCTGTCACACAAAATCAGTCACAGGTGGCATATAGGCTACTACTATAATAGCCGTCCATCGCAGCGATGATGACAACAATCTCAGACGTGTACTGTTGCACCTCTCTGGTGTGTGCGGAGGTGACTGTAGAGTCCAATCCTAGAACAGAATCCCGACCACAGGTGGGGCATACATGATCAAGGTTAGACATGTGCGTGTTCTGTGCTCTGTCTTTTCGCGCTGCTCGTTTTCTCTTGACTCAACAATACGATGATTCTCAGCTATTCGGGTTCCTCTTTGTTGTTACAGCGCCACATTTGGCGATCTTGCGCAAGGGATTCCCAGCACGTATTGTCTATATCGAAGCATTTCAGAGACACTTTAAGAGTGTCTTTAAGCGTTTTTCTGTCCACCTGCTAAACGTCTGCCCCTTCAAGCTCGCCATACATCAACTGTTTTGGGATGCGTTTATCAGGCATTCGAGCAACGTGACCGACCCATCTCAGTTGGGCCTTCTGCAACAGGGTGTTGACGCTTGGGATCTTTGCTCTTGTGAGGACTTCGCTGTCTGGAATTTTGTCATGCCAGTTTATTTTTAGAATTCTGCGTAGACAGCTTGTGTGGAAATGGTTTAATTTTCTTGCGTGTCTGCTATACACTGTCCATGTCTCGCTTGCGTACAGCAGCGTTGTTAGCACTATGGCCTGGTAAACTTTCAGCTTTGTGACTATGCTTATCCCTTCCGTTCCCACACAGTGACACGTAACCTTCCGAACGCAGCACTGGCTTTGGATATCCTATTGTGGACCTCAGAATCTATGTTTGCCGATCTGGATAGAAGGCTGCCAAGATAAGCAAAGTTGTCCGTTGACTGGAGACGCTGGTGTTTAATGTTGATGATTGGATCGTAATACTGTTCTCTAGGGGCGGGCTGGAACATGACCTCTGTTTTTTGGTGTTAATGGTGAGACCAAACCTATCACAGGCCATTGAGAACTTGTCCATGTAAGTCTGCATTTCTTCCTCAGGGTTGGTAGCGAGGGCACAATCGTCAGCAAACAACAGGTTGGAGATAGTTGATTCTTTTACCTTGGTGGAGGATTTTAACCTCCGAAGATTGAATAGGTTACCGTCTGTCCTGTATCTAATCTTTACCCCATGTTCGTCGCCTTCCCAAAAGACATCCGTGAGCATGGCAGCAAACATCATGCTGAAGAGTGTTGGGGCCAGTACACAGCCCTGTTTGACGCCGTTGGTGACATGGAAGGCTTCCGACAGCTCCTCTTCGTCAAGTACACGTGCCATCATGCCCTCGTGAAACTGTTGGACGATCTTGATGAATTTCCTTGGGCATCCAAATTTTCCATGATCTTCCATAGACCCTCCCTACTACTAAATTCATAACAGCCATATGACAAAAATGTTATTAGTGTTCTTCCACAAAAAGAGCATTGTTAAACAGAATCTTTCTCCCCGCATTATGCTATCAGTGCCAAACCTGGACGCTGACATCAAATGCTATAAGAAAACTAATCATGACCAAGATGAAGTGTCTGCACAGAATGCTGGGGGGTAACAAGAATAGACCGGTTAAGAAATGAAGACAGGAAAAAAGTAGGTACAACATCAGTACTGAACTTCAAGAAACAATAAATTAAATGATTCGGCCACACAAGCAGATTACCAACAGACAGTGCACCTCAAAGAGCAATGTTGCTCCGATACAATGGATACAAACAAAGGTCGTCCCCACAAAGGTGGACCTCAGAGATAACAGAGGCAACTAAAGACACTATTTATGAAATGCGGGCTCGTTCTATCAATCTCTTTTTATCCTAACGCTGTGAGGCAAAACAGGAATAAGAAAAAGACAAAAAAGTTTTATTTATTCTTATTTCATATTAGTCTCCCATGTTTTGCCGGAACAGCAAGGAAGCAAAAATAGTACAGGTGTTCAACTTAAAAGCAGCCTGTGAATGGAGCTAATCTGGCATATATGTATGGAAATGGGAAGGTTCAGTTATGACGTAGTATAGGTCAAGGTTGTGTGATGGTGTGTAATTGTAGTGCAGGAAGGGGCAATGAACAAATGTGACGTAGGACAAGCTAGCCAGAACCGGTTTAAATAGTAAATAGATGAGATGCAATGCGTACCTGGCAAATTTCTATTTATCACTGAGGCTGCTTTTAAGTTGTACAACTGCAACCTACAAGGTATGACGTAAGAGGCAACTGATGTAGGACCTAGGGAAGCTACCCTAGTAAATAAAATGCTCGCCCGAGTGGTTGCCGGGGCCCAAATTTGGGGTGTAAAGAATATAACCACTGTTACCTGCCACGCATGTCGTAAGAGGCGACTAAGGAGGTTTGGCTGAAATCGGATGCATGTGTTCTAAGCGTGTAGAAGTCTATGCGTTTAGGGGCCTACCAAACCAATGTGCAACGTATACACGTTCTTGACAAAGATCAAACATATCACAAAGAGTGATTAAAATTGGTCATAAAGAATAAACGCAAAGAAGAAGAAGAATAAAATGCTTCACAGAAATCGGATGAGCTGGCCTACTTGTAGACGCATAACTGGCAGAACGTACAATCATTCTTAGGTTCAGATCACATACAAATCACACAGAGTGGTTAACAAGTGGTCGATATCGAGCGTTGAAAGAAGAAGATTTCATATTGATTACCGTACTAATCTGAACATACTTGGAATTCTTGCAGAGTATAAAGGCTTTTATGAATGAAACAGAATTTCAACGAGATGGCGAGATAATGCTGGAGAGTAAAACAACAAACATATATTCACTTATTGTCGCAATCTTTGCTGCTGGTGGCTGTTGCGGTGGTTTAGCGGCTGGATGGTGGGCTGACTTCTTTGGCAGGTTGGTTCGACATTTTTTATAACCATTTCACTTTTATTTACGCCAGTGGGTTGCCAGGGTCCTCCCATGAGGCCATTACCTTGTAGTGGTGGGGAGACTTGCGTGCTCCAATGATACAGTGAGCTAGGACGGCGGAAACTTATGTTCCCGGAAGGGTTACCCAAGCCGGAAAGGTCACTGAAGAGGGGACAGACGAAGCATGGTCTCCTGGTCCTCCAGGTTGGGGTTGGGCTTGGGACTAATGATCCCATCCTTTAAAAAAATTAAAGTTACGGAAACAACAACAAACATACAACCTATCCACGGGCATGAAGGGCTACCAGAGTCATTGACTCACATGACTGGAAGTGGTGAAAGCCGAAGGAAGCTACTTTAACTGAAGGAAATGAATCATAGCTGGAACACAATACAGAGGAAGGCCATGAACAGGGAAGAATGGTGTACGTTTGTTGCTGCCCTAAACGCCAAGGGCGTAACAGGCTAAGAAGAGAAGAAGTTGCCAGGGAGCAAAAATAGTAAAACTGCGACCTACAAGGCGTGTTGTAAGAGTCGACTGAGTTAGGGGCCTACGGAAGCTACCCTAGTAAATAAAAAGCAGAAATCGGATGTGCTGGCCTACTTGTAGGCGCATAACTGGCACAATGTGTAATCACTCTTAAGCTCAGATTACATATAAGGCACAGCGTTTTAACAAGTGGGCGATATGTAGCATTCGAAGAAGAACTTTCCTTTCTATTTTTTTATTACCTCTGGATGCATTTGTATTGCAGCGTATAATGATTTAGCTAGTATACTTGCTATGCATGGGGGAGAGTCTGACCGAATGGACTCCCAAACTTTTTTGTCCTACCGCCCACTTTAAACAACATAAACTTTGTAACGCCCCCCTTTCCCATTATAACAGTTTGCCAAACCCCCTCCCCATATATATACACACGGGGACTGCCTAGAGTAGTTGATAGTAGCTCAGCCTGCTAGCTGTGAGACGCCTCATAGCTCGGGTTCGAACCTACTGTCCGGCATTTGTTCGAGTCCCCTGGTCTTACTCAGGACGATAACGTGAGTACCTCTGAAGTCGGAGAAAATCTGCCTGTATGGCGAGGGAATACTAATTACGAGTACATTGAGCACACGGCTGCCAGTGTAAAGTAATTTACAATGTGCACGCTGCTGCCATTGTAAGAAATTGGAAAAACAGATTTTCACGCAAAAATCAGTTTCAGAGATGAAACTTCGTCTGAGTTGAAAGCGGACGAAAAAAAAAAATAAAAATAAAAAAATATACACACACACATGCTCTATTTTCACTTTGACATAGAAAATTAATATATATTTCTGTCATACATGGTCAATTTTCAAATATATAATCATATGAAATAGAAAATTGATGACAAAATGGATCGTGCAAGATGGGCATAAGATGAATTAAATTGCAGAATTCAATTTTTAAATGATTATTCAATCGCAAAATCCCGAAAAAAATCCCCAAAAGCTTCTGAACCCACTATCACCCCCTAGAAGGTTTCAGCGCCCTCTGGGGGCGGTATTGCCCACTTAGGGAAACGCTGGATTAGAGCAATGGTAAGGTTAAGGAGTTTTATTCTGTTGGGTTCATAAAGAAAAATCCGAACCTGAACAATTTTTACAGTAACTGCACTTCTTCACTATTTCACTGTTCATCTCGAAGACCTTAATCTTCACTGTTGCACTGTTCATCACGAAGATCTTAATCTTCACTGTTTCACGATCTCACTGTTCATCACGAAGATCTTAATCTTCACTGTTTCACGATCTCACTGTTCATCACAAAGATCTTAATCTTCACTGTTTCACGATCTCACTGTTCATCACAAAGATCTTAATCTTCACTGTTTCACGATCTCACTGTTCATCACAAAGATCTTAATCTTCACTGTTTCACGATCTCACTGTTCATCACAAAGATCTTAATCTTCACTGTTTCACGATCTCACTGTTCATCACAACGACCTTAATCTTCACTGTTTCACGATCTCACTGTTCATCACAACGACCTTAATCTTCACTGTTTCACGATCTCACTGTTCATCACAAAGATCTTAATCTTCACTGTTTCACGATCTCACTGTTCATCACAAAGATCTTAATCTTCACTGTTTCATGATCTCACTGTTCATCACAATGACCTTAATCTTCATGATCTCACTGTTCATCACAACGACCTTAATCTTCACTAGCTCACTGTTCATCACATAGCTCACTGTTCATCACAACGACCTTAATCTTCACTAGCTCACTGTTCATCACATAGCTCACTGTTCATCACAATGACCTTAATCTTCATGATCTCACTGTTCATCACAACGACCTTAATCTTCACTAGCTCACTGTTCATCACATAGCTCACTGTTCATCACAAAGATCTTAATCTTCACTGTTTCACGATCTCACTGTTCATCACAACGACCTTAATCTTCACTAGCTCACTGTTCATCACAACGACCTTAATCTTCACTAGCTCACTGTTCATCACAACGACCTTAATCTTCACTAGCTCACTGTTCATCACAATGACCTTAATCTTCACTAGCTCACTGTTCATCACAATGACCTTAATCTTCACTAGCTCACTGTTCATCACAACGACCTTAATCTTCACTAGCTCACTGTTCATCACATAGCTCACTGTTCATCACAATGACCTTAATCTTCACTAGCTCACTGTTCATCACTAGCTCACTGTTCATCACTAGCTCACTGTTCATCACATAGCTCACTGTTCATCACTAGCTCACTGTTCATCACATAGCTCACTGTTCATCACAATGACCTTAATCTTCACTAGCTCACTGTTCATCACAATGACCTTAATCTTCACTAGCTCACTGTTCATCACATAGCTCACTGTTCATCACAATGACCTTAATCTTCACTAGCTCACTGTTCATCACAATGACCTTAATCTTCACTAGCTCACTGTTCATCACAATGACCTTAATCTTCACTAGCTCACTGTTCATCACATAGCTCACTGTTCATCACAATGACCTTAATCTTCACTAGCTCACTGTTCATCACAATGACCTTAATCTTCACTAGCACACTGTTCATCACAATGACCTTAATCTTCACGATCTCACTGTTCATCACAACGACCTTAATCTTCACTAGCTCACTGTTCATCACAATGACCTTAATCTTCACTAGCTCACTGTTCATCACAATGACCTTAATCTTCACGATCTCACTGTTCATCACAACGACCTTAATCTTCACTAGCTCACTGTTCATCACAATGACCTTAATCTTCACTAGCTCACTGTTCATCACAATGACCTTAATCTTCACGATCTCACTGTTCCTCACAACGACCTTAATCTTCACTAGCTCACTGTTCATCACAATGACCTTAATCTTCACGATCTCACTGTTCATCACAATGACCTTAATCTTCACGATCTCACTGTTCATCACAATGACCTTAATCTTCACGATCTCACTGTTCATCACAATGACCTTAATCTTCACCCCTTCCGCTTCGACCCAGAGGCACCCCACCCCCACAAAACATTAAATATGTCTGTACATATCATATATTAATGCATATAATACTGACTCTCTCTCTCTCTCTCTCTCTCTTTCTCTCTCTCTCTCTTTCTCTCTCTCAACAGAAAGAACGGCATGCTACTTAACACTGTCATAGGCATTGTTGCTGCTCTCTTGATGTACTTCAGTCATTTAGCGTCTTCCTACGAGATGATTATTGCTGGCCGTTTTGTGGTTGGAATTAATTGTGGTAAGTCTAGATGTACATTATCGATTGTCTTTCCCCATGTTGATGACCTTTAATTATAATATTGAACTCCCTTGATAATACTAAAGATGCCAGTTTGACAAATCACAGCCAACTATAAACTCATGCAGTTGGCGGACTCAGGTAAAATTTTTTTTTTTAGGCCGCCATGGATATGCCATACCAGGTGGACCCCATGCAACGGAACGTGAAAACGTTTATAAACTATCAAGCCCCATCAATCCTTCGATCGATGGCACTCTAGTTTTGTACAAGGGTAACCATGTGGCATTTAATGAAGGCTTCCGACCTTCGGCTTCAATCAAATGGGCATTAGTTCCGTAACACAAGCTGATAACTTTGTGAACCCATATAATGGGCCTCGTGACAGATATCTAGCGATACAGATACTTAGACTTTGATCTTAGCCAAAAGGCCAACCGTTCACATGACCTCACATTCCAGTATTGTCGTATATAGAGGAATTCATTTTAAAATTAACACAACATGCTAAATCGAGGTTATATTATCCAACAAGTTAAGTTTAACAATTATGGAATGTCATATTATTAATATTTTTCACTAATAAATAACAATAGACTCACAGAATTGAGTAAAATTGCAAAAAGCTTGCAGTGTTCTATCAAACATATATAAAACACAGCCCCCAACCCCAAATCAAACTAGGTCATGGTTTCCCTGGTGAGTTATACGGCCCAATTTAGAGTTGGCAGTGAAAAAACATACTTCTCTCCCTTGATAATACAAATGAAAATTGGAAATGAATACTTATCTCCCTTGATAATACGAATGAGAGTTGGAAATGAATACTTATCTCCCTTGATAATACAAAGAATGAGAGTTTGGAAACAAATACAGTTGTTTGAGAAAACAAGCAGTCTCCCAGTCTCCATCATAAGTTTGCTTTGCTGTAAGAGAATATATGTCTGCAAGGCTTCAGTGAAGAACTTTTCTATTGTTCCCAGCAAATGGGAAAACTAACAGATGACCGAGTTATGTGGAAAGTGATTTTTGCGCAACAAGGGTGCAGGATCTTTTGAAACATGACTTATTGATGAGCTGAAAGACAAGAGAGACAAGCTCAAACTCAGAAATTGTCACAGTAAAACACTTGCCGAAGAGGAAGTGGGTGAACTGGCTAGAGACGGTGAAGCTGCAAAGAGAGCAACGTCCTATAAAGGATACGCACCTTGATGATGAAAACACTTGCCAGTTGACCATCTATAAAGATGAAAAAGGCCATATATATATATAAATAAGAGAATATAGAAGTATACTCATTTCTGATATCTTGTTTCAGGTTTGTTAGGCTGTCACCTGTACCTTTCTGAAATTTCAACACCAACAATCCGTAGAGCTCTTGGAGTGCTACTCAGTTAGGTAACAGTCGATTTCTTGTTTCCCAATTCTGGGTTTTCAGAAATTTTGGAAATTCAAATTTTGGACTAGCATTAGGTAAGTATCTGTAGCCTGGTTTTTAAAATACAAGTCGATGTCTTCCAAGCCAAACTATATGGAGATGTACACAGACTTCAGTTGACCACTAACTACTTTAGAAGTATACAAGTCAATGTCAGTCCAAGACAAGCTATAGGGAAAATGTACACAGACTCAGTTGACCACTAACTACTTTAGAAATATACAAGTCAATGTCTGAAAACATTGAAGAAGAAAACTGTAATCTTTCTATCAATACATTAGAAACTTAAGTTGACATTATATTAACACTTAATTGATTCTAGTTACAAGTGATGACATTATATTACACTAATGACTCTAGGTTACTTATATGACATTATATTAACACTGTTAATTGACTCTCTAGGTTACTTAAGTGATGACATATATGTACACTGTTAATTGATCTCTAGGTTACTAAGTGATGACATTATATTAACACTAGTATGACTCTTAGGTTTACAATGCCATGTCTCTCCAACTGGTCATCTTACCATTTTGTCCAGAAAGTCCAAGTACCTACTTATACAAAACTCAAGTTGAGCAGTCTAGGTAAGTTTTCATTGAAATGTTGTCTATATAAGCAATAATAGATATACTATATATGTTTCATAGTTGAAGTGGTTTTCTGTGCTTATTGTAATCCACTTAGAGGCTTAGATGCTACCTCATTTAGAAGTACGCAGTTCACTCTAGTGAGCCATCAGGATATTTTTCCAGAGATCCTATTCTCAGTGTAGGTGAGATCGTGTTCTTAGTCCTATCGGAGACCGATGATAAAACGTAGGTCCCACGTTTTAAGTTGAGCTTCCAATTCGTTTTCATGTTTTTTTTTACGAACGGTAAAAATAGACCTCACCGTTCAGAAAGCATTGGTACACTACTGAATGTATAAGTGGTGCCTAGAAAATCGACTAGTTTACTGTGGTTGATGGATGTCCTGTAAAGGATATCTCTTATCTCTTGTGATCACCGCCCAGACCGATGTACCAGATCTCCCCATAAATTGTCTTATTCATGTGGAAATCTGATTCATGCAGCCTTAGAATGGGTGAGTTTCATCACATCTTTAGCGCTATTTGGAACTCTGGTGTTTATCTTTCGGCGATGTGTCCGGTTTTAGCCAGCGCTTACTGGGTTTGCACTCCGTCAACCTTGGGTTGTCCCCAGCCGACTTGCAAGACAGCAGGCTGCTATTTTCTTTTAGGGTAGCTACCCTTAAGACAACCTTCCTCCCGGGTGTTGAGCGTCATCTGCCCAGGTTCCATTTAGATATATTTGCATTTTTCCGTTATCGTCCATTTGTAAGTGTTCTCTATAATTCGTCACTCCTGTTGTGTCGCTTGCTTGATAAAGGCCTTTTGGTCGAAACGTTGCGTTTATCGTCACTGTTTCTGTATTTTGTAAAACTATAGTACTTTGTTTGTACGTGTTTCTCAACTTATGGAGAGAACAAGACAGATTCCAGTGAACGAACAGGTTAAAAAAGACGCTGGCGCTGGATAGGACACACTTTGCGAAAACCGGAGGGAATATAACAAGAAGGGTCCTTGCCTGGAACCCGCAGGGACAGCGAAAGAAGGGAGGTCAAGAAATACATGGAGACGAGATTTGGAGGCGGAGATCAACAATATAAAGAAGAGCTGGAGGGAGCTGCAGGAGATAGCTAGAGATAGGAAGACTTGGCATGAGTTGGTTGATGGCCTATGCCCCAACCCGGGTAAAAGGCAAAGAGAGAGAGAGAGTAATAAAGGACATGTCATGATTTTCATATACAGAGTGTTAACTGATTAGCTACTGAATTGAACAACTGGTTGTCTTCCCTGCTCTTCTTTCACTTGGTTGATTGTAGTGTCATTGGTTGTGACTGAATGAAATTTAGGTCCCATTTTCCCATGTACAAATTCAGCGCTTTTTTTTTCTCTTTTCTCCAATCCTGTTTTGCCTCACAGCATCAGGTCAAGCAGAGATTTCTGAAACGGGCCTGTGCGTATGCTTCGTAGATAGTGTCTTTCACCGCCTCTGAGGTCCATCTTTATGCGTGCGGCCTTTTGCTTTGTATCCATTGTATCGAAGCAACATCGCTCTTTGAGGTGCACTGTTTGTTGGTAATCTGCTTACGTGGCCGAACTATTTAATTTGTTGTTTCTTGATGAAGTTTAGTACTGATGTTGTACCCACTTTGTTCATGATGTCTTCATAATTCCGCTACAGTTTTCTTAATAGTTAACAGGTTTGTATAAGTACTATACCATTTTGTAGGTAAATGTATTTTCTTTAAGATTAATCTAAAACTTCTTCTTTGAGCGCTCCATATCGACCACTTGTTAACCACTCTGTGATTTGTATGTGATCTGAGCCTAATCGCGTTTGTACATTGTGCGCCTACAAGTAGGCCAGCACATCTGATTTCTGTGATGCTTTTTTTTACTAGGGTAGCTTCTCTAGGTCCTACATTAGTCGCCTCTTATGACATGCCCTGTAGGTCATAGTGGTACTATTCTTTGCTTTCCTTGTGGGCCCCGGCACCACACAGGCAAATCTAATAGAAATGGCGGCTTGCATTCCCAGCGGCTTCTATGAGCCAAACAGTTAAGTAGCCAAACCACTTCAATTTATTTGTTTCTTAACTCTTAGTGGACCAGGGCAAAAGTCACGTTTTTACAAGCGCTATCACGCTTTGATAACCAAACGCCACTTAGCGTGGCAGAATGTAATAACGCGTCCACTTCAAACGCCACTTAGCGTGGCGCTTGGTCCACTAAGAGTTAATGTAATTCAAGCAAGGTTCTGTCCCAACTTTCTTATCTCTCATTATCATTATCAAATAGCTTGTCCTGAGCAGAACTTTGCCACCCCAATATTCCTCTGGAACCTTCTCTTCATAGGCCAGATGTCCTGCCTCTACAGCCGTCATGTTCAAATCATCCTGAATCCATCTTCTCTGTGGTCTTCCTCTTCTCCTCTTGCCAGTATGCCTCCTTCCGTGATGGTCTTCTCCGGCCCTTCGGGTCTTTTTATATGTCCAAAATATCTCAGTTTTTCTTATTTGTAGCATCAGCCAGTTTTCTTTGAGTTCTTTCTGGATAGATATATTTGTTCTCTGTCAATAATATACGGAGGACACTTCTGTAACTTATATTCAAAAGCACATATATGTTTGTCCACTACCTTATTAAATGTCCATACTTCACATCCATACGTTGCCACTGGAAATATGCATGCTCTTAGTATTCTGATTTTAGTTTTCTTATCAGCTCCGTTCCATACTGTTTTTAGTTGTTAAATTTTTGTTGTCGCGGCATTCTTTTTATCTAACAATCAATATATATTTTTTGTCTTGAACATAGCTCTGAAGTCGCTACGAGGGACATCTGAAATTGATGATGATATCAGTGAGATGAAACAAGAAGGCAATACACAAAGCAAAGAAGAAAAGGTTGGATATCAATTTATTTCAAAACTAGTGGGGGTCTCTCTCTCTCTCTGTGGCGTAGAGGTTAGATGCTTGTCTCTGTGGCGTAGAGGTTAGATGCTTGTCTCTGTGGCGTAGAGGTTAGATGCTTGTCTCTGTGCGTAGAGGTTAGATGCTCACATCTCATTCCAAAGGTGCTCAGTTCGCTCCCTCGTGGAACCATCTGGATATCTTTCCAGAGATCCTTGATCTCAGAGTAGGTAGGCCCAGTGCGCGTTCCCGCTTGCAGGGAAACACTGCTGCCTTGTAGATCGATTGGGGACAATCAAAGGCTAGCGGAGCAAACCGTAAACAAACCTGACAGGCGGCAAACCAAGGTGTTCATAAAAACGACTGGTTTGCTGGGAAGATGTCGCTCATAAGCCCGGGAGGGCAGGCGCCTAAGGTCGCTGCCCTGAAAGAAATAGCAACCCACTGCCTTGTGGGTCTGGCTGTGGACAGTCTAAGGCTAGCGGAAGAAGCGAATCCGCACACAATAGCTGACTGAAATCAAACACCCCACCGAAGGATAAGCAACTGAGCTCAAATAGGTGCTGAAGGTTTGGTGCATGTACATTACGTTCTGATGTTTGGCTGTTTATATATCACAAAGAGAATGATTAAAACAGACCTAGAACGATCGAAGAGGAGGATCTCAGTGTAGGTGAGATTGAGTTCCTATCGGAGACAGGAAGGAGATCATAGGTGAATTGTTCTATCGAGACAGAAGGAGATCTCAGTAGGGATTGAGTCCCTATCGAGACAGAAGGAGGATCTCAGTGTAGTGAGATTGAGTTCACGAGACAGGAGAGGAGGATTCAGTGAGGTGAGATTGAGTTCATCGAGACAGAGATAAAATGTCTGCCCAATTTCGTTGAGCATAAATCATTTCAAATTGCAGGCTGGAAAGCTGCAGCCCTGGCAATATTCATCAGGCTGGAAAGCTGCAGCCCTGGCAATATTCATCAGGCTGGAAAGCTGCAGCCCTGGCAATATTCATCAGGCTGGAAAGCTGCTGCTCTGGCAATATTCATCAGGCTGGAAAGCTGCAGCCCTGGCAATATTCATCAGGCTGGAAAGCCGCTGCTTTGGCAATATTCATCAGGCTGGAAAGCACGCTCTTAATATTCATCAGGCTGGAAAGCCGCTGCTTTGTGAATAGTTCATAAAGGCTGGAAAGCGCTGCTGATTACAATATTCATCAGGCTAGAAAGCCGCTGCTGGCAATATTCACCAGGCTGGAAAGCTGCTGCCCTGGCAATATTCATCAGGCTGGAAAGCAGCTGCTCTGGCAATATTCATCAGGCTGGAAAGCCGCTGCTCTGGCAATATTCATCAGGCTGGAAAGCCGCTGCCCTGGCAATATTCATCAGGCTGGAAAGCCGCTGCCCTGGCAATATTCATCAGGCTGGAAAGCCGCTGCCCTGGCAATATTCATCAGGCTGGAAAGCCGCTGCTCTGGCAATATTCATCAGGCTGGAAAGCCGCTGCTCTGGCAATATTCATCAGGCTGGAAAGCTGCTGCTCTGGCAATATTCATCAGGCTGGAAAGCCGCTGCCCTGGCAATATTCATCAGGCTGGAAAGCCGCTGCTCTGGCAATATTCATTTTAAAAAAAAATTCCTTCAAAATATTGTCACCATCTTATAAATTACATCAGGGACCCTTCCCGGCGCCACAGAGTTTGTGCACTGCTGCTGAGACCTTCCTGTGTAAGAAAGAGATTGGAGTGCAAATGGTTACTCACCGAAGTGCACCGATGATGATCTTATCAATTAATCAATCAATCAAACCATAACTGAACAAATAGCTTCAATTTAATGTAGGAAAAAATGATAAGATTTTTCATATGTTTGTTTTGTAAAGATCAATTGAAATGGCAGACATTACAGTAGTTTTGTTTATGCTTCATAGATGTACTTTTGCTGTTGTTCTTACCACAGTCTTCAGACTTAGAACGGGACATTGCAGTCTCAGAGCACACCTCCACAGAATGGGTCTCAGGGACTCGGCAGCTGCACCTGTGGAGCACCAAAGCACTCCCCAGAGCACATCCTGCAAGACTGCCCTAGTCTGAGTAGTGAGAGATTGGAGATCTGGCCAACAGAAACAACACTACAAGACAAACTATGGGGAACCGGTGAAAACCTCAAGCGCACCGCCCTGTTTATGACACATACCGGAGTAGTCGCATAGCAAAAGTTGATCGCAGAAGAAGAAGAAGTTGTTGTTCTTATTGTTTTGTCTGCTCCACATGGGGATGAGAGCGCGTAGCGTAGTTGTTAGTGAACTCGCCTCTCAATGCTGGTGGTCCGGGTTCAGCTCCCATAGTGGGCGTGGAATTTTCCCGGACCGCGACGGCTCTCAGGTCGACCCAGCCTCAACTGGGTACCAGACATGCTCTGGGAAGTAAAGGCGGCCGGTGTGATGCTGACTACCTCACCCATCGCGTTCTGACGGTCAATGAAAAATACAGGCCTAACACTGTATTGCCCTATATACCCCAAGGTATGAAAGGGTTCCTTTACTTTTTTACATGGGGATATAAATTCTACCTTTCTCCAGGTAACAATATTCAGCCTTTTACAAGACGCTGTTTCTGGATGCCTCTTACTATCAGTATTATTATGCAGTTATCGCAACAGCTATCCGGTATCAATGGGGTGAGTTGTGTTTATTTTTCTTTGAGCGCACCATATCAACCACTTGTTAACCACTCTTTGTGATTTATATGAGATCTGAGACTAAGAGCGATTATAGGTTGTGCCAGTTATACAAGTAGACCAGCCCATACGATTTCTGTGACGCTTTTTATTTACTAGGGTAGCTTCCTTAGGCTACCACCTTAAGTCGCCTTTTCTGACATGCTGGTTGTAGGTCACAGTGTTACTATTCTTTGCTCCCTTCGAGCCCTTGCAACACACGGCGGAGTTGTGAAAGATAATGTTGGACTGGCAGAAAGTCAGGAAGAAATTGATGAAATACATTTGTCTCTTTTAATCATCATCATCATGAGGTCATTACTGCTACTCTCCATTGACACTCGGACTCCGATTACTGGGGCTGCTGTTGTATCTGACTCTCAGTCGATGTTTTGGATGATCCAAAATGGCAGATTTTGGTATGAGTGGATGTCATCTATTGAAGTTTCTAGCCTCAAGAGACTTACGTAGATTTACTGACCTTTAAATGGTCAATGAAAGAGAAGCAGACTTGCATCAACAGCATTGATTGTCGGAAAGTTGAATATGAATAAGAGGGAAGTTCGTCAGTCTCTTCACGACCGCCTGTTGGATGAAGACACTAAAATAGATGTTGAATTGATCCTGCGATTTATGGAGTTTGGGGTTACCCGCTGTACAAGTATGACTGGATTTTTGCAACAAGGCTTGCTTTCCTTATCACGGGTAGTGTTCATCACCATTTAGACAAGCCTTACTCCGAAATCAGAGGTACTTGTAATTTAGATCCCTACGTGAGGGATCAGGGTTTCCTGTAGTCCAACTGCACACTGTGTGCACACATAAATATTTTGGCTTGATTTGACTTTGAACCTCAAAATTTCCACGACGTGTTGTCGCTGGCACAGTGTGTTATTAATTTTGCTATCAACGATGACCTCACTTGGTTGATAAAAATGAACGAATGCAAACAAACAACATAATCTATTTATCAGTCCGAGCCCTCACACATTTCATGCATTTGTCTATATCAGTATTGTCTAGCACGGTGCCTGCGGGTGCCCGTGTGATATGTCCATGGCGCCGTATTTTATTCCTCCGTCTTTATGGTTAATCAGAATTTCCAGAAAAACAAATGTGTTTCTGAATAGTAGTATGATTCTTCTTCGTCTGCCTCAGATTATCAGCCACGCCATACAGTTTGTCTTGGACGCTAGTGTAAGTGGGCCATCCGTTTTCAGCAAGCATTTGTTTCGGGTTAACATTCCCTAGCGGACACATGCATCCGATTTCAGCTAAACCTCCTTAGTCGCCTCTTATGACATACGTGGCAGGTATCAGTGGTTCTATTCCTTACACCCCAAATTTGGGCCCCGGTAACCACTGGGCGGTAGTATGGTTCAGTTTTATCGTAAGCACAATATTGAACGTAAAATGAAACTTGAAATCAGGGTTAAGTTTTCAACTATTATTTTTATTTGTTACTTTTAATATTACTTTATCATTACTGAAAATTAAAATCGTGGCATATCCTGTTTACAGAGCCAGTGTGAGGTAGTTGTTAGTGAACTCGCTGTTCAAGGCTGGTGGTCTGGGTTCAGTTCCGCAGTGTGCGTGAATTTTTCCCATCCGCGGATCTCATGTCGACTCCAGCATCAAATGGGACCAGACATGGTCTGGGAAAGTAAGCGGCTGGCGCGATGCTGACCACATCACCCATTGTGTGCGATTGTCAATGAAAATACAGGCCTAACACTGTATTGACCCATATACACGAGTATGAAAGGGTTCCTTTACTTTTTACTTTTATATCCTGTATACAGGATGTCATCATCAGCCACAGTAAATGAGTAGTTAATTTTCCAGGCACCACTTATACATTCAGTAGTTTGCCATTGCTTTCTGAATGGCCAGGTCTATTTTTACCATTGGTAAAAATCCAAGGAATAATTTGGTTCAAAATTTGTCAGCCGTGGAGTTTGGCTGAACAAGCACCAAAGTGTATGTGTATTATCTGACACCGTGTTTCCCAAACTGGGGTCCGAGAGGTACTCATAGGGGGCCCTCAAGCGCTGGAAGAAATATTATGATCTTTAACATTTCAAACAGAAAAATTATGTTTTAAAAGCATGTATAAAAACAGGGGTAAACTAGTTCCGTGTGAAATCAAAGACCGGACCAGACTGTAGTCTAAATACCTGACAGGATCAAATGAAAGATCATTTGAATTTCCGCAGTCTGAGAAATTGGAGCTGCTTGACTGTTGGTGGGTGTAATAATAACTCCATCGCTAGAAGATTTTCACATATAGAAACTTTTGGGGTTTGCTGCAGCAAATGTTTTTAAAATTTTTTTAGATCCAGAAGCACTTGAGCTTTTCAGCTCTTCGGCTCGGTGCCATGGACATTGTAACCCTTCGGTTTGGTGCCACGAACACCGTAAATCTGGGGAATTTGTGGTTTTTCTGCCCTCCGCAGAATTGAACCGCACACGCAGTGGATAGTCACCGTAGTCGAACGCGCTACGAACACGCTGGGCAGACGGCGCAAAATGTATTTAAAAGGGGTCAGCTGTAAAGCAAAGTTTGGGAACCACTGATCTAATAGGACACAAATTTGCACAGATTGGTAACTAAGATTTTACAGACAGAAGTAATCCACTTTAAACTACCACATCTGGAGTTATACTGTATCGTTATTGGTTATTAAACTGACGTCATTGCACTCCAGGCAGACCCATAGGTGCTCAGTCTCCCCAACAGACATCGAAGCATATGCATATTGATGGTTTCCGTGACTTGCTGATTAAACACACCTCTCACTCTGCCTCTCAGGCGTCTAGTTCGACTTGTACAACGGATAACTCCAAACTGACTAAATCGGTCATTCAGCATCGATTTTAGTGTCCAACAGACAGTCACGAAGAGCCCAAAGAACATCCCCCTTATCCATCTTCAACTCAACAATCGATGCTGTTGATGCAAGCCTAGCCCCTCTCATTACCGTAAACACTCGCAAGCCCAGGACAGTATATCCACGTAAGGCTCTGGAGGTTAGAAACTTCTATAGACCACATCCATCTTACGAAACCTGCCCTTCTGGATCTTGTGAAGCATCGACTGAGAGTCAGATACAACAACGGCCCAGTAAATGAAGTCCCAGAGATCCAATGGAGGGCAGCAGTACCGGCCTCAACCTCCATCCTTATACTAGAAGTAGTTGTCCTGTATGCCCCACTTCGCTCTGCAACAACCCTACCATGCGCATTAGCCAAGAAACCCCAACCTAACTATCTCAACATTATCATTACTCTTGAAAGAGAATGTAGAGATTGGGGCAACATGAAGACTGATCTCGCAGTTAAGCAACTGATAGAAGATCATGCAAGGGATGATGATGATGATGTTGTATAATGTATCATAGTCTCCTATCTGATTGGTTCTAGGGTGACCCCCAGAGCTGACTCACGCCAGTGTGTAGGTGTTAACTTGACTTATAAGTTGATGATCGCAAACAACGAACTCGGTTTCTCACATATATAGAATTGATGTCTGGTCGGACATATACACACCGTTGATATATTTCGGTGTCCTTTCACAGCGGAGCATCTGACCGAATGGATTAAGACAGCGGCTCCCATATGGGGAAACCCGTGTTCAATCCACGTTAAGGCAGAGGAGTTTTTCTGTCTTTTTCTTTCTTTTTTTCTCCAATCCTGTTTTGCCTCACAACATCTAGAAAGTGGTTCGCCCTATGCCTTGTGAGTCGAAGGTCGTGGGTTCGAGTCTGGACCGCGCCATTCTGTTTACGAGTGCAGTTTTTCCAGAGGCCCCTAGGTTGTTGCTGGAGCTACGGAATTCATCTCTCTCTCTCTCTCTCTCTACCTTTTACCTCGGGTTGGGGCATAGGCCTCAACCAACTCATGCCAAGTCTTCCTATCTCTAGCTATCTCCTGCAGCTCCCTCCAGCTCTTCTTTATATTGTTGATCTCCGCCTCCAAATCTCGTCTCCATGTATTTCTCGGCCTCCCTTCTTTTGCTGTCCCTGCGGGTTCCAGGCAAGGACCCTTCTTGTTATATTCCCTCCGGTTTTCGCAAAGTGTGTCCTATCCAGCGCCTTTTTTAACCTGTTCGTTCACTGGAATCTGTCTCGTTCTCTCCATAAGTTCCTCATTTGTGACCCTATCATACCATCTTATTCCCTCTATTCTGCGCAGACTACGGAGTTCATGCTTTGTGCAATACTCTCGGCAGGTGGCGTACCAGTTCTGCGGAGAGGGATCAAACCGTATGGGGTAAAGCCCGGTGCAATGAAGTCAATCCTACGGCTTTAAACTCTTTTTAAGTTTTTCTGTCAGGTGCATAAAAAAATTATAACCTGAACAGTTTCGCGACATCTGCACTAGCCACGTGGACATTAAATTCCACAGTCACATTTCTCCCATGTCCTACACCGTCCTAAAGAAACAGTATTACTGACAGTAATGAGAGTTTTGTTGTTTTTTTTTCACAGATTTTCTACTACTCTGCCGACCTATTCACAGAGGCGGGACTGGATCCTGTAACTGCCAATTATGCCACAAGTGGTGTGGGTGTGGTAATGGTTGTCATGACACTTGTCACGGTTCCCTTGATGGATAGAGCTGGGAGGCGGACCTTGCATCTGCTTGGCTTAGGAGGGATGCTTATATTCAGCATATTGATCACATTGTCTTTAGCTTTGAGGGTAAGATAATTGACATTTGAGTTTTGTTCATTGTTGTCATGGTATATTCCCAGTGGCAATGTATGGATGTGAAGCATGGACATTTAATAAAGCGGTGGAAAAACATATAAGTGCTTTTGAATATAAGAGTTACAGAAGAGTCCTCCGTATATCTTGGACAGAGAAGAGAACAAATAGATCTATCCAGAGAGAAATCAAAATCAAAGAAAACTGGCTGATGCTACTAATAAGAAAGAGAAAATTGAGATATTTTGGACATATAAAAAGACATGATGGGCTGGAAGACCATAATGGAAGGAGGCGTACTGGAAAGAGAAGAGGAAGACCAAGGAGAAGATGGATTCAGGATGTAACTGATGGTTTGAACATGACAGCTGCAGAGACAGGACATCTGGCCTATGAGAGAGAGAAATTCCGGATGATTGTTGGGGTTGCAAAGTTCTGCTCAGGACAAGCTATTTGATGATGATGATGATGTCATGGTGGGGCAGTATGGGGTGCAGGAGATTTTGACTGTGAGGGGGTGTACTTCCATCACTGAGAAAAGAGCCCTGCAAGATTTCTGCCAGGAAGAGAGATACACTCCAGTGCGTACCTTCACATTGTGGAGTCCCGGTAACGAGAAGTAGACAATCTTGAAAAATAGGTAGGCAGCATTCAGGGTCACATCTTAATGTGACATCTCTACTGATGGAAATTGAACTACAGTGCACTGCTGAAAGTTGAGGCTGTTACTGCTGTACTACAGTGCACTGATGAAAGTTGAGGCTGTTACTACTGCTGCACTACATTGTACTGCTGGAAGTTGAGGCTGTTACTGCTGCTGCTCTACAGTGCACTGATGAAAGTTGAGGCTGTTACTGCACTGTTGTTGTCTGCTCCTCAGCTTTTGTTACCAAGGTCCAAAACAGTAGGTTGCAGTATGAGTGGATGTCATCAATCAAGGTTTCTAACCTCCAGATGTTTACATCAATCTACTGTTCTGGACATGCAGGTGTTCACTACAATGAGAGAGTGGACAGGGGGTGGGGTCCTTCATCAGTGTCCTGTTGGATGAAGGCAGACAATTTTTTTTGGGATCTATTTAATGACTTAGGAGTTTTAGAGTTGTACAAGCAGAACTGAATATTTGAGGAACAGAATCTTCTTCTTCTTCTTTCGTCTGTTTACGTTGTTCTTTATGACCAATTTAATCACTCTCGTGATATGTTTAATCTTGCCAAACGTGTACGTTGACATTGTTTGTGGGCCCAAACGCATGACTTACATGTTTAGGACATGCATCTGATTTCAGCCAAACCTCCTTAGTGCCTCTTAGCATGCATGGCAGGTAACAGTGGTTCCACTCTTACACCCCAAATTTGGGCCGTAACCACTGGGCGTGAGGAACAGAATGAAGTGTGTGTTTAACCAGTGAGCCGCCCGTCTGCCCAGCGTGTTCGTAGCGCTTTGGACTACGGGTGACTATCCCTCTGTGTGTGCGGGTTCAATTCTGCGGGATGGCAGAAAAAGCCACAGATTCCCCAGATTTACGGTGTTCGTGGCACCGAACCGAAGGGTTACGATGTCCATGGCACCAGCCGAAGAGCTGAAAAGCTCAAGTGCTTCTGGATCAGGAAAAAACCACCAGTATCCACTGGAACCATCAGTGTACAGACAATTTATCTATGAGTTTGAATTCGAATGTAGAGTAATCAGGGAGGGACAGATTAGGCGCAAGTGTCACCAGCGAGCACTGGGAACAATCAGCATTCATACCCGCATTACGAATGGACCTCTAACTTACTAATAACCCACATTACGAATGAGCTTCGAACCTTCATTGCCGAATGAGACCAAACTTACCCACATTACTAAATGAGCCCCAACTTCCCCATATTACCCATTTAGCCCCAACTTACCCACATTACTGAATAAACTCCAACTTACCCACATTACCGAATGAGCCCCAAATTACCCACATTACGATTAGCCCCAACTTACCCACATTACTGAATAAGCCCCAACTTACCCACATTACAGAATGAGCCCCAAACTACCCACATTACTGAATAAGCCCCAACTTACCCACATTACCTATGAAGATCTTTCCCCCCCAACTTACCTTAATTTCAATGATATCAACTTTGGAACATTGAACGGTTCCAACTTAATGTAGAACAGAATTACCTGAATGGGTTTACAGACAAAAGAATGACTTCCTTGAACCAGATTTTCCCCTTACGGTTCAGTCATTCCTTGCAGAAATAGCAGACATAACCAGCAGAGAGTGTTACACAAAGCACTAACTCCATAGCTCCACCGACATTTTAAAGATATTTCTTATGTTGTATTTTCTGTATTATCATTTCAGTATTCCATTTCTCTGTTTCAGCAATTTGTGAGTTGGTTCAACATACTCAGCATTGTTGTCTCACTTCTCTATGTTGCTTCGTTTGCACTGGGTCCAGGTAGGGGCAATTTTAAGTCTGTAGTATTTATACACAATATAGGCCCGTCTGCCCAGCGTGTTCGCATTGGACTACGGGTGACTATCCCTCTGTGTGTGTGGGTTCAATTCGCGGGATGGCAGAAAAAGCCACAGATTCCCCAGATTTACGGTGTTCGTGGCACCGAACCGAAGGTTACGATGTCCATGGCACCGAGCGAGAGCTGTGCTTCTGGATCTGAAAAAAAAAATACACATATAGATGAGACTGCAGTAAAACTATTTGATTGGCGAAACACGTAATAACAAAGTACTGTAGTTTTACAAATTACAAAAACAATGATGATATACAGCAACGTTTTGACCAACAAGGCCGTTATCAAGCAAACGAATAACAGGAGTGACGAATTTAAAAAACAAAAACATATGGACGACTACATACGGAGACATTCAAACGTTTCTAATGAAAATAATGTTTTTTAAATTCATCCTCCTGTTGTTCGTTGCTTGATAAAACCTTTAGGCTCGAAATGTTGCTGTATATTGTCATTGTTTTTGTAATTTGTACAACTACAGTACTTTGTGATTACGTGTTGAGTATTTATACACGGTTTCAAGATAAAAGTAGCCTATCAATGGAGCTAATCTGGCATATATTTATGACAATGAGAAGGTTCAGTTACGATGTAGTATAGGTCAAGGTTGTGTGACAGTGTGTAATTGTAGTGCGGGAAGGGGTGACGAACAAATGTGACGTAGAACGAGCTAGTCAGAACCGGTTTAAATAGGAAATAGATACAGCGCAATAAGTAACTGACAACTTTTGATTTGTCAATGGGGCTACTTTTATCTTGAACGCCATGTATATTATAGGTGTGAAAGATAGCTGCAGCAGCGTAGTTGTTAGTGAACTCGCTTTTTAGGCCAGTGGTTTGGGTTCAATTACACAGTGGGCGCGGAATATTTTCGGCTCGTAACATCTCACAGGTCGACTCAGTCTTAATTGGGTACCAGGAAAAGTGTTAGAAAGTAAAGGCGGCCTGCATGATGTTGACCACATCACTCATCGTGTGCCGATGGTCGATGAAAAATATGGGCATAACACCGTATTGCCCAATATACCTCAAAGTAAGTAAAGGGATTCTTTACTTCTTTTGTTATGGGGGTCTCTGTGGCTGAGTGGTTAAGTCCTTTGCCTTGTGAGTCGAAGGTCATGGGTTCGATTCCGGACCACGGCCTTCTGTTCACGAGTGCAGTTTTTTTCCAGAGACCCTAGGATTGTTGCCGGAGCTACGGAGTTCATACTTTGTGCAATACAATGCTTTGTGCAGACCCCGGCATAAGAGATCGGAGCACCTATGGACGTGTCCGACATGCTATGAAGACAGTCCTCATATAACTGACTCATGAGTGCTTGGACTGAAGATTTGAGTAACCAAAAAAGAACAACACATGTTTATGAGTAGACCTCATCAATCAAAATCGAACTGGTACAGTTAGTTGCCGGATACTGTTGGAGGTAATTCTGAAGAGATCGGAGCACCTATGGGTATGTGTGGAGTGCAATGAAGATATTCCAAACTGAAACTGACAGTTTCCTTATGTAAGAGTCAGTAATGTAAGAGTCAGTAAAGTAAGAGTCAGTAATGTAAGAGCCAGTAATGAGGACTATGTCAGTATTGTACCAAATCTGATCGCTGACATCAAATTATAGAAAAAAAACTAGTCAAGACAGAGATGAAGTGTCTACGCAGAATGCTGGGGGTAACAAGAAGACCTGGTTGAGAAATGAAGACATCAGGAACCTCTGAGGTCGAAGAAGGGCCCCCCCTGCTTGGCGAGGAAACCAATAAAAGGGTAAGCAGGCTTTCACGCAAAAATCAGTCAGAGACGCCACACTAGGCGCCATGGTTATGCCTGAATTCATAGCGGGCGATTGCAGAAGAAGATGAAGACATCAGGAAAAAAGTTGGTACAACATCAGTACTGAACTTCATCACGAAACAACAAATTAAATAATTCGGCCACATAAACAGATTACCAACGGACAGTGTGCTTCCTCCTCTTGGCTTGGGTCATCATAGGTTTCTACTCTGCTCTTATCGACACAAATGTTTTTGCCACTCTGCAATACCGTCTAAGAATCCGAGGAGGTCTCTGTGGCTAAGTGGTTAAGCCCTTTGCCTTGTGTGAGTCGAAGGTCGTGAGTTCGAGTCCGGACCGCGGCCTTCTGTTCACAAGTGCAGTTTTTTCCAGAGACCCTAGGATTGTTGCCGGAGCTACACATGCTTTGTGCAATACTCTCGGCAGGTGGCGTGCCATTTCTGCGGAGAGGACCGAGCCATATGGGGTAACACCCGGTGCAATGAAGTCAATCCTTCGGCTTTAAAACCGATCCAACAGACAGTGTGCTTCAAATAGCAATGTTGCTCAGATGCAATGGATACAAAGCAAAAGGTGGATATCAGAGATAACAGAGGCGACGAAAGACACTGTTTATGAAGCGCACACAAAAGCCCATTCTAGAAATCTCTTCTTATCCTGACGCTGTGAGACTAAACAGGGTTAGAGAAAAGAAAGAAAGAGGTGAGGAAGCCGCCCGAGTGGTTACCAGAGCCCACATTTGGGGTGTAAAGAATAGAACCACTGTTACCTGCCACTCATGTCGTAAGAGGCGACTAAGGAGGTTTGGATGAAATCAGATGCATGTGTCCTAAGCGTGTAGAGGTCTATGCGTTTAGGGGCCTACCAAACCAATGTGCAGCGTATACACGCTCTTGGCAAAGATCAAACATATCACAAAGAGTGATTAAAATTGGTCGTAAAGAACGAACGCAAAGAAGAAGAAGGAGAGATGAGGAAGTCAGAAAGTTAACAATGAACAATAAGGATTAATTTGCTCTACTTTATTCACTGTTTTATTCTTTTGGGTTGCAGGTTCCATTCCTTGGTTGATTGTGGCTGAGCTGTTCAGTCAGGGACCACGACCTGCTGCCATGTCTGTGTCAGTGCTGGTGAACTGGATTTCTAATTTTATTGTTGGATACACATTCCCACATTTACAGGTAAGGATATCCGATTTGTCACATTTACAGGTAAGGATACTCGACTTGTCACATTTACAGGTAGGATACTGATTGTCACATTTACAGGTAAGGATACCTGACTTGTCACATTTACAGGTAAGGATACCTGACTTGTCACATTTACAGGTAAGGATACCTGACTTGTCACATTTACAGGTAAGGATACCTGACTTGTCACATTTACAGGTAAGGATACCTGACTTGTCACATTTACAGGAATGGATACCTCCTATGTCACATTTACAGGTAAGGATACCTGACTTGTCACATTTACAGGTATGGATACATCACTTGTCCCATTTACAGGTAAGGATACCTGACTTGTCACATTTACAGGTATGGATACCTCACTTGTCACATTTACAGGTAAGGATACCTGACTTGTCACATTTACATGTAAGGATACCTGACTTGTCACATTTACAGGTAAAGATATCTGATTTGTCACATTTACAGGTAAGGATACCTCACTTGTCACATTTACAGGTAAGGATATCTGATTTGTCACATTTACAGGTAAGGATATCTGATTTGTCACATTTACAGGTAAGGATACCTGACTTGTCACATTTACAGGTAAGGATACCTGATTTGTCACATTTACAGGTAAGGATACCTTACTTGTCACATTTACAGGTAAGGATACCTGATTTGTCACATTTACAGGTAAGGATACCTTATTATCACATTTACAGGTAAGGATACCTGACTTGTCACATTTACAGGTAAGGATACCTGATTTGTCACATTTACAGGTAAGGATACCTTACTTGTCACATTTACAGGTAAGGATATCTGATTTGTCACATTTACAGGTAAGGATATCTGACTTGTCACATTTACAGGTAAAGATATCTGATTTGTCACATTTACAGGTAAGGATACCTGACTTGTCACATTTACAGGTAAAGATATCTGATTTGTCACATTTACAGGTAAGGATACCTCACTTGTCACATTTACAGGTAAGGATATCTGATTTGTCACATTTACAGGTAAGGATACCTCACTTGTCACATTTACAGGTAAGGATATCTGACTTGTCACATTTACAGGTAAGGATACCTCACTTGTCACATTTACAGGTAAGGATACCTGACTTGTCACATTTACAGGTAAGGATACCTGACTTGTCACATTTACAGGTAAGGATACCTGACTTGTCACATTTACAGGTAAGGATACCTGCCATGTCACATTTACAGGTAAGGATACCTGACTTGTCACATTTACAGGTAAGGATACCTGCCATGTCACATTTACAGGTAAGGATACCTCACTTGTCACATTTACAGGTAAGGATACCTGACTTGTCACATTTACAGGTAAGGATACCTGCCGTGTCACATTTACAGGTAAGGATACCTGACTTGTCACATTTACAGGTAAGGATACCTGACTTGTCACATTTACATGTAAGGATACCTGACTTGTCACATTTACAGGTAAGGATACCTCACTTGTCACATTTACAGGTAAGGATACCTTACTTGTCACATTTACAGGTAAGGATACCTGACTTGTCACATTTACAGGTAAGGATACCTGCCGTGTCACATTTACAGGTAAGGATACCGTACTTGTCACATTTACAGGTAAGGATACCTCACTTGTCACATTTACAGGTAAAATCTCACTTGCCACCATTTAACTTGTCCTTCAATGATGACTGCTGTGTCAACCAGTCAAATTGTTTGCTCTTCAGGCTTGCATGAACTGGTTAAAAAGTTAAGAAATAATCATAATTCCTCTCATACCATTATACGTTACATAGGGCCTGCAATCAATTTCTCCATACCCCTCTATCCTGGGCAACTCGCTCAATCTCTTCCATGAAACTGAGACTGATATTTCTTGCCTCACTCAGCAAAGTTCGTGTCAGGGTCTCCCTAGGTCGTCCTCTCTTTCTTTGTCATCCCACTTAATGCATGCTTGATATTTTTGATCATTTCTCTCAAGGTGTGCCCAACATATCTCCATCTTCTTATAACAGTTGTTCCTAGTGGTTGACTCGACATCTCATCACTGATTTCATCACTTCTGAATTCATTCTTCTACTTCTTTGGACGCTCCATATTGACCACTTGTTAACCACTCTGTGTGATTTGTATGTGATCTGAGCTCTAGAACGATTGTATGTTGTGCCGTTATGCACATACAAGTAGGCCAGCAATCTGATTTCTGTGTCGCTTTCTTACTAGGTAGCTTCCCACATCAGTCGCCTTATTGCATGTCATTGTAGTCAGTGTACTATTTTGCTTCACGACTCAACAGCACCACGATGCAACGGAATTCATTCTATTTTATGTTTATTATTTTTCACAGATGTCAACTTTACAGAAGTTTCGCATTCTTTTTATAACTACTTTACTCTAATGATTGCATTATTGGCTTTCCAATTCCTTCATTCTGAGGGTCTTTGCACCATGTTATGTGCCTTACGGCCTGGTGCATTCGTATTCTGCAAGCATTTGTTTCGGGTTAGCATTTCCTAGCCTTTGATTGCCACACAACCGTCCCGCAAGGCAGCAGGTCGATGTTTTCAAAACATAGTGGCGGAGCGTGTGCAGCGCGAACTCTATTCGTCTGCATCCCGCTCAGAATAGAAATAAAACATCACAAAAACACAGTAATCCTGTTTTAACTATATAATATGTGCATTCTGTGTGAATATGTTTAATTCAGTGTACAGAATTAGAACAGAATTCCTGAATTTTACGAGCGCCGTCCCTATACACAATACTCAGCCGCCATCTTGGAACCCTTGAATGAGAAATGTGATAGCGGATTCTACGGTCACCGATCTGCCGTAGAGATTTAGCCACACAGTAAGAATGTCAGACATACCATCACGAGGGTGGCCAAAACTGACCTGAGGAGAAAGAGGTGGCCCACTTACACCAGCATCCAAGACAAACTGTATGGCGTGGCTGACAATCTGATGCAGACGGTTGCCTTTATTAGCGAATCCGAAATCCCAATCTAGTGAGAATGTAGAAGAAGAAAGCATGATTGGCTTCAACTACGTCCTAATTATCAACCTTCTAATTGTCATCTTTTCACAGAGGGCCCTCGGCAACTACACATTCATCCCATTCTCTGTGCTGTTGTTGCTGTTCTGGCTGTTCACTTATTTCTACGTCAAAGAGACTAAAAACAAAACATTTCAGGAAGTCTCTGCAAGCTGGAGACAAAAAGATGATAACATCTCCCAGGTAAACACAGAGAGTTCACATCTGGTACCATAACAAAACATTGATACTGGAATATATTGGATTGGATGTAACGAAGATTAATTTGACTTATACGTACAATTTTACAAAAATGACACTGTGTATTATTGATGTAAAATAATTAATTATTCTTTGATCTCACTAGTGTAACCTTTTTTTAAAATAATTTTGTGTTGTGATTTCAGTCATTTTGAATGAACTTTTGTCAGTCAAAACAACATTTGGGGGTCGAATAGGGTTCAAAGGTGAAGGATTGACTTCATTGTACAGGGTTTCCCCAATATGGCTCTGGCTATCTGTTGAGAAAGTTGTAAGCCGTCTGCTGAGAATGTTTCAAGCCATCTGCAGAATGTTCAAGCCATCTGTCAAAGAATGTTGCAAGCCATCTGCGAGAATGTTGCAGGCCATCTGTCGAGAATGTTGCAAGCCATCTGCCGAGAATGTTGCAAGCTATCTGCTGAGAATGTTGCAGGCCATCTGCCAAGAATGTTGCACAAACTCTGTAGAAATTGCTACGATTCTAGGGATCTCATGAAAATATTGCACATCTGACCATCTCCAATAGTTGAACGACTTTACCTACCCTTAGAGATCAGTAGTCGCCGCAAATTTTGTTGAATTTCTCATCCGCTTAGAAATGCAAATAAATTGAGAAATTTGATTATGTCCAAGAATTAAACATGGAGAACTTCTTCTTCTTCTTTCGTTCGTTCTTCGACCAATTTTAATCACTCTTTGTTTGATCTTTGCCAAGAACGTGTATAGGTTGCACATTGGTTTGGTAGGCCCCTAAATGCATAGACTTACACGTTTAGGACACATGCATCTGATTTCAGCCAAACCTCCTTAGTCGCCTCTTATGACATGTGTGGCAGGTAACAGTAGTTCTATTCTTTACACCCCAAATGTGGACCCCGGTAACCACTCGGGCGACATGGACAACAGTTGATAAGTCAATTCTTCGAACGCTCCATATCGATCACTTGTTAAACCACTCGTGATTTGTGTGTGATCTGAGCCTTAGAGCGATTGTGTGCCAGTTATATGCTTACAAGTAGGCCAGCATATCTGATGTCTGCGATGCTTTTTATTTACTAGGGTAGTTTCCTAGGCCCCTACCTCAGTCGCCTCTTACGACATGCCTTGTAGATTGCAGTATTAATATTCTTTGCTCCCCTTGCGAGCCTCGGCAACACACTGGCAGATAAGTCAATAATTCTTAATATATCTCAGGTTATTTATTTTGTCAATTTTAGGGGCAATTGTCACTGTGGACAGAAGTATTGATAAGGAAACCAGCAGTCGCTGCATAAAAGCTAACCAGGTACTGGGACAGTTAACACCACTGTTGTCACATAAAGAGATACCGCTAACCAGGTACTGGGACAGTTAACACCACTGTTGTCACATAAAGAGATACCGATAACAACTAAAGCAAATCTCATAAGAACGATGTTCTGGCCAACACTATGTTACCATTGTCAAACATGGCCAATAACAGTAGCTAATGAGCGTAAAATCATAACGACAGAGATGAGGTGTCTTAGAAGAGCTGCAGGAGTGACAATAAGAGACAAAATTAGAAATGAAAAAATCAGAAGAAGACTGGATGTGAAACCAGTCATGCAATTCATAAAAGAACAGCAGATGAAATAGTTTCATTTGGTTGACTTCACCTCCTGTGAGATCAGGAGTCACAGACAATTGTGCTGAATTTTTCACTTGAGAAGAATGCCCTGGTATCGCCTACCACAGAGAGCCACACAGAAAAAGTATAACGAGTACACATCAAGAGGAGGACCATGCAAAAGATGGAGCGACCACATCAAGAACAGCCTTATGAAAATTAATAACAGCTTAGAAAGTTCCTTAAAACAAGATCACTACATTTCCCCACCTCAACACTTTCTATAAAGAAGTAAATGGTGGAAGAAAAGATTTATATTTGCTAGTCTATAATCAGTGTGGCGTCTGTGGCTACAGGGTTAGTGACTCTGTCTATTAACCCGGCGTTCTGAAGTTCGAATCACGCTCGGACAGTTTGCTTGCAAATTGTTTCCGTTGATTTTAACAAAGGACGATGGCGCCACCCGTTCAGAAAGCAATGGCAAACTACTGAACGTATAAGTGGTGCCTAGAAAATCAACGACTTGTTTACTGTGGTTGATGGCTCCGTCCTTTGGGATATGCCACGATTTTCATTTTCATAATCAGTTAAGAGTAACTAATGAAATTCAACACAGATGCAACAAAGCAAATCAAATGATAGGCCAATTTTAAAATGCAAAAATGGCAATATTCAACACAATTTTTATCCCCATATTATGCTATCAGTGCCAAACCTAGACACTGACATCAAATGATAGAAGAAAACTAGTCACGACAGAGATGAAGTGTCTACGCAGAATGCTGGGAGTAACAAGAAGAAAACTAGTCACGACAGAGATGAAGTGTCCACGAAGAATGCTGGGAGTATCAAGAAGAAAACTAGTCACGACAGAGATGAAGTGTCCACGCAGAATGCTGGGAGTAACAAGAAGAGAACTAGTGACGACAGAGATGAAGTGTCCACGCAGAATGCTGGGAGTAACAAGAAGAGAACTAGTCACGACAGAGATGAAGTGTCCACGCAGAATGCTGGGTGTAACAGGAAGAGAACTAGTCACGACAGAGATGAAGTGTCCACGCAGAATGCTGGGAGTAACAAGAAGAGACTAGTCACAACAGAGATGAAGTGTCTACGCAGAATGCTGGGAGTAACAAGAGAGAACTAGTGCGACAGAGATGAAGTGTCCACGCAGAATGCTGGGAGTAACAAGAAGAGAACTAGTGACGACAGAGATGAAGTGTCCACGCAGAATGCTGGGTGTAACAAGAAGAGAACTAGTGACGACAGAGATGAAGTGTCTACGCAGAATGCTGGGTGTAACAAGAAGAGAACTAGTCACAACAGAGATGAAGTGTCTACGCAGAATGCTGGGTGTAACAGAAGAAAACTAGTCACGACAGATGAAGTGTCTACGCAGAATGCTGGGTGTAACAAGAAGAAAACTAGTCACGAAGAGATGAAGTGTCTACGCAGAATGCTGGGTGTAACAAGAAGAAAATTAGTCACAATAGAGATGAAGTGTCTACGCAGAATGCTGGAGGTAACAAGAAGAGATCGGTTGAGAAATGAAGACATCAGGAAAAAGTGGGTACAACATCAGTACTAGACTTCATCAAGAAACAACAAATTAAATGGTTCGCCACATAAGCAGATTACCAACAGATAGTGCACCTCAAAGAGTAATGCTGCTCTGATACAATGAATACAAAGCAAAAGTCTGGCCACACAAAAGGTGGACCTCAGAGGTAACAGAGACGACGAAAGACACTATTTAAGAAGCGTACACAAGGGCCCGTTGTAGAAATCTCTTCTTATCCTGACGTTGTGAAGTAAAACAGGATTGAAGAAAAAGAAAAGACAAAGTACCTTAGAACAAGCACACACAAGATCACTAAATTTCTTTCCCAACTCTTCTATAATAAAGAAAATGGTGGAATAGAAAATTTACCTCTACTAGTCTCTAATCAATTTATTCGCCCGCCTGCCCAGTGTGTTCGTAGCGCGCTGGACGACTTGTGACAAGCTCCCTGTGAGTGCAGGTTCAATTCCGCGGGCTGACAGAAAAGCCACAGGTTCTCCAGATTCATGGTTTTCGTGGCACCGAACCGAAGGGTTACGATGTCTGAGGCGGAAAGCTGAAAGCTCAAGTGTTTCTATATCAGGGAAAAAAAAATGTCAATTTATTAATGGATGAAGTTGCTATACTGCGATTTTATTATTGTTTTTTTTTTACATCAGTCATCATTTTACCAATTGACCAAATAATAAATCATGTGATATGTTTGATTTATGTCAATCACTTTACTGACTGACTTATATTTGATAATATGAAATGTTATATGTTGGGTTATTCAGTCATGACTTTTGACAAGAAAGAGAAGCTGTTGGTTTGTACAGTATTTCTGAATATACAGAGTAGTCCCAACAAGGCAGCCAATCTGTCATCTTCTTCTTTTGTCATCACACTGCTAACGGGTTGTTGCACATTGTTTTTTGTGGATGTTTTTGTCTTGTGCTGTTCTGGTGGCTTGGGTGATTGTTATTTTCGCTCTTTGACAGGATTCTGCTATGCCATCTAACCATCTTTTATGTGGTTTTCCTCTTGCCTTCTTTCCCGATGTTCTGTTGTAGAAGACTTTGTATACTGTGGAGTGTCGATGCATTCTTATTAAGTGACCAAACCACTTCATTCTTTGTTTATCTATGTAATTCAAGCAAGGTTCTGTGCCAACTTTCTTTCTTAGTCTTTTCTTGTGATGTTGGTAACTTTTTGCAGGCAATGCATTTCACATGTAGTTATTTTTTGTGACTGCGCTTTGCTCATTGTCCATGTTTGGCTCTGGTAACACAAAGTAGGTAGGAAAATGCTGTTGATCATCTGTTGCTTAGATGTCAGTGAAATTTTTGGGTGCCTTAACAATGGTCCTAGCTGTATATCGTCAAAGGTTATGAAAATGAGAAGGTTCAGTTTCAGTTTGGAATATCTTCATTGCACCCGGACATGTCCATAGGTGCTCCGATCTCCTTCGCAATATCTCCAACAGCATCCAGTGACTGACCGTACCAGTTCGATTTTGATTGACGAGCCTAATCATATACCTGTTATGCTGTTCTTTTCTTGCTACTCCAATCTTCAAACCCAGCTCCTGCAATGAGAAAGTTCAATTATGACATAGTATAGGTCAAGTGAGCGAGTCTTTTTGTGATGGTGTGCAATTATGGTGCGGGAAGGGACGATGAACAAATGTGACGAAAGACATGCTATTAACTCTTAGTAAAGAAACCCTTTCATACCTTGTGGTATGTAGGTCAATACAGTGTTAGGCCTGTATTTTCATTGACCGTCGGCACACGATGGGTGATGTGGTCAGCATCACGCCAGCCGCCTTTACTTTCCCAGAGCATGTCTGGTACCCAGTTGAGGCTGGGTTGACCTGAGAGCCGTCGCGGCCGGGAAAAATTCCATGCGCATTGCGGGAGCTGAACCCAGACCACCAGCCTTGCGAGCGAGTTCACTAACAACTACGCTACAGCGGCTCTTAGTGGACCGGGGCAAAAGCCATGTTTTTACAAGCCATTTGGTTTTAGAATTAAAAACGCCCTTTAGCGTGGCTCCTGGTAAAAAGGCGTACAACCGAAAACCACATAGTGTGGAATTTGGTCCACAAGGAGTTAAGAACCGGTTTAAATAGTAAATTGTCAAAACGCAATGTGTACCTGACAACTTTTGATTTGTCAATGGGGCTACTTTTATCTTGAACATCCTGTATTTTGCATCTTGATTGAAATAAGCAGATAATAAAAGTCGTAATTAGTCAATTATTTCATCATTTCTCATCGAGACCAACGGCACATAATATGTATATTATTCTTGTACAATCATACGTTACATAGGGTCTCCAAGTAATTTCTCCATACCTTTCTGTCCTGGGCAGCTTGGTCATTCTCTTCCATGGAATTGAGTTCGATATAGTTTTATGATTATTCATTTTGCTTGCTTGTGTGATACCATACATACATATCTTTGTCCTAAAACACCAATTTATTAAGTATCACAGCTTCCTCGGTTTCTTCAATTCTGATCCGTCCTGACCACCTAGGTTTCCGTACATTGCTTCTCAACAGAGTTCGTTTTAAGGGTTTCCTTAGGGCCTCCTCACTTTCTTGAGGCACATAAGGTAGAGTCTAAAGCTCCCCACTCAATTTGATTTTGTGCACTTCTTTTTGACTCAAACCTAGTCCTATGCATGTTTTTGAGCTCTGCTTCGCCCAGTGGTTACTGGGGACTCAAATTTGGGTGTAAAGAATAGAGCCACGTTACCTGCCACGCATGTCGTAAGAGGCAACTAAGGAGGTTTAGCTGAAATTGGATGCATGTGTCCGCTAAGGAATGCTAACCTGTAACAAATGCTTGCAGAAAACGGATGCACCAGGCCGTAAGGCGCATAACATGGTGCAATGACCCCTCACAATGAGGAATGGGATAACGAATTCTACGGTCGCCAATCTTCCTCTGAGATATAGCCACGCAGTAAGAATATCAGACCTACCATCACGAGGTTGGCCAAAACTTACTGCTGGAAGAGGTCGGCACAAACGGAAAAGCAGAAATCATAGTAATTATATCCTACAGAACTGCCTCCAGTATGCAGACTTGAGAAGAAAGAGGTCACCTACTTTCACTAGCGTCCAAGACAAACTGTATGGCGTGGCTGATAATCTGAGGCAGACGGCTGTCTTTATTAGAGAATCCGAAATCCCAATCTAGTGAGAGCGCAGAAGACAAACTGTATGGCGTGGCTGATAATCTGAGGCAGACGGCTGTCTTTATTAAAGAATCCAAAATCCCAATCTAGTGAGAACGCAGAAGACAAACTGTATGGCGTGGCTGATAATCTGAGGCAGACGGCTGCCTTTATTAGAGAATCCGAAATTCCAATCTAGTGAGAACGCAGAAAACAAACTGTATGGCGTGACTGATAATCTGAGACAGACGGCTGTCTTTATTAGAGAATTCGAAATCCCAATCTAGGGAGAATGCAGAAGAAGAAGAAGAGCTCTGCTTCAAAAGTTCTCTCACATTTGCTCCACGGTCTCCAATTTTCTGCTGTCTCTGTGATGTCCACTGCATTGCACATCTTGGTGCTTTTTTTTCTCTCATCCTGAGGACATATCCAATCCGCCATCATCTTGTATATCTTTATGTCTTCCAGACCTGTTAATTAGTCATCCATTTATATTAGTAGCATATTTTGAAACAATTTTCAGAAATGTAATATTTACTTTATGCTTATTTCAAAGCTTTTAGAATTCAGACGAAAGTATCATTTAGAAATATCACTATTTATTAATATTGACATTTGATGTTCAGTTTCCGATACTGTTAATTTTCCAGTCAGCCCACTAAAAATTGATTTCGAGTTGGAAAATTTATAATAATTTTCAAAGATGTTTGTAAGTATTCTATGTTTTCATGAGACTGAGCACATATGGTATGCTTTGAGTTCATGGATGAGAATTATATCAGTTTTTCAGAAATATTTGTCATTTATTGTTAACCTCGAAATAAATTGCTTTTTTTTAATTTAGTTTAGTCAGATCATCATCCTGCACATCAAACCAATAGTCATAAGTGCTCAACCCTTCTCAGTGTGTCTCTCAGTTTAGTTTAGTCGTCGAACATCATCACTGCATCAACCAATTAGTCCATAAATTGCTCGATCTCCTCCTCAGTATGTCTCAGTTTAGTTTAGTCCCCAGACATCATCACTGCACATCAAACCAACTAGTCCATAAGTGCCCCATCTCTCCTCAGTATATCTCTCAGTTTAGTTTAGTCGCGGAACATCATCACTGCACATCAACCAACTAGTCCATAAGAGCTCCAACCTCCTTCTCAGTATGTCTCTCAGTCTAGTTTAGTCGTCGGAACATCATCACTGCACATCAAACCAACTAGTCTATAAGTGCTCCGATCTCCTCCTCAGTATGTCTCTCAGTTTAGGCTAGTACAACAGCTGGTGTAACAAGAGATAAGGGGCAGAAGGTGACGATGGATAGCACACACACTGAGTAAACCCCCTGACAGCATCATAAGACAGCCTCTCCGATGGAAACACCAGGAAATAGAGGTAAGGAAGACCCAGGAACACCTGGAGACAGAATGCAAGAAAATGGGGACAGAGTGGAGAGATCTGGAAAAGAAGGCCTTGGATAGGCGGGCTAGGAAGGTCTTGGTTTCGGGCCTATGCCTCCCTAGGGGCGAAGAAGAATAGTTTCTCCACAGTATGACATATGAAGTAATTACCTGCAGTAATCGGCAATGTCCATCACTGCAAAATAGGTCTGTATGGTCACAACAGGCAATGTGATCATACATCATCATCATCAAGTGCCGTGCCGGCGATCATTGATCTCCATAAATCTCTGGTGTTTATTATCTCAGATTTGATACTCTCCATGCTATGAAATCAGGCTATTTAAAACTTTCTCTCTCTGTCTTCCTCCATAGATCACATATAGAACACTATATTTATATACATTCCTCATTCCTGACTCTCAGTCATAGTCAGATAGAACGACTGGAAAGAATACAGAACGAGGCGATGCGCATTATACTTGGGTGCACTAAAGACACGTCGTGCAGTGCGATGCGATATCTACTTGACTATCCTATGGAATATAGAACACTGATGAGCCGTGCACAAGCATACCTTCGAGTCAATACTGACACACAACATCCTCTGCACATGGAAATAAAGAGACAAAAGGAAATAGGTTAAAAATAGGAAAATCTTGGATGGGTCAGGCCGAGGACTGTATTGAACAGGTGTGTACACTTGAAGACATTGATCCCGGTGAAGAATGGATACCAGTGCCAACAGGAATCGATACATCTTTTCTGTATGCATCAAACTTGGTAAAGAAAGCAGACAAGACAACCCACTTGTCGTGGAGGCAGCAGTTCAGGCATGGATTTCTGAGAACGCATCTGAGCATGATGTAATCATTTATACGGATGGTTCGGTGATTCGACATGTGCGGGCTCGTGGGCTTTCACTGCTCAGGTCGGAGGGATGTTGTGAAGGAAGACAGTGGTGGTTTTGCCATGACTATGAGCAGTCTCACTATGGAAATCATGGCGGTTACTAAAGCGATGATTTGGCTAGAATCACAGACTTTTATCCATGCATGTTTTCTCAGTGACTCAATGAGTATGCTCAGGAAGATTGAAACAGGATGGGCTAGGAGACATTGGATGGAGTCGCTGGGAGGTCTAAGCTGACAAAGATCAGTTTTATTTTTGTGCCAGGGCATGCAGGTGTAAGGGGAATGAACGTGCGGATAGGCTTGCAGGTATGACTGCTGTACAAAGCGGGCGAGCAATGGACCAGGCTGATATGATAAATTCCTTAAGGGAGAGAGGACGTGTACATGATTCACGTAATAGCGTAAATCTACAACACTAACCAGACTGCAAGAACCAAGTTAAGTGTGGTGTAGCTCGACAAGAACGCTATGCTGGCAGACAAAGAAGAATTGTAAAGCAACAAAGAACCGGTGTCGTTAGTCGCCACATGCTGATGGACATACTGAGGGAGAGATCGGAGCACTTATGGACTAATTTGTTCGAAGTGCAGTGATGGTGATCCGACGACTAAACTAATACATTCCTCTTGTACCGTTATACTTTACATAGGCCCTGTAAATAATTTCTCCATACCGCTCTGTCCTGGACAACTCACTCAATCTCTTCCATGGCAATTGAGACCAATATTTCTTACCTCTCTCAGCAAAGTATATAGCTCGCAATACATCATGCAAAACTTCCTATTACCCCCTGAAACAAAGATGATGTTATCCAATTATGTTGAAATAATGTTAAAAAATTAAGAAATTGTCCGATTGACAAGTCTACGTAACACCCATTTTATATTTAGTTCAATATTTACACCTAGTTCCTTTTTTTGGAAAATAGTTAGTCCTTATAATTTTATAACTATATCCAATAATGTTGTTATTTTTTTGTATTGGCATTAACTAATAGTAGATGGTTGAACATTTCATGTGGTGTATAATTGTTAACAAGAATTATAGCAAACCATTTCACGTGCTTCAAAAAAGATCATTATAATTTGTTTGAAATTTGCTCAATGTAACCCAATTTTGCACCATGCTTGTATCTTAATATATATTTACTAATATATTTTTATATGTCAACTAACAGATTTATGGTAACAATTAGGAAATAATCTGCTTCTTCTTCGAACGCTCCTTATCGACCGCTTGTTAAACCACTCTTTGTGAACTGTACGTGATCTGAATCTAAGAGCAAGTGTCCAGTTATGCGTGCCTACAAGTAGGCCAGCACATCTGATTGCCGCGACACTTTTATTGACTAGGTAAATTTTCAGCCCCCCTACCTTAATCACCTCTTACGATATGCTTTGTAGGTCGCAGTGGTACTATTCTTTGCTACCCTTGCGGGCCCCGATAACACACGGGCGATCAAGTAATGTTAATAACAGGAGACCCCCTCATCCCTGGCTAATATATACATATAGCAAATAATAGATATATAATGAAAATTAACAAGTAATGTTTATTTATTTTGTTTTCGATCCAGAAGCACTTGAGCTTTCAGTTCTTCGGCTCGATGCCATGGACATCGTAACCCTTCGGTTCGGTGCTATGAGCACCGTGAATCTGGGGACCCTGTGGCTTTTCTGCCAGCCTGCGGAATTGAACCCGCACTCACAGGGCTAGTCACCCGCAGTCAGCGCTACTGAACACGCGGCAGGCAGGCTACAACAAGTAATGTTGATAATAGGACCTCTGACTAATATATATATATATATATATATATAATATATATATATATATATATATATATATATATATATATATATATATATATATATATAAATATATATATATATATATATATAAATATATATATATATATATATATAAATAATATATATTATATATATATATATATATATATATATATATATATATATATATAATATATATATATATATATATATGAAATAACGATATATAATAACAAGTAATGTTTATAATGGACACCTCCTCATAAAATAAATCAAGAACCTGTTTCATAACATGAAGTATATTGGGAAATACAAGGTTGGACTTGCATATCTCTTTGGCCAACAGTGGACACAGGTTGTCTTGTCCAGTGTTCTTTTCTGGTATCTAGTTGAGGCTGGGTCGACTTCAAGGTTGTATAATGGTTAAAAATTCCCACTCCTACAGTGAAGTTTTGATCCTGGGATAATAATTCCCACCCCTACAGTGAAGTTTTGATACTGGGATAATAATTTCCACCCCTACAGTTTTGATCCTGGGATAAAAATTACTACCCCTACAGTGAAGTTTTGATAATGGGATAATAATTTCCACCCTCACAGTGAAGTTTTGATCCTGGGATAAAAATTCCTACCCCTACAGTGAAGTTTTGATACTGGGATAATAATTTCCACCCCTACAGTGAAGTTTTGATATTGGGATAATAATTCCCACCCCTACAGTGAAGTTTTGATGCTGGGATAATAATTCCCACCCCTACAGTGAAGTTTTGATCCTGGGATAATAATTCCCACGCCTACAGTGAAGTTTTGATCCTGGGATAAAATTCCACTCCTATAGTGAAGTTTTGATCATGGAACTATGAATATTTGAATCAAGTGCACTTACTAACCACTCATCATCATCATCATCAGGTGCCGTCTCCAAATCGAAGGTTGGCTGCAATGAATCTCCAGCATCCTCTGTCTTTCGCCTTGTGTTGCACTCTGCCAGACTGTAACCTGTCCATTTCTTAAAGTTTCCTCCCACTTATCTCTCGGTCTTCCTCTTGCTCTTCCCCTCAACTTTCCCCTCTAGTAAAGATTTTATCATGGTGTCATGTCTTTTATGTGCCCAAAATACTTTACTTGTCTGAATTTATTTCTCTTAATAATTGTTTCTTCATGCCTAGTTTTCCTAAAATTTGTTTATTTGTCTGTTTTTCTGTCAATGAAACACTGCCTATTCTTCTATATATCCACATCTCAAATGCATCAATTCTGTCTTCTAACTGCTTGTTCATTGTCCATGTTTCGAGCCATACATTAATATAGGATATATATAGCATTTGATCATTCTCATTTTTAACCTGTTTGTGATTTGTTTGGATGTCAGTAACTTTCTTATACTATTGAAATTATCCTTGGCCATTCCTATTCTCTTTTAATTTCTGTTATACATCTGCCATCATCTGTTATCATCTGACCAAGATATAAGAAACTTTTACTTGATGTAGTAATTCTCCATGTATTTTATATTCATTTTAGGTTTTTCCATTTCCTTGTTGATTACCATTGTTTTTGTTTTCTGTATGTTAATGTCTAATCCATATTCCTTGCTAGTTCTGTCCAATTGGTCCACTAATTCTTGTAGATCTTGTTCATTTTCTGCTACCAATACTGTGTCATCTGCATATCTTAAGTTGTTTATTATTTTTCCATTGATCTTGAGTCCTGGCATTCCTCTAGTTGTTTGAAGATTTTCTCTGTGTAGATGTTAAATAGGCTTGGTGACAGTATGCATCCTTGTCTCACTCTCTTTTATGTCTATGTATGGAGAGTAGCTATTTTCATATTTTATTATTACTGTCTGTTCCCAGTATATGTTACTTATTAGTCTGATATCATCCCCATCTAGGCCTATTTCTTGTAGACATATGATTAGCTTTTCATGTTGGACTCTGTCAAAAGCTTTGCTATAATCGATGAAACACAAGTAGATACTTTTTGCACTTCTATATACTTGTCAGTGAGTAGTCTTATACAAAGTATTGCCTCTCTTGTTCCTCTGTTCTTTCTAAAGCCAAACTGTTCTCCTACGTCTATGTCTATCTTTACTTCTATGACTAACCACTAAGCTATGAAATATGCACATATTAAGCCAGTGCACTAACCGCTTCAAAAAGCAATGACAAACTCAGAAAATCAGCAACTTGTTTGATGGCGGCATCCTGTAAAGCCCTGTTTCCCAACGTAGCGACGCCACAGGGGGCATTTTCATCGTTAGGGGCAATGGACTCGTTCGAGTTTAACTAATGTTTATGATATTGCAAAACCGATATACTGACTTTTGGATGTCTGTTTACAAAAACGACTTTTGCTTCACAATCACTTTATTGAAGTTTAAAAAATCTTTAATAAATGGAAAGTACTTATATCTAGGTACATTTATATCTCCTTTTAACAAAGCTTTGATAGCGGGAAAGCATGTGTTATTGTGTTAAAATCGAGTCATATTAAAAAAAAACTGTAATGTGTCCGTCATTTGCCAACCTTGTTGTGAAGTCCAAAATGAGTTTATGTAGTGCAATCTTGAGTATGTAATAATATTGACAGAGCCACGCATATCATATTTCCCATAGAAAGCAGGTCTGAAGTTTGATTTTGCTTGGAATGTTAGGTTCGATGGGAAAAGAAACCAAGGTGGTTTGACTCAAATACAAGTTATGGGCCATTAGTCTGATTACCAGAGTAATGGATACTCACTGTGCAGCTGGATTATACAGGTGTCCTTAGAGTACCATTTTGTAGTTGTATAGTTACGAAGAAGCATTTATATATGGATTACAGCAGAATATCATGAGATATTTTTTCCATGTTTAGCGACAGATTGAGAAGACGTGGTTGGGACATACATTTTTAGACAATGACAGAAGAATGTCGATAGTCGAAGTAAAATGAGTCTTTTCAAAGAGAGTAACAGATGTATGAAATCGAGATCCTAAGAACAAAGTTTTGGAATCAGTAAAGTAATAGAATATTCACCCATATATATATAACACGATGGACTTTAAGAAGAGGGAATAATAGAGCAGATAGAGAGCCAAATACAGAACAGCTTGTGAGGTAGCTAGAATAAAAATAGAGAACTAGACACAGAACAGCTAAAGTACAGGACTGTTAGGCCAGATTATACGAGAAAAGCAGAAGAGAACCGAAGAGCTTCACGTAGAAGATATAACTATTGGAGGTTAGAATTTATCAGAGCTAATTAGAAGAGAACACGCATACTTTTTCAGAAGAGCAGATGTGACCACATAAATGTGAGTATAAATATTGTTAATGATTTTTTTCCTTCAAATAGTCATGCTATAATAATCGAATTTGCTCAAACATATATCATCTGATGTGAAATATTACTATATTAATGTATTCTATATTAATGTCATTTACGCCAACAATGCTTGACCAACGAATCAATGAAACGAGGTCGTCTTGAAGAACATTTGAAGGCGAAACATAGTGCTCATATTATGTCAGATTTGAATTAATTTCAAACGTTAAAGACAAATTTTGAAAAAGAGCAACATTAAAGTCCCTGTTTACTGCTCATACTGCAACTGTCAATCGTACTCTTAAGGCTAGTTATCACATTTCCTTACTCATTGCTAAATGTGGAAAAAATCATACTATATGAGAGAAATTAATCAAACCATCAATATCATCATTTCTTAAAACGGTTCTGGAAAAAGATGACAAAGAGGTGAAAGCTATGCCACTCAGTAACAATACTGTAAGCAAAAGAAAAAACGAAATAGGGAAGATATTGAAATACAACTTGTTGAAAAGCTGAAAACAAGAAAATTCTCAGTGCAAATGGATGAATCAGCTTTGAGAGACAGTGTTGATAAGTAGTATTGATAACTTATGCAAGATATATTGATAATGGGGATTTTTCTGAAAAAAATGTTGTTCTGTAAATCATTAGAAAGCACCCCTACCTCTAAAGATGTATATAATAAGCTAAAAAATTACTTATATGTCATAAATATACCAATTAAAAATAGAACATCTTGTGCCGCAGATGGTGTTCCTAATATGATAGGCAAGAAGAATGGCTGCTTACAATTGCTGAAAGATGAGAATCCAGAAATGCTTTTCGTGCATTGTGTTATTCACAGGGAAAATTTTGTAGCTAAAAATATTTCGCCTGTTCTAAATGAAGTACTAAATTCAGTTATAAAGTAATTCAATGCTATTAAAGCTAATACCAAATGTAAGCGTATCTTCAAGCTATTTTGTTAATGTGAGACTTTTACTTCACACTGAAGTAAGATGGCTCTCGAAAGGAACTGCTTGAAAAGATTTATGGAACTATTTGATACTCTTAGTGATTTTTAAGCGACAAACCTGAAATAAAGTATCTGTTAACGGTCGATAGTAAAGCATTTGTGAGTTATTTAGCCGATATCTTTGAAAAACAAAATATATTAAATAACCACCTTCAAGGAAGAATAAAACTCTTGCTGATGCAAAAGCTAAGATATTTGGTTTTATTACCTTTATTGAACTATGTCAGAAATATATTTGCAACAAACATTTTGAATAGTTTCATTGGCTCCAGAAATGTGAAGTGACTGATATCGCTATACTGATACTTGTTATTGTCTATCATCTGAAAATTCTATCGGCTGATTTAAAAGAAAGATTTTCTGATTTGAAACAAATTGATAGCAGTCAATGTTAGTGTATTTGTCTATTTCAAATATGCAGTGTCAAGAAGAACTCACAGATATGCAAAATGATGAGTCAGTTAAAACTTCATTTAATATAAAAGTAGCAACGGCATGGCTTTGTGAGGAAACATAAATCAAATATACAAATTCAACCAAATGTGCAAGAAAACGTATTACCATTTCTATCTTCATATTTAACTGAATGTGGATTTAGTACCATAACTGATTTGCTGCTAAAAAAAAGAAATTGGTTGAATATAACACAATGGGAGACTTGAGACTGAAGCTAACTAAATTTGAACCTAACATCAAATCTCTTTTCAGCATACATCAAACCCAAGGATCTCACTAAGTGTAAGTAATAAATAGTTACTAATAATTAAAATAATATAAAAAAATATATCATTAACATGATATCGTACTTGAATTTCTGTTCTCCATTATATGTTTTAAAAATTTACTTACTGTTTTTCCTAAACAATTTCCTAGTGATTTCTTCCTAAAGCTTATCATTTAAGTTTCTTCAGTGAACAATTCAATTTTTGGAAAATAAATTTTTTTGTATATGTTACATAGGAAGGGGGGATACGGATTTTGAAAGGCTTTGGTGGGGCATGGCACAAAAAAGGTTGGGAAACACTGCTGTAAAGGATACGCTACGATTTTCATTTCACACTAACCACTATGCATATTTTAACCCTTAGAAACCGGGCTTCCGATATTTCGGGATTGAATGCAAACAGTGCAAATCCCAAGCTCCCTAAATATCTGTCTGAGACGATTTTATCATTATTTTTCGGTATTCTATAATAAATTGTGTACAAATGTGACGTCAAACACAACCCATGTGTTCTGTATGGTTTAGCAATATGGCGGACGCTGTTGTGGTATTTTTTTGTGGTACTGATCAGGTTTAATAAGAATTTAATGAGAATGAAATACAACCAACCACCACTAACAGCATACAATAAAAGAGATCGGGTACTAGAGCTAAGGGAAGACCAAGAAAAGATGGATAGACAATATCAAGATCACACTACATAAACACGGATATAACACAACAAGGGCGACTCATCTGGCCCTAGAACGCAAATTAAAACTCCCATCCCTACGCTTAATGGCAAGAATGGACAGCCAACTACATCTTCCACCTGGGAATAGACTCATAAGGTAATTAGTTAAGTATTTTCATGATGAAAAGATGTTCTCAAAATTTAGGAAATGGTCGCTTAAAAAGTATAACAACAGAACAAGCAGCTGTTGAACTTGTTTTGAATGAATCTGAAGGTAAATTAGACTTGTAACGTGATGATGATGGTTATTGGTTATTGGTTACTAAACTGACGTCATTGCACTCCGGGCAGACCCATAGGTGCTCAGTCTCCCCAACAGATATCGAAGAGTATGCATACTGATGGTTCCTGTGGCTCGCTGATTAAACACACTCTCACTCTGCCTCTCAGGCATCCAGTTCGACTTGAACAACGGGTAACTCCAAACTGCTAAATCGCTTGATCGATTCAACATCGATTTTAGTGTCCTCATCCAACAGAGAGTCTCGAAGAGACCGAAGAATATCCCCTTATCCATCTTCAACTCCCCCAACAATCGATGCTGTTGATGCAAGCCTATCCGCTCTCTCATTACCGTAAACACCCGCATGCCCAGGACAGTATATCCACGTAAGCCGCTGGAGGTAATTGTAACGTGATTATTCTGATAATGATATCGAAAGTTAATTAGACGATCATGTAGACAATGAAGAATAGTGTCAATCGATTGATATTCAAACTGTATATGTTCAATTTGGAGAACAATCTACATATACGGGAGTACTTATAATATGCCCACATATTATATCAAGTAAATTAAAAAGTTTAGTTTTCTGCAAATAGATAAGCAGGAATAACGGAGACGGTGGATAAGTCAATAACAAATTATTTAAGTTTGCTAAATTAGCTAGTTACAACATGGAGGCGCATGATGGAAGAGGAACTGGACACCGCATCTCTGACGTGGGCTCTGCGCTGAAGGTTGCACGGGACAGGAGAGCATGGAAAGTCCTTTCTGAAGCCCCATGTGTCACTAGGCATGACGGGATTAAGTAAGTAAGTAAATTAGTTAGTTAGTTCCTTTTGTGTCAAAGGTGGCACATAGGGCAGAGGTTTTAGATCTCCATGTAATGCGGTTCGTTGCTAGCAGTTGGAGATCTCGAATGGTTTTACATCCCAATAGTTTACTTTCACACTGTTTACTATTTAATAAACTAGAACGGGTAGCCATTTCACATTAGGTATTTCACATTAGGTATTTCTCATTACGTATTTCACATTAGGTATTTCACATTAGGTATTTCTCATTACGTATTTCACATTAGGTATTTCACATTAGGTATTTCACATTAGGTATTTCACATTAGGTATTTCTCATTAGGTATTTCACTTACGTATTTCAATTACGTATTTCACATTACGTATTTCACATTAGGTATTTCACATTAATAGAGCGTTACACATTTAGATCAATCCTCTGTTTCTGAAATATTGGGGTTTTCAAGATTGAGGATTATTAGGCCTCAGATTAACTGATCATAGCAAGTACAAAGAAAACAACACCTTCCATCTTGGAACCGGAAAACCCGCTTAATTATTGTGTTTTAATATAACTCTGATATGGGCTGTTTTTGCTCAAGGGAGTTAGTTTTTAAGGTGCAGGTGGCCAGGGTTCAACAAGTACACTCACTAAGCACTAATCTATCAACTATGCACATATTAATTCTTTGTGGACCAGGAGCCACACTAAGTGACGTTTTTACTCTACAATGGCTTTTACCCTGGTCTACTAGGAGTTAAGCAAGTTTACTCCTCACTAACTACTTATGTTATCGCAGCTATCAGAGGCTGCTGTGTATTCCTCACTAATTACTTATGTTATCGCAGCTATCAGAGGCTGCTGTGTATTGCTCACTAATTACTTATGTTATCGCAGCTATCAGAGGCTGCTGTGTATTCCTCACTAATTACTTATGTTATCGCAGCTATCAGAGGCTGCTGTGTATTCCTCACTAATTACTTATGTTATCGCAGCTATCAGAGGCTGCTGTGTATTCCTCACTAATTACTTATGTTATCGCAGCTATCAGAGGCTGCTGTGTATTCCTCACTAATTACTTATGTTATCGCAGCTATCAGAGGCTGCTGTGTATTCCTCACTAATTACTTATGTTATCGCAGCTATCAGAGGCTGCTGTGTATTCCTCACTAATTACTTATGTTATCGCAGCTATCAGAGGCTGCTGTGTATTCCTCACTAATTACTTATGTTATCGCAGCTATCAGAGGCTGCTGTGTATTCCTCACTAATTACTTATGTTATCGCAGCTATCAGAGGCTGCTGTGTATTCCTCACTAATTACTTATGTTATCGCAGCTATCAGAGGCTGCTGTGTATTATGATTGGGACAGAGGCTGTAGTAAAATATTATGTTGTAACTTTATTTTACTTGTTCATTGATAGAATATTTTGAATCTAAGTATGTATCATGTTCTAGTTTGTAATATTTTTTGTATGTGTTTACATGCTGTTGACCAGACTTTACTGTTGTCTTTCTGGCTAGTATAGGTTTCTCTCTCTCTCTCTCTCTTGTGATTGTTCTTAAGTAGTTTTTATCATTCTATTGTGATATATAAACAGCCGAACATCAGAACAGGATGTATGTGCACAGCCTTCAGTATCAATTGGAGCTCAAGTGCTTATCCTTTGGTGGTGTGTTCGATTTCAACCAGCGTTTACTGGGTTCGCTCTCCGCTAGCCTTTGTTGTCCCAGCCAATACCCACAAGGCAGCAGGTTGCTGTCTTTCAGGGCAGTGACCCGTAGACGACCTGCCCTTCTAGGCTGATGAGCGTCATCTTGAGTGTTTAGGATTCAATATTCCTTGTGGATTGATTGATTGATTGATTGATAGACCATCATCATTGCACTTTGATGAGTAACCATATGTGCTCCGATCTCTTTCTTAAACAGGAAGATCTCACTCGATATATATTTGAAGATGGCGAAGATATTTTTGTAAGAAGTTTACATTTAATCTTCTCTAATGAATTTTGCCTCAGCAGCGGCTTTCCAGCCTGCTCTTCTTGATTTTGAAATGCCAAGGGTTCTTTTACGTGCTCAAATTGAACACAGGACCTACGTTTTATTTTTATCATCCGTCTCCGATAGGGTTAGGAACTCTACCTCACCTACACTGAGATCAGGAATCTCTGGAAAAATATCCAGATGGCTCCATGGAGAAGTGAACCTGGTACCTTTGGCTTGAGAGATGAGCGCCTAACCTCTACAACACAGAGACCCCTGATTCCTTGTGTACGTTTACATTATATTGATCAGACTTGATCAATCTTCCTAACTAGTCTAGGTTTCATATTGGTGTTGGTATTCACTATTTTGATATCCTTTTATGATTTCTATCTATATTCTCTTTGTGTCCCGATTGACACATAAGGCTTTCCACAAGAGACTCACACTGTTGTCGTTCTGCTACCTTTCTACCGTCTCCCACGTCAGGCCGCACTCCTTCAACTCTCTCAACCTTTTCTCCACGTTTACGTTGGACGTCCAGGTCTTCTCTTCCCATCCGCTGTCCATCTAGGAGCTGTCCTAGTCAATGCCCCCACTGGCATACAACAAACATGTCCAAAACCACTACATCTTCTATGAAATTACATAATTTGAATTTATTGGTGATGGTTCATGATCTGGTTGGATAGTCTATAGACAGATGTGATGCCCACCTGCCCAGCTTGTTCGTAGCGTGTTGGATGATGGGGACAAGCCCCCTGTGAGTGCGGGTTTAATTCCGCGGGCTGGCAGAAAAGTCACAGGTTCTCCAGATTTATGGTGTTCGTGGCACCGAACCAAAGGTTACGATGTCCATGGCACCGAGCCGAAGAGCTAAAAGCTCAAGTGCTTCTGGATCGAAAGAGAAAGAAAAAAGACAGATGTGATATTTGTATGATCGTGTCTCTAGACCAGTAGTTCCCAAACTGTTTGAAGTCGTGGTACACTTGAAGTTCTAAAAAAAATTGTCGAACTATAAAACAAAAACTTAATAAATAAGATACAAAAGAAATACAGAAATAATTGGAAAAATCCACAGCCTTTATTCATCATTTAAATTCTGCCTTTAAGACGCATGGATATAGCGTGTTAACACGTCTTTAACCCAAAGAGGATAGATAATAATAGACAAGTAAATACGTCTTTAGCAGCGAAACGTTAAAAAAGCCAATTATTCAATAAAATATTGTATGCAAAAAAGTCAAAACTTCCACTATTTGCTAAAAAATTGCTTCGCTGGTACCCGCGTTGCTGACCCCTGATCTGGGATTTCCTAGTGCACATCTATGAATGTCACTGGGCACACTGGTACGCTTAGTCTCACCCTTTGAGAACTACTGCTGTAGACTTTGAAGTATATTGGGGAATACAAAGTTCAGCCCCAATTTTTTTATTGTCCATCTGTACATGATTGGTGATGTGGTCAGCGTCACGCCAGTTGCTTTTAGAACTAAGTGCTTTTCTGGTACCCAGTTGAAACTGGGTCAACCGAAGAGCGATTAAAAAAAAGAATTCCACTCCCACTGGGGAATTGAACTCTGATCATCTAGACAGTGGTTCTCAATCTTCCTGATGCCGCAACCCTTTAATACAGATCCTCATGTTGTGGTGATCCCCAACCATAAAATTATGTAACAATATTTATTTCTAATTATGATAAATATGTGTTTTCTATAGGTACATATTTCTAATTATGATAAATATGTGTTTTCCGATGGTTATAGACGACCGCTGTGAAATGGTCGTTTGACCACCCCAAAGGGGTCACGACCTACAGTTTGAGAACTACTCTCCTAGAGAACATACAATCTATCTTAAAACAAAAAAGACATATAATATATATTATGGCTTTGATTGAATATGTTGTTCATTATTTTTCTGTCTTCTTTGGGCCATCTTTCAGTCTTGAACATATGCTCTTGAAATGTTGCATGAAGGAAATAATTCGCAATTTTATAGAATGCACTTAATTGGTTTTTTTTAAAAATGTTGAAATTTCATTACATCCAAAATATGAGATGACACTGCATCAGATAAAGACAATAGAGATAGACTGACGGTGTTGGAAATCTATTGGGTCAATCTTCATTAACTCATTGTGGACCAGATGCCACACTATGTGGCTTTGGGTTGGATGCCTTTTTACCAGGAGCCACACTAAAGGCCGCTTTTTATTTTAAAAACAATGGTTTGTAAGAACATGGATTTTGTCCTGGTCCACAAGAGTTAAGGAGATGGCACTTGATCTCCATCTGATATAGATAGACTATGTATGGACTCATTACAGTCCAGTCCTTATTGGGAGATGGCACTTGATCTCCATCTGATATAGACAATATTATGAGACCCATTACAGCCCAGTCCTTATTGTGGAGATGGCACTTGATCTCCATCTGATAAAGACAATAGACAGACAGGTTGGACACACATTTATCCTTCGTTAGGAGATGGCACTTAATCTCCATCTGATATAGACAATATTATGAGACCCATCACAGCCCAGTCTTTATTGTGGAGATGGCACTTGATCTCCATCTGATATAGACAATATTATGAAACCCATCACATCCCAATCCTTATTGTGGAGATGGCACAACTTACTAAATACATTTGTCGACTAGCTAATCTATAGTGGACACATTATGGTCAGCCTAGTCTAGTCCGGCCATCCTTGTCCCAGTCCATTGACCACTTTTATCAATTTATTAACATTGACTTATATTTATACTGTATACAATAAAATATGGAACTGCAAGTTATATAGTATTAAAACTAAATTACGAATTTCCAATTCAAATGTTGTATTAATCCTGACATATGTCAGCGAGAGTTGGAAAATGACTAAAGATATAGAAAGCAAATTGAATGCATTTGAAAATAGATGTCTGCGAAAAATAATGAATATAAGATGGGACGAATTCAGGAGAAGTGATGAAATCAGAGACATGTCTGGTCAACCACTAGTGACAACTGTTATAAGAAGGCGAAGATGGAGATATGTTGGACACACCTTGAGGAGAAATGATCAACGAATATCAAAGCAGGCATTGAAGTGGGATGCAAAGAGTTCCAAGAAAGAGAAGACGACCTAGGGAGACCCTGAAATGAACATTGCTGAGAGAGGCAAGAAATATAAATCTCAATTCCACGGAAGAGATTGAGCAGGTTGTCTTGGATAGAGCGGTATGGAGAAATTACTTGCAGACCCTATGTAACTTATAATGGCACAAGATAACTGATTATTATTATTATATATATATATATAAAGAACATGTGAAAAACGAAGTGCATGATGTCATAAAAAATGTGCTCTATAGTCAATTGTGACGCAATATGCAGTGAAGGACTGTTGTCTGTAGGGTTTTAAAGCCGAAGGAATGACTTCATTGCACCGGGTTTTACCCATTATGGCTCGGTCCCTCTCCGCAGAAATGGCACGTCACCTGCCTAGAGTATTGCACAAAGCACGAACTCCGTAACTTCGGCAAAAATCCTAGGGGTCTCTGGAAAAAACTGCACTCGTGAACAGAAGGCCCAGTCCGGATTCAAACCTACGACCTTCGACTCGCAAGGCAAAGGGTTAACCACTCAGCCACAGAGACCCTGGGGTAATTCTTTTCACTCAAACCATAAAGGTATTTTCAATGGAAGAAATATCAACAGACAAGTTGCAGAAGGTATATTTGACAATATGACGAAACATGTACAGACATATCTTGAAGCCTGTGGTGGATATTTCAAACATCTGTTATAATGAATATTTCATTTGTTCTTTCCAGTTTACCAAAAACAACGGTAGAACATAGCAGTAACTAATTTCACTACTTTGTTTTAACACATTTTCTGATTACGTCATGTAATTCATTTCTTCAAGTTGTTGTACATATAAAGTGTAGTGAGACTTTAAAAACACCCTGTATGCATTTCACCACATATATTCATCTACGTAAATAAACATGTCTTCGTGGTAGAGAGAAAGAAGATATAGTAATCAACTTCTCATGGGTACGGTGAGCAAGTGGACTTTGGGATGGCTGCTGCGGCGGAGGACAGAGAACGAATGGGAATGCCCAATGTGCCATGACGTCGATCGAATAACATAACATTTGACCAAACATGAGATGTACTTATTGTATCACTGTTTTATACACAATCAGACATATATATATATTTGTTGGTGTCTGTATGTACTATTGCTATCCTTAATTTCACCAATTTTTTTCTTTTTAATTGTTTGAAATATTCTCGATATATTCAATGTTGTCTCATCTATTTATTTTATTAACTTTTTTTCTGGCCAGTATTTTTGTTTGAAAATGTATTTTTCTATTTATTAAAAAAAACAACTTATGAGGGGCACCCAAACATCTGACCAGCTTTCAACGAAGATAAAGGGTATTCTCGTTCTCACTTGCGCAAGTTATGCATACATATAGGTGTGGCAAGATGGAAAAACTATATCAGAACCCCCAGTAGATTAATCAACCAACACAAAACGGGTTATGACACACACTGAGGAAACCCCTAACAGCATCACAAGACAGGCTCTCCGATGGAACCCCAGGGCAATAGAGGTAGGGGAAGACCCAGGAACACCTGGAGACGGAATGCAAGAAAATGGAGAGTGGAGAGATCTGGAATAAGCGGGCTTGGAAGGCCTTGGATAGGCGGGCTTGGAAGGCCTTGGATAGGCGGGCTTGGAAGGCCTTGGATAGGCGGGCTTGGAAGGCCTTGGTTGAGGACCTATGCTTCCCTAGGGTGAAGGGTGAAGAAGAAGAAGACAGAACGGAGTTGCTAGTCTAAACACACTGACATATATGCTTGGGGGAGATCAGAGCAGTAATGGACATGTCCGATGAAGATTATCCTCAAATGAACAATGAACTGGCAGCTAAACAACAGATGATCAACAGCATTTTCATGTCTAAGAAACGCTGGCGATGGATAGGACATACATTTAGAAGACCGACCAGAAGCATTACAAGATGGGCACTGTTTTGGAACCCGCAGGGAAATAGAAGTAGGGGAAGGTCTAGGCAGACCTGGCGAAGAGAGCTGAAAGATAATATTAAAAGGATAGGTAAAACATGGAAAGAATTGAAAGGAATGGCAAGAGAGAAATAGATGGGAAAAGAAGTATGTTGAAGATCTGTGCTCTGTTGGGAGCTGAAAGATGAAGACAAATATATTTATGCCTACTTTGTATTACCAAAGCCAAACATGGACACCTCTGAAGTCGACGAAGGTCCACCTCTGAAGTCGGCGAAGCTCCACCTCTGAAGTCGGCGAAGGTCCACCTCTGAAGTCGGCGAAGGTCTACCTCTGAAGTTGACGAAGGTCCACCTCTGAAGTCGGCGAAGGTCTACCTCTGAAGTTGACGAAGGTCCACCTCTGAAGTCGGCGAAGATCCACTTGGTCGCGAAGATCCACTCTGAAGTCGCGAAGATCCACCTGAAGTCGACGAAGGTCCACCTCTGAAGTCGGCGAAGGTCCACCTCTGAAGTCGGCGAAGGTCCACCTCTGAAGTCGGCGAAGGTCCACCTGCATGGCGAATGACACCATTCAAATGGTAAAGCAGGCTTTCAACGCATAAATTTGTTAAAGTCGCCAAACCAGGCGTCATGGTTAAAGCCCGAATTCACAGCTGGTGAACAAAGAAGTAGATGGTCAGTAACATCTTGTACCCATCGTCAGTAGGGGATCACGCGCGAGAGAGAAAGAGAGAGAGAGAGAGAGAGAGAGAGAGAGAGAGTGAGTACCCATCGTCAGTAGGGGATCGCGCGAGAAAGAGAGAGTACCCATCGTCAGTAGGGGATCATGCGCGAGAGAGAAAGAGAGAGTACCCATCGTCAGTAGGGGATCACGCGCGAGAGAGAGAGAGTACCCATCGTCAGTAGGGGATCCCCGAGAGAGAGAGTACTAACGTCAGTAGGGATCGCACGGAGAGAAGAGAGAGTACCCATCGTCAGTAGGGGATCGCACGAGAGAGAAAGAGTACCCATCGTCAGTAGGGGATCGCGTGAGAGAGAGAGAGCGAGAGTACCCATCGTCAGTAGGGGATCGCGTGAAGAGAGAGAGCGAGAGAGTACCCATCGTCAGTAGGGGATCGCGTGAAGAGAAAGGCAGAGAGTACCCATCGTCAGTAGGAGATCGCACGAGAGAGAAAGAGAGAGTACCCATCGTCAGTAGGGATCGCGAGAGAGAAAGAGAGTACCCATCGTCAGTAGGGGATCACGCCGAGAGAGAGAAGTACCCATCGTCAGTAGGGGATCCACGAGAAGAGAGTCACCAACGTCAGTAGGGGATCGCACGAGAGAGAAAGAGAGTACCATCGTCAGTAGGATCGCATGAGAGAGAAAGAGTACCCATCGTCAGTAGGGATCGCGTGAGAGAGAGAGCGAGAGTACCCATCGTCAGTAGGGGATCGCGTGAGAGAGAGAGAGCGAGAGAGTACCCATCGTCAGTAGGGGATCGCGTGAGAGAGAAAGGGCGAGAGAGTACCCATCGTCAGTAGGAGATCGCACGAGAGAGAAAGAGAGAGTACCCATCGTCAGTAGGGGATCGCGTGAGAGAGAAAGGGCGAGAGAGTACCCATCGTCAGTAGGAGATCGCACGAGAGAGAAAGAGAGAGTACCCATCGTCTTCTAGGTCTTCCTCTCATTCTTCTTCCAGGCACCATTCCTCCAAAATTATCTTCTCTAGGCACGCATGTCATTTTTCCTATTAGTATATCCATATATATATATATATTTAAATATTGGGTGGATACATGCAAGAACTTTTATAAGAAAGTTTGTAATATCAATAAATACTGTTTTATTTATATCCATTTGAAAAAGTATCAGCTTCAGTCTTTTGGAAATGTGAATTATTTTGTTTTGTTCTTTGTAAATGTCATGTGTTCTTTGGAAAATGTATTCTATGTACTGTTTCGTAATATGGAAAATATTTTTCTATGTACTGTTTCGAAATGTGGAAAATATGTTCTATGTACTTTTTCATGATATGGAAAATATTTTCTATGTACTGTTTCGTAATATGAAAAATATGTTCTATGTACTGTTTCGTAATATGAAAAATATGTTCTATGTACTGTTTCGTAATATGAAAAATATGTTCTATGTACTGTTTCGTAATATGAAAAATATGTTCTATTTACTGTTTATTCATCTACTGTTTATTTCTGTTGGAAATGTTCAATGTACTTTTTATTAAATGCCACAATCAAATACACTTAAACAAACTCCAAGCAGTTCACATTCAAAAGAATAACGGCACTCAAGATCACATGTTTAACTGTACTGTGTCCACTCGTTGGGGAACTTCTGTATGCGGTCTATACAAAATTGTGTTTATGTTAAAAGCCTTCAAATCTTGTTTACAGACACTCTTATATCACAGTTGGGGGTCTTTCAGTACAACACTTCCCAAGATATATGTTCTCCATAAAGGAGATCCTTGTGTTATTTGGCCATCTTCCATGGCGCAAGATGGACAATGTTCCCACCATAGATGTTTCTTATGAGGTGGTTTACAATGAAGAAATGTCTGTTCTCTCAAGTACACATTCTACTCTCTCAAGTACACATTCTACTCTCTCAAGTACACATTCTACTCTCTCAAGTACACATTCTACTCTCTCAAGTACACATTCTACTCTCTCAAGTACACATTCTACTCTCTCAAGTACACATTCTACTCTCTCAAGTACACATTCTACTCTCTCAAGTACTCATTCTACTCTTTCAAGTACTCATTCTGCTCTCTCAAGTACCATTCTCTCTCTCAAGTACCATTCCCGCCTCTCTCAAGTACCATTCTGCTCTCTCAAGTACACATTCTACTCTCTCAAGTACTCATTCTACTCTTTCAAGTACTCATTCTGCTCTCTCAAGTACACATTCTACTCTCTCAAGTACTCATTCTACTCTCTCAAGTACTCATTCTACTCTCTCAAGTACCATTCTGCTCTCTCAAGTACTCATTCGCCTCTCAAGTCACCATTCTGCTCTCTCAAGTACCATTCTATCTCTAGTACTAATTCTACTCTCTCAAGTACCCATTCTACTCTCTCAAGTACTCATTCTACTCTCTCAAGTACTCATTCTACTCTCTCAAGTACTCATTCTACTCTCTCAAGTACACATTCTGCTCTCTCAAGTACTCATTCTGCTCTCTCAAGTACTCATTCTGCTCTCTCAAGTACACATTCTGCTCTCTCAAGTACTCATTCTGCTCTCTCAAGTACACATTCTGCTCTCTCAAGTACCCATTCTGCTCTCTCAAGTACCATTCTGCTCTCTCAAGTCACCATTCTGCTCTCTCAAGTACCATTCTCTCTCTCAAGTACCATTCTGCTCTCTCTCAAGTACACATTCTGCTCTCTCAAGTACTCATTCTGCTCTCTCAAGTACTCATTCTGCTCTCTCAAGTACACATTCTGCTCTCTCAAGTACTCATTCTGCTCTCTCAAGTACACATTCTGCTCTCTCAAGTACTCATTCTACTCTCTCTCAAGTACCCATTCTACTCTCCTCAAGTACCCATTCTATTTTCTCAAGTACCATTCTCTGCCTCTCTCAAGTACTCATTCTGCCTCTCAACTCATCGTACCCACCATTCTGCTCTCTCAAGCACCCATTCTACTCTCTCAAGTACTCATTCTGCCTCTCAAGTACTCATTCTGCTCTCTCAAGTACCATTCTACTCTCAAGTACCATTCTGCTCTCTCAAGTACTCATTCTAGCCTCTCTCAAGTACTCATTCTGCTCTCTCTCAAGTACCATTCGCCTCTCTCAAGTACTCATTCTGCTCTCTCAAGTACTCATTCGCCTCTCTCAAGTACTCATTCTGCTCTCTCAAGACTCACTACTCATTCTACTCTTCAAGTACCATTCGTCTCTCAAGTACACATTCTGCTCTCTCAAGTACTCATTCTGCTCTCTCAAGTACACATTCGCCTCTCTCAAGTACTCATCTCAGCTCATCCTCTCAAGTACTCATCTGCCTCTCTCAAGACTCATGCTGACTTCATTATATGACAAGAATGTCTTTGGGGTCTCAGTGAGGTAAAGGTTTGATACCTCTTACTTTAAAGGTTTGCCATCAGGATTTCTCCCTGAGATTACTGATCTCAGTTTGTAATCCTATCGGAGATCGACGATACAACTTAGATCTTGTGTCGCCCGAGTGGTTACCGGGGCCCAAATTTGGGGTGTAAAGAATAGAACCACTGTTACCTGCCACACATGTCGTAAGATGCGACTAAGGAGGAATGGATGAAATCGGATGCAGATGTCCTAAACGTGTAGAAGTATATGCGTTTAGGGGCCTACCAAACCAATGTGCAAATATACACGTTCTTGGCAAAGATCAAACATATCACAAAGAGTGATTAAAATTTGGGCGTAAAGAATGAACGCAAAGAAGAAGAAGAAGAAGCGTTGGTACACATTACTGAGGATTGCCTTGTTTGATCTGATTGATATTTGATTGTTAAACAACATTGCTGCTGTTTGTTGCCAATACATGTTCTGATTATTCTAAGATTTTTGCCGTCTATGTTTCAAGTAATTACAATATGATCATATTCTGCTGTTTTTCTTCTTTTGTCGTCACACTGCTACCTTGTTGTTGCCCAGTGTCGCAGTTTTCTGTTTTTGTCTTGTGCTGTTCTAGTGGCTTGAGTGATAGTTATATTTTTGCTCTTTGACATGATTCTGCTATGCCATCTAACCATCTTTTCTGTGGTCTTCCTCTTGCAATTCTTCCCTGATGTTCTGTTGTAGAAGACTGTATACTGGGGAGTGTGGATGCATTCTTATTAAGTGACCAAACCACTTCATTCTTTGTTTATCTATGTAATTCTTCTTCTTCTTTGCGTTTGTTCTTTACAACCAATTTTAATCATTCTTTGTGATATGTTTGATCTTTGCCAAGAACGTGTATACGTTGCACATTGGTTTGGTAGGCCCCTAAACGCATAGACTTCTACATGTTTAGGACATGTGCATCCGATTTCAGCCAAACCTCCATACCCGCCTCTTACGGCCTGCGTGGCAGGAAACAGTGGTTCTATTCTTTACACCCCAATTTAGGCCTCTTTAACCACTCGGGCGCAATGTGATTCAAGGAAGGTTCTGTGTTAACTTTCTTATGCTGATGTTGGTGACTTTTAGAAGGTGTCTTTTCTGGTGTTGTTGGTAACTTTTCAAAGGCCGCGCATTTCACGTTTAGTTATTTTTTGTGACTGCACTTTGCTGTTTTTACACTTCAAATATGACTTTGTGTAAGAAACTTATATAACACATGTGTTTCTAATTTTATGGATATCTATTATTTTATATATTTATGTCTGTTATTATATTTATATACAGAGTTACGAATACCGGCATCAGAGAAAAGGTTGGAACAAGACCGTGCTTGAATTATATAGCGAAACAGAGAATGAAGTGGTTTGGCCACTTAGTAAGAATGCGAACAGACCAAACTGTCTATGAAGCTTTCCACAACAGAATACCAGGAAGAAAGGCGAGAGGAAGACCGAGGAAAAGGTGGATAGATAACGTAATTGAATTCTGCCAGGGGACTAAGAAAACCATCACACAAGTCACCAGAGAAGCACAAGATAAATACATAAAACCACCACATTGGTTTAATAACCCGGTAACAGTGTGCAGACAAAAGTTGAATTCTTCCAGGGGACTAAGAAAATCATCACACAAGTCACCAGAGAAGCGCAAGATAAATACATAAAGCCACGACACTGGGTTAACAACCCGGTAACAGTCTTCTTCTTCTCTTCCACCATTTACTTCTTTATGGAAGTGTTGGGGGAAATGTAGTGATCTTGTGTGTGCTTTTTTAAGGCACTTTGTAAGTTGATATTTATGTTCGTAAGGCTGTTCTTGATGCCGTCGCTCCATCTTTGCGTGGTCTTCCTCTTGCATTGTACTCATTATACTTTTTCTGTGTGGCTCTCTGTGGTAGGCGATACCAGGGCATTCTGGTCAGTGTCCAAACCATTTAATCTGTTGTTCTTTTATGAACAACAGATTAAATGGTTTGGACTTAACAGTGTGCTGACAAAAGTAGAAGATATATATTATTTATATGACAGCTGAAGAGGCAGGATATCTGGCGTACGAGAGAGAGAAATTTCGGAGAACTGTTGGGGTGGCAAAGCTCTGCTCAGGACAAGCTATTTGATATCTATTCTTTAAATATTTATATATATATATTAGTGATATATTTTTATAATCTTATTTATATCTATTATTTATATATTCATCATCATCATTATCATCAAATAGTTTGCCCGGAGCAGAACGTTGTCATCCTAATAGTTCTTTGGAATTTCTCCCTCTCATAGATCAGATGTTCCGCCTCTGCAGCAGTCATGCTCAAACCCTCAGTTACATCCTGAATCCATTTTCTCCGTGGTTCTCCTCTTTGCCATGATGTCTCGTCCCATAAAGATCTTCTCCAGCCTTCATGTCTCTTTATATATAGAAAATATTTCAATTTACTCATTCTTAATCTTTGTCAAAGTCTATATGTGGTGTTCTGTGACATTCGTCACTTTTGTTGTATCGTTTGCTTGATAAAGGTCTTTTTGGTCGAAACGTTGTTGTGTATTGTCATTGTTTTTGTATTTTGTAAAACTGCAGTGCTTTGTGATTACGTTTTTCGCCATTCTACATAGTTTTACTGCAGTCTCAATCTATATTGACATTCATTCTTATTTGTAGCATCAGCCAGTTTTCTTTGATTTTGAGTTCTTTCTGGATAGATCTATTTGCTTTCTTCTCTGTCCATGATATACGGAGGATTCTTCTGTAACACTTATTCAAAAGCATATATATGTTTTTCCACTACCTTGTTAAATGTCCATTCTTCCCCTGTCTGACATGAGTGTCCTTACAAGAAGCAAAGCTCTTGTTGACTGTCAATAAAGACTACTATATGTTGAATGGCTGAGGGCCACAGAAATGTGGTTTTATAGAAGAATGATGAGAATTACATGGACTGCTAAAATGACTAATGTTAAGGTGCTGAATGAGATCAAGACACAGAGAAAGCTTATCATCAATATAAGAAAGAGGCAGTTATAATTTTTCGGGCATGTTATGAGGAGGGGAGGTTTAGAACACATTGTGACAACTAGGGAAAATCGAGGGTAGACGAGAGAGAGGAAGACCCGAGAGAAAATTTTGGATAGCATTACTTCATGGCACGATAGAGCGTCAATATCCGAGTTGATAGCAAACACCAACGACAGAGATTTGTGGAGATCCATGATCGCCTACGACAGCCGGCACGGCACCTAATGATGATGATATGTTGAATTCCAGTAAGGTAAACAATTCAATGACAAACAAATGACAGGTTTCACAGACACTGTCAAAAACTCACTGAGGGGTTTGTGTGGCATCCATAACTTTCTTTTCTTCAATTCTGTTTTGCTTCACAGCGTCAGGTCAAGAAGAGATTCCTAAAACGGACCTTCTTAGATAGTGTCCTTCGACGCCTCTGTTATCTCTGAGGTTCATCTTTTGCGTAACCAGCCTTTTGCTTTGTATTCATTGTACCGGAGCAGCATTGCTCAGTGAGGTGCACTGTATGTTGGTAATCTGCTTATGAGGCCGAACGATTTAATTTGCTGTTTCTTGATCAACTTTAGTATTGATATTGTATCCACTTTTTTCCTGATGTCTTCATTTCTAAACCAGTTTCTTCTTGTTACCCCCAGCATTCTGTGTAGACACTTCATCTCTGTTGTGACTAGTTTTCTTCTATCATTTATTGTCAGCGTCCAGGTTTGGCACTGGTAGCATAATGTGGGAGAAAGATTGCTCTTTTTGTGCTCATGGTGACATGTTTGTATTTTAAGATGGGCGCCAATTGTCCTATCATTTGATTTGCTTTGTTGCATCTGTGTTGAATTTCATTAGTTATTCTTCCATTTGCTGAAAAAATGCTCCCCTTAAAAATGCTTCAGCATCCATAACTGCAGTAGGAAAAACAGAGATGACAAGCAATAAAACATTCAACAATAGCCCATGGTCTAAGAGCTATCCAACAATAGCCCATGGTCTAAGAGCCATCCAACACTAGCCCATGGTCTAAGAGCTATCCAACAATAGCCCATGGTCTAAGAGCTATCCCAAAACTAGTCCATGGTCTAAGAGCTATCCAACAATAGCCCAATCCAAACCCGAATCAGACTCACCATTCATCTACTGCGCAACCACAGACTGACTTGACCTGAAAATGAAAATCGTGGCATATCCTAAAGGACGTAGCCATCAACTACAGTAAACGAATCGTTGATTTTCTAGGCACCACTTATACGTTCAGTAGTTTGCCATTGCTTTCTGAACGGGTGGCGCCATCGTCCTTTTGTTAAAATCAACGGAAACAATTTGCAAGCAAACTGTCCGCAGCGTGATTCGAACTCAGTACGTCGGGGTTAATAGACCGAGTCACTAACCCCTAGGCCACATCTTTTCTATTGGATGAACAGCGCAACCATCATCACTTCTGGCGGGCGAGAAAAAGATGTTTAGCAATTGTTATGTTTATTGATCTGATAGGATCATCATCATTGTACTTCGATGAGTAACCATTTGTGCTCCGATCTCTTTCTTACACAAGAAGATCTCAGCTGCAGTTCACGAACTCCGAAGCACCGGCGAGGGTCCCCGAAGTAATTTTGAAGATTCTGAAGATATTGTGTTATAATTTTATTTTCAATCTTATTTTAATGAATTTGGCACAGGGAGCGGATTTCCAGCCTCTCTATTCTTTTCGATTTTGAGCTGCCAAGGGTTCTTGAGAAAGTATCAGAAAGAGAATATGATCAGCATCAAACACGATCTGGAGATAGATTGGACACCTACTACGTATGGTGACTCTATCAGGAAAACTGCACTGAGATAGACACGAGAGGGTGAACGAAAACCTTGAAGACCCAAAAAATGACATCATGGAGAATATAAACTGAAAGAAATTAATGGGGTCAAAGGCGCATAGGGACAACCTGACTTGCAACCTGCTGCCTTGCAGGTTGGCTGGGGACAGCCAAGGCTGACGGAGAGCGAACCCAGTAAACGCTGGTTGAAATCGAACACGTCGCCGAAGGATAAGCACTAGAGCTCCAAATGGTACTGAAGATTGTGAACGTATCACACCCGTACTTGGTGTTATGCTGTTTATATATCACAATAAGAATGATCGCTAGGGAGAGAGAGAGAGAGAGGAAGAAATTAATTACAGCTGGAACACAATACAGAGAACTTAGAAGAATAGCATGCATTTATTGCTGTGTTATGTACTTATCAAGAGAGCCGCGGTAGCGTAGTTGTTAGTGAACTCGCTTCTCAAGGCTGGTGGTTTGGGTTCAACTGCTGGGTGGAATTTTTCCCGACCGCGACGGCTCTCAGGTCAACCCAGCCTCAACTGGGTACCAGGGTACCAGACATGCTCTGGGAAAGTAAAGGCGGCCGGCATGATGCTGACCACATCACCCATCGTCTGCCGACGGTCAATGAAAAATACAGGCCTAACACTGTATTGCCCTATATACCACGAGGTATGAAAGGGTTCCTTTACTTTTTTTACTTATGTACTTATCAGGCTAGAGTGGAATATCCAGAGTTTAATTCATTCTGAACCAAATGTCCCACTATATGGCTTTGAGCTGGATGCCTTTTTACCAGAAGTCACTTTAAAGGGCGTTAAAAAAAAAACACCAAATGGCTTGTAAAACATGGGTTTTGCTCTGGTCCACTAAGAGTTAATGGTTAAAAAGTTACGAAGGATGTAAATGTGTGCAACTAAATGTTCTTCCCCCTAGGGAGACATAGGTCCGTAACCATGGCCTTCCAAGCCTTTCTATCCAAGACCATCTTTTCCAGATCTCTCCCCATTTTCTTGCATTCCGTCAGAAGGTGTTCCTATGCCTTTCCTTACCTGTATTACCTTGGGGATTCCATGGGATAAGTGAATGTTCTGCAAAGATTAAAACAATGTCGTCAGCCAAGTTTGGTAAAGTCATTCTCTTCATGGAAGACCAAGGAGAAGATGGACCCAGGATGTAACTGATGGTTTGAACATGACAGCTGCAGAGGTGAGACATCTGGCATATAAGAGAGAAATTCCGGAGGACAGTTGGGGTGGCAACGTTCTGCTGAAGACAAGCTATTAGATGATGATGATGATGAACACAATACAGAGGACTAAGAATAGAGAAGAAGGGTGTATATTTGTTGCTGCCCTAAGCGCCAGGGGCGTCACAGGTTAGAGAGAGATATCCAGAGTTGAATGGTTTAAAAAGTTACGAACGATATGAATGTCAAAGTTCAAAACAATGACTGTCGTCAGTCATATTTGATGAAGACATTCTCGACATAAAGTTGACTTGACTTATTCTTTCCCGCTCCTTGTGGAGCATAGGGTCTCAACAGTTGTTCGCCACTCTTCTCGGTCTCTGGTCGTTCTCTTTATGGTCTCCCAGGACAGTTGAGCAGTCTTCAGTTCTTCAAGGAGACTTCGTCTCCATGTCTGTCTAGGGCGTCCTCTTTTTCGTTTACTCTGCGGGTTCCACTCAAGTGCTTGCCTAGTGATGTTCGACTGTGTCTTCCTTAGGGTATGCCCGAATCATCGCCATTTTCTCCTCTTGACCTGGAACATCATGGGTTCCTGTCCGGTTCTTATCCACAAGTCTGTGGTTGCAACTGTCTACCATCTCAGTCTGAACAAGTCTGTGGTGCTCTATCATACCATCTCAGTCTGAGACTCCGCCGAAGACATCCGTTGACAAAGTTCTGAATCTTATTTGCATTTAATTTGGTGACTCGCCACGTTTCTGAGCCATACAGCAACACAGATTTCACATTTGTATTTAACTTGGTGACTCGCCACGTTTCCGAGCCATACAGCAACACAGATTTCACATTTGAGCTGAATGTCTTGAGCTTTGTCTTCGTAGAGATGACAGTGGACTTCCACACTGGGCGCAAGATAGCAAAGACTTGTCGGGCTTTTCTAATCCTGGCATTAATGTCCTCATCTGTACCTCCTGATTTGCTGATCTTACTCGACATAAAACACATATGCATCCATCCAGTTGCGGCTCGTCACTAAGGGCCAGTGGAGCCGGGCCCCACTACAAATAATGTGTAAAAGGTAAAAAAAAGGAACCCTTTTATACCTCGTGGTATTTAGGTCAATACAATGTTAGGCCTGTATTTTTCATTGACCGTCGCACACGATGGGTGATGTGGTCAGCATCACGCCGGCCGCCTTTACTTTCCCAGAGCATGTCTGGTACCCAGTTGAGGCTGGGTCGACCTGAAGCCGTCGCGGTCGGGAAAAATTCCACGCGCATTGCGGGAGCTGAACCCAGACCACAAGCCTTGCTACAAATAATGTGTACCGTTTATTTATTATTTTATAAATTAAAATATAAAAATCCAAAATCAAGATTTTTTTCCGAAAACGTTTGTCTGACACCCAAACCAAAAATGATCACGAGCCGCCACTGCATCCATCCATCATAACCACTGATACAACATAGAAATCATGAACACAAATCACTCCATATTTTGCATCTCACTACTCTAAGCGTTTGTTTATTTTCTTTTCGCTGGAAGCACAAATACTGTAGGATCAACTATTTTCTTCTTGTTCATTGATCTTTCATCCCTGCGAAGGACACATAGTACTAATGTGGAGAAGGTGAACAAAAAAAATACAAAGACGTCAATACGTGGGGGATAGAGGGATGCATCATACAATACACATATGTTCATTTCTGAACAATTGTAGTAAATGAAATGTAATAACATACAAACATATAAAATACATTGATCACACTCCATTGCTCGAATTAACGTTCCGCCCGAGTGGTTACCGAGTCCCAAATTGGGGTGTAAAGAATAGAACCACTGTTACCTGCCCCGCATGTCGTAAGAGGCGACTAAGGAGGTTGGTCATGGGGCTAGCTACCTCACACCTTAAAAAACACTAGATGGCTACAGAACGGAGAGCGAACCGAGTAAACGCTGGCTGAAACCGACACATCGCCGAAGGATAAGCACCAGAGCTCCAAATGGTGCTGAAGATATGACGTAAAACACACCAATGCTAAGGCTGCATGAATCAGATTTCCACATGAATAGAATTTATGGGAGATCTGGTACATCGATCTGGGCGGTGATCGAGAGAGAAAGAGAATTGAGGTTCCCATCCAAAATGATCCCAACAATCGCTGTATTGTGTATGTAATGTGTATTTGAATTATGTATCGAGTAATGATATTATCGATATAAGGGAAGACTGCAGTAAAACTATGTAGCAATAACGAAACACATAAAAAAGCACTGTAGTATTTTTACAACGCTATAACAATACACAGCAACGTTTCGACCAAAGGTCTTTATCAAGCAAAGGATACAAGAGAAGTGAAGAATTTCACTTCTTACACAGCACAGAACATGTAGAATCAAACAAGAAATTCCTAACGGCACTAAAAATAATTTCGCTTATCTTGTATCCTTTACTTGATAAAGACCTTTTGGTCGAAACGTTGCTGTGTATTTTTTTGTGGTAAAACTACAGTACTTTATTTCTATATGTTTCAAATAATGATAGCAACCGTGGGTCTATCTAAAAACGTGGATTGTGTTCATTACAAATAAATGCATAAATTAACAAATATTTATTTTAAGAAAAAAAAATTGCGTTACCTGTTTAGATTTAGTGCTTTTTCTGTAACGCATTTTAAAAATAGTAACTTTTTTTTAAAAATCAAATTTAGTCAAGATTAGAGAGGTACAGAATTATTTTAAACAAATTCTTTTCAGAGTTTGTGTTCGAGAATTCTCCGGTTCGCTTTTTAAGTTATCGAGAGCCGCGGTTGAGTAGTTGTTAGTGAAATCGCTTCTCAAGGCTGGTGGTCCGGGTTCAACTCCCACAGTAGGTGTGGAATTTTTCCGGACCACGACGGCTCTCAGGTCGACCCAGCCTCAATTGGGTACCAGACATGCTCTGGGAAAGTAAAAGCGGCGGCGTGATGCTGTCAACATGACACATCGTGTGCCGACGGTCAATGAACGATACAGGCCTAACACTGTATTTCCCTATATACCACGAGGTATGAAAGGTTTCCTTTACTTTTACTTTTTATAAGTTATTGGAACGTGGGTTAAAGAGAAGAAGAGGAAGACCACGGAGAAGATGGATTCAGGATGTAACTGATGGTTTGAGCATGACGACTGCAGAGGCGGTACATCTGGCCTATGAGAGAGAGAGAGAGAAATTCCGGAGGACTCTAAGGGTGGCAAAGTTCTGCTCAGGACAAGCTTTTTGATGATGTTGATGAGTTTAAATCGACATTTCTTCTGTATTTTTGTGAATGAATATATTCTTACTTTTCCCATCATATCACATCTATGTTCATCAGTGGCGTAGTTAATTACAGTTCTGTGGTGGGTGATTTGTATGTGATATTTTAACAATTATGAAATAATTATGCACCCACTTTTTGTTACGCCCTGATGAAACTGCAGAATTTTAACGGGAATACCCTGTCACAGTATACCCTGTAGTTGATTGGTTGATTGATAGAACCATCATTGCACTTCGGTGAGTAACCATGTGTGCTCCAATCTCTTTTTTTACACAGGAGGATCTCAGTAAATAATGACGGACTGTGTAGCACCGGCGAGTGTCCCGATGTAATTTAGAAGATGGGGAAAATATTTTAAGAAATGGACAGGTTACAGTCTGGCAGAGTGCAACATCAAGGCGAAAGACAGAGGATGTTGGAGATTCATTGCAGCCAACCTTCGATGTGGAGACAGCACTTGATGATGATGATGAAACTATTTTGTAGGAATTTGTGTTTTAAAAAAAAAATCATTCTTAACGAATTTTGTATTGGCAGCTGCTTTCCAGCCTGCTCATTTCTCACAACCAGGAGGAGGAAGACCACGGAGAAGATGGATTCATCATGTAACTGATGATGTGAGCATGACGGCTTCAGAGGCGAGACATCTGGCTTAGAGATAAAGAGAGAGAGAGAAATTCTGAAGGACTGTAAGGGTGGCAAAGTTCTGCTCAGGACCAACTATTTTACGATGATAATTATACCCGAGCCAACTACACACACGCCACGCAACTACTGCTTTTATTACTGCGCACATATATTTCCGTTCATGTCTTTATTCAGTATTCGCATTCGATTCGCCCATTGAGACTTTTCACAGAACCGTTTTGAAAATTAAAAACAATTCATAAAAAAAACACAAGTTGGTACAGCTCTCTTCTAAATATAATGGATGCATTATTAAAAATAAAAAAACATTAAAAAATTGCGGCTAAAAATGGACCCAACTCGGGTCAAATATCAACCAATGGAAGAAAAACACATAATACTTGGGAACTACTGAATGTACAAGTGATGTGCACGGAAGTAACATATTAATAATAATAATAATAATAATTCAAAAGTGAGAATAACATATAACTGAGACAATGTTGAACATTTATACAAAAATATATCACTCGAGTTGCACAGTTGAAAATTATCACTAGTCATTCCAGTTGAGGTTTTGTAGACAATCTCCAACAACGAAGCATTAATTCAATAAATTAAGTTAAATAAAAACACAGAATTAATTGATTACAATAGCACATGAAATAAATTATGTTGTTAATTAGATGAAGATGTCGGTACAAACCCAAACATTGGCGAAGGGTGATACTTTTCGAACGTCGATTATTCTACTCTAGTAGGATGACGTCCAAGTGGCAAACTCATCCGTTCCACAGTCTAGGGAATGCTACCTTAGTAAATAAAAAGGTGGCAAGAAATCGGATGTGCTGGCTTAGTCACCATAGGCGCATAACATGACACAACGCACAATCGATCTTAGGTTCAGATCACATACAAACAACAAAGAGTGGTCGATACGGAGCGTTCGCAAAAGAAGATGAAGATATGTTGGACACACCTTGAGAAGAAATGATCAACGAATATCAAAGCAGGCATTGAAGTGGGATGCAGAGGGTTCAAGAAAGAGAGCACGACGTAAGGAGACCATGAAACGAACTTTGCTGAGAGAGGCAAGAAATATCGGTCTCAGTTCCATGGAGGAGATTGAGCGAGTTGCCCAGGATAGAGCGGTATGGAGAAATTGCTTGCAGGCCCTATGTAACGTATTGCGGTACAATATGATTTATTATGTCGTTAATTATGGAATATTTCTTATTTTCTATATGCAGTTTATACATGTTTTTTTTAAACTACTGAACGTATATGTGGTGCCTAGAAAAATCGATGACTCGTTTATTGTGGTTTATGGCGTCGTTCTGTGAAGGAAGTGTCACGATTTATATTATTATACATAAGAACAGGACAGGAAACCATGGTGACCCAGGTTAAGAGGAGAAAATGATGATGGGTCGGGCATACCCTATGGAAGATACAGCCGAGTGTTACTAGACAAGCACTTGAGTGGAACTCGCAAGGAACATGGAAAAGAGGACGTCCTAAACAGACCTGGAGACGAAGCTTTTTTGAGTAACTGAAGGGTGCTCGATTATCCTGGGAGACTCTAAAGAAAACAGAGACTGGGAAAAGTGGCGAACAACTGTTGAGGCCCTATGCCCCTCGAGAAATTCTTCTTTGAACGCTCCACATCGACGTCTTGTTAATCTCTATTTGTGGTTTGTATGTGATCCGAGCCTAAGAGCGATTGTACGTCGAACCAATTATACGCCTACATATGTAATCATTTTGTTCCGATCTCTTTCTTACACAGGAAGATCTCAACTGCAGTGCACGAACTCCATAGCAACGACGAGGGTCCCCGATGTAATTTAGAAGATGGTGAAGATATTTTTGTAGAAATTTTACTTTTAATCTTTTCTATTGAATTTTGTCTAGCCAGCGGCTTTCCAACCTTCTCTTCAAGATTTTGAACTGCCAATGGTTCTTTTACGAGCTCAGGAAAACAAATTTCAATTTGTAAAGGCAATAGCACGATTCACCATTTTTATTCATATTTCCACTCATTGTTTTTAATTTATTTCAATTTGAACAAATCACAAGGATTGAAATAACCGAAACACCTAATAAAATAATTGTAAAAAATAGTTGATGTGTAACAAATATATAAAACTTGAGATCTGGGAAAAATGATAGTTGAAAAAAAAAAAGATAAGGAACGTGTATTGTATAAAAGCATTATCATTGATAATCTTCGATATCTGCCGGTGAAGACTGAGCACCTATGGATCTATTATGAGTGGTAATTTTGGCTAAATAACTAATAACCAATCTAATGCATCTGTAGTAAACGAAGTTCCCATTATCATAGCGGGTAATGATTTTGGAAAGCGGGATGTAATCTTGCAAAAACGAGACAACAATCTGCAACTTATATCCCGAGCCAAGCCGGGTTAATTAGCTAGTACATATTATAATTCCAGAAAGCATTTAAAAAGTAAGTTTGGACATGCCAGACAGTGTCGTCTTCGTGGTAGAGAGAGAAGGTATACTAATCAACTTCTCATGGGTACGGTGAGCTAATGGACTTTATGATGGCTGCTGCAGCGGAGGACAGAGTGCAGGGAATTCCCAATGTGCCATGACGTCGATCGCATAACATAACATATCATTTCAAAAAATCATGTTAAAAAAATGTTTTTACACGTTTCTCCCCATAACAGCGGAGAGATCATTTGAGACAATCTAACTTCATGTCACAGACAAAAATCAACAATAGAATTGGTTAACACCAATATGGTTAGAAAGTTATGTAGGTACATAATTGTGTACACCAACAGACAAGACACGTTAACAAAAACGACATCAACGAGATTTTCAGATGTATCATTATACAGGTTGAAAAGAAAGCCAAACACAATCACAGAAAATCCATCCTGGCAACCTTGTAGAATTTGGTCACCGACTTAAACTTAGATTTGGTTTTGTTTTAACTTGCCATGTGTCGTGTTACTGATAGAACTAGGAGGAAGGCGAAAGAGATCTCGGAGGAAGATGAAATAGATTCAGTGGGAAAGACGAAAGAGATTCAGCTGGAAGACAAAGGAAATGTTGACCAACTACAACTTGGTGGGTAAATGAAACTCTTTCGTCTTCCTCCTTAATCTCTTTCGCCTTCCCTCTGGATCTATCTTCGCCCTTCCTCTGGATCTCTTTCGCCTTCCCTCTGGATCTCTTTCGCCTTCCCTCTGGATCTAACGTCGTCATACCCCTGGATCTCTTTCGCCTTCATTCTGGAACTAACTTTGCCCTTCCTCTGGATCTCTTTCGCATTCCCTCTAAATCTAATTTGTCTTCCCACGATCATATTCCCCTACCGGTGATATATTTCTTCCAACCGTAATGGTTCTGAAGTCGATGAAACCTCAATTTGGGTGCCAGCGTTTAGTTTAGTCATCAGATCCTCATCAGCACATGCAATCAATTAGTCCATGCGTGCTCCGATCTACTCATCAGTATCTCTCTCGTGGTGTAGCAACTAACGACACAAGTTCTTAGTTTAGTTTAGTCGTCAGATCATCATCACTGCACATCGAACCAAGTAATTGATACATGCTCCGATCCCTTCTCGGTATGTCTCTCAACATGTGGCAACTAACTACACCGGTTCTTTGTTGGTTTACTATTTCTCTTTGAATTCCAGTATAATGCTCTTGTCCAGCTACACTACATTTGACTTGGTATTCTTGCAGTCTGGTTACGTTTGCATATCCACTACTATTACTTGAATTATTTACATGTCATTAGTACAAGAGAGTGGTGGCGTCTGTGGCCTAGGGGGTCGTGACTCGGTCTATTAACCTCGACGTTCTGTGTTCGAATCACGCTGCGGACAGTTTGGTTGTAAATTTTTTCGCGTGGATTTTTACAAAAGAACGATGGCACCACCCGTTCAGAAAGCAATGGCAAACTACTGAACGTAATAATGTCTAGAAAAATCACAAACAGCGTTAAAAATCTGGGGTTGATTCGCAAAGTCATGTAAAGGATATGCAATTAACTAACTTTTAGTACCAGAGATACACTTGGAAAGAAAAATTTAAAAAAACCAGACAGGTGTGATGTTGACCACACCCCACATCGTGTGCCATTGATTAAAAAATATACAAACCTTACATTAAATCATGTTACTCATTATACCACAGTATATTACAACGAGATCTTTACACACTAAATTTAGTTACAAGAAACATTATATCAGAATTATCATTACTTCTAGACTTGGTAACAAAGTTACGTCAAATGATAAAATTACAAATAAAACAATTAAAAAAAAATTGCAATATTAAGAATGTATAGATCACAAGATTGTGTAAGAATTATGTGAAATATTGACAGAAAAAATGCTAGTTTTATCGAGAATTATGTACAGTTTTATCAAATTAGTACAAATATTAAATTACTTAAAACCATTTATGTACAAGGAATCTTTGGTTCTGTTGGTCATGATTCTAGTTATTATGTTTGATGATGATTTATAACATCTCATTGGTAGCTAAACAACAGATGATCAACATTATTGTTATACCTATGCTGTGCTATCAGGGCCAAACATGGACAATGAGGAAAGCACAGTGATAAAAATAAGGACATGTGAAATGCGGTGTCTTTGAAAAGTTACTAACAACACAAAAAGAGACCAGTCACCAACAACAGCATAAGAAAGAAAGTTGGTACAGAACATTGCTTGAATTACATTGAGAAACAAAGTCACCAACATCAGCATAAGAAGAAAGTTGGTACAGAACATTGCTTGAATTACATTGAGAAACAAAGAATGAAGTAGTTTATTGTCATTCCCCAAGTGCATGATGGAATTAGTTGTCCATTCTTGCCGTTCAGCGTAAGAGTAGGAGCTTTAACCATTTAGCTGCTAAGGACGTATATATACGTTTTTTCCATTCACTTCTAAAGACGCATAAACACGTCTGTTATTATTTCTCCTCTGTGAGCTAAAGACGTGTTAACACGTTATGCATTGCTACTGTCACTGCAGTAGGCGTACATTCACGTTTGTGACCTAGAAACAAATAGTAGCTATTTTTAGCTCAGCCTTTAGAAAGTATGTAGCAGCGAAAGGGTTAATTTGCGTTCCAGGACCAGATGAGTAGCCATTGTTGTGTTATATCCGTGTTTGTTTAACATGCGTTATTTAGTTTATGGGAAAAGAAAACGTGGAAGACCTAAGACTACTCTTCGAAGAACAATCCAACAAGAAAGTAAACTATTGGGATGTAAAACCATACAAGATCTCCAACTGCTAGCAACGAACCGCATCACATGGAGATCTAAAACCTCTGCCCATGTGCCGCCTTTGGCAAGAAAGGAACAAACAAACTAACTAACTATTTAGTACGGTCACTTAATAAAAATGCAATGAAATTCCACTGACTTCTACAACAGAACATCAGGAAAATAAGGAGACCACGTAAAAGATGGATAAATGGCAGAGCATAGTCCTGTAAAAAGAAAAAATCTTATCCAAATCACTAGAGCACCACAAGAAAAACTAAAGAAAACCCCGACATTGGGAAACAATCCGGTAACAGTCTGATAATAAAAAGAAGGAAAGAAAGATAAAGATGATAACATGTTAAACTTGTTAGTTTTTTGGCGGTAATCAAGAAGAAAAAAGATTGTTTTAGTTTTAGTTTAGTCGTTAGATCATCATCACTGCACGTTAAACCAGCTAGTCCATAAATGTTCCAATCTTCCTCTCAGTATGTCTCTAAGCGTGTGGCGACTAACGACTTTAGTTTTAGTTTAGTCGTCGGATCATCATTGCACTGCACGTCAAACCAGCTAGTCCATAAGTGCTCTGATCAGGGGCGACTCGTCATTAAGGGCCAGTGGGGCCTGGTCCCACCAAAAATATTGAGTAACGTGTACTTATTATTTTAGACATTATTTGTTCATAATTATTACTTTCATCGTGATACTGATTAGCTTCGAAAGTTGATATATAACGCTAAAATATCACACACAGTCTGAAATCTGAAATTTAGCAAGTTTCCTTCTTCATTAGTATACGCCCCTGGCTCTGATCTCCCCTCAGTATGTCTTTCATCGTGTGGCAACTAACGACACTAGTTTAGTTTAGTCGTTGGATCATCATCACTGCACGTCTAGACAGTCCATAAGTTCTCCGATCTGCACCTCAGTTTCTCAGCGTGTGGCAACTAACGACACCGGTTCTGTGTTGGTTTACTATTCTTCTTTGGCTACCAGCATAGCGTTCTTGTCTAGAAAAAATATTGTATTGGAATATAGTAACTACCTAGCATTAATTTGGATTTAATGAAAGTTCAGGAGGACAATTTTTCTACAGCTGCCCTTTAGTGGCTATGTGGGACTCCGTTCACTGGGGCCGTTGCTGTGTCTCACTCTTAGACGATGCTTCGGTAGGTTCAAAATGGTAGGTTGCGGTATCGTCTATTGAGATTTCCAACCTCCAAAAGGTGGGGCGTCTGGTCGAATGGATTAGAGCGCGACTTCCATACGGAAGACCCAGGTTCAACCCGCGATAAGGCCAAGGAGTTTTCTTCTGTCGAGGGCATAAAGAAAACAGCCGTCTTTCGTCGATGGTCGATCGACAGCCTAGTTTGAACTGTTTCGTGGCGATTGCACTAGCCATGCGGCCAGTAAATTACACAGGCTCATGTCCCTTCTGTCCTACACCGCATAAAAAGCCGCGGTATTACAGTCAGTAACGATAGTTTTGTAAACTTCCAAAGGATTACGTGGATCTTATTGCCCGTCTGCCCAGCGTGTTCGTAGCGCGTTGGACTACGGGTGACTATCCCTCTGTGTGTGCGGGTTCAATTCCGCGGATGGCAGAAAAAGCCACAGATTCCCCAGATTTACGGTGTTCGTGGCACCGAACCGAAGGGTTACGATGTCCATGGCACCGAGCCGAAGAGCTGAAAAGCTCAAGTGCTTCTGGATCGGAAAAAAATGTCCTGGGCATGCAGGTGTTTGTGATAATGAGAGAGCGGGCTGAGTTGCATCGACACGTGTTTTGTATAACATTCTCGGCAAGTGGTGCGCTATTTCAACAGGGACGGAGCCATACGGGAAAACCATATACAATGAAGTCAATCCTTGGCGTGTAGACCCTCTTTTTAAAAGTTATTTCAGAATGTCATTGCTAGTGCTTCGATCGTCCATCTTGGTCGAGCTGAGAGACAAATATGCAGTTAGACCCTCCCGATTGAAAAATTAAGTTTTTGGAAACTTGACAGGCCTGAAGCTGACCCGTCCAGTTTGTGGTCTACGATGAAGAAAGCGCATGGCCAGAGATCGCTGAAGAAGGAAACCTCACAGGCCTGAAGCTGACCCGTCCAGTTTGTGGTCAACAGTAAACTAAGCGCATGGCCAGAGATCGCTGAAGAAGAAGACCCTTCTTTGTGATCCATAATTTTGACTTTTTGATGAGCAACATGAACTTCCCTGATCAGCTTCATTTATTCTTCTTTGTCTTCTTCTGCATTGTTTCTTTTTACTTCTTTACAGAAGTGTTGGGAGGGTAGTGATCTTTTGTGTGCTTGTTCTTCTCTTCCACCATTTACTTCTTTACAGAAGTGTTGGGAGGATAGTGATCTTTTGTGTGCTTGTTCTTCTCTTCCACCATTTACTTCTTTACAGAAGTGTTGGGAGGGTAGTGATCTTTTCTGTGCTTGTTCTTCTCTTCCACCATTTACTTCTTTACAGAAGTGTTGGGAGGGTAGTGATCTTTTGTGTGCTTGTTCTTCTCTTCCACCATTTACTTCTTTACAGAAGTGTTGGTAGTGTAGTGATCTTTTGTGTGCTTGTTCTTCTCTTCCACCATTTACTTCTTTATAGAAGTGTTGGGAGTGTAGTGATCTTTTGTGTGCTTGTTTTAATGCATTTTGAAAGCTGTTATTCATTTTGGTTGTTCTGGATGACGCCACTCTATCTTTTGCCCGGTCTTCCTCTTGCTCTGTACTCGCTATACTTTTACAGTGTGGCTCTCTGTGGTAGGCAATACCAGGGCATTCTTGTCAGGTATCCAAACCATTTAATCTGTTGTTCTTTAATTAATTGCATGACTGGTTTCACATTCTGTCTTCGGTTTCAATATTTAGAGGAATACAATATTTGCCAACAATTTAAAAAAAAATGGCATTGGTCATATTAGAATACTGGATATGGTTATGGAAAAGACTCCCCAAAGACCTAAGCAGAACAGACCAGGTCATTATATTTCGACTACGCACCAGACACTGCAGACTCAACAAACACTTATACAGACTAGGAATAAGTCAAACAGCTCTCTGCCAGTGTCAGCAGGCGGAACAGACATATCCTGCAAGACTGTCCTCTCCTGGGTGAGCTGAGAAGCAACATGTGGCCACACCAGTCGACCTGAAAACTAAGCTTTGAGAAAACATGACAGACCTGAAGGTGACTGCCCAGTCTGTGGTCCACAATAAATTAAGCGCATGACCAGAGATCGCTGAAGAAGAAACCTGACAGACCTGAAGCTGACTGCCCAGTTTATGGTCCACAATAAATTAAGCGCATGACCAGAGATCGCTGAAGAAGATATTCGAATACAATATAAATGAAATACAGATGAAAGAAAATATCGATTATATAACTAATATATACCCCTGAAGTCGGAGAAGACCCGCCTGTATGGATGGGGAAATTGATAAAAAAGAAAGCATGCTTTCACGCAAAAATCAGTTAGAAGTGGCTTATGAGACGCCCTGAATATGCCTTAATTCATAGCGGTTGAACGCAAGAAGAAGACATCCAATATGGGAGAGAGAGAGAGAGTATCAATAAATGCCTAACAAGGAGCTACGTTAGCCACAACTGTTATAAGAAAGAGAAGATAGAGATATGTTGGACACACATTTTTACATTTTTTTCTTTCCGATCCAGAAGCACTTGAGCTGAAAGCTCTTCGGCTCGGTGTCATGGACATCGTAACCCTTCGGCTCGGTGTCATGGACATCGTAACCCTTCGGCTCGGTGTCATGGACATTGTAACCCTTCGGCTCGGTGTCATGGACATTGTAACCCTTCGGCTCGGTGTCATGGACATTGTAACCCTTCGGCTCGGTGTCATGGACATTGTAACCCTTCGGCTCGGTGTCATGGACATTGTAACCCTTCGGCTCGGTGTCATGGACATTGTAACCCTTCGGCTCGGTGTCATGGACATTGTAACCCTTCGGCTCGGTGTCATGGACATTGTAACCCTTCGGCTCGGTGTCATGGACATTGTAACCCTTCGGCTCGGTGTCATGGACATCGTAACCCTTCGGCTCGGTGTCATGGACATTGTAATCCTTCGGCTCGGTGTCATGGACATTGTAACCCTTCGGCTCGGTGTCATGGACATTGTAACCCTTCGGCTCGGTGTCATGGACATCGTAACCCTTCGGCTCGGTGTCATGGACATTGTAATCCTTCGGCTCGGTGTCATGGACATCGTAACCCTTCGGCTCGGTGTCATGGACATTGTAACCCTTCGGCTCGGTGCCACGAACACCGTAAATCTGGGGAACCTGTAGCTTTTCTGCCAGTCCACGGAGTTGAACCCGCACTTACAGAGGACTAGTCACCCGTGGTCCAACGCGCTACGAACACGCTATGGACACACATCAACGAATATCAAAGCAGGCATTGAAGTGGGATGCAGAGGTTCAAGAAAGAGAGGACGACCTAAAGAGACCCTGAAACGAACTTTGCTGAGAGAGGCAAGAAATATCGGTCTCAGTTCCATGGAGGAAATTGAGCGAGTTGCTAAGGATAGAGAAATTATGGATAAATTACTTGAAGGTCCTATGTAACGTATAACGGTACAAGAGAAATTATTATTAATGAGTTATATTGATAACACAATATTATAGAGCTATATCATAGTTATTTCATATTGTTATCTGTCATGAAACAATAACAAAACACATAACTTGGACTTTGAAAGTGAAACATTGCCATAATAATGATGATGGTGATGATAATGATGGTAATGATGATGATGATGGTAATGATGATGATGATGTAATGATGATGACGATGAAGATTGACGATGATGAAGATGAGGATGACGATAATGATGACGATAATGATGATGAATAATGTTGATGATGATGGTAATAATAATAATGATGATAATAATGACCACGATGATGATGAAAATGATGATGGTAATAATAATAGTAATGAAGATGATACGTTAACACAGTAGGAAGTAATCGATAAAACAATATTAACATCATCACAATCAATATTGTCATCGATGTTTCGATTAATTCTAATTCTACACAATTACATCACGATTACACAAAAATAATACGAATACGAATCCACGTAACTGGGCATGTAGTAATGTTTGGGGTTAAAGTTCAAGTTGGAAGTAATACATTCACACAAGTAACAATCGTAACAGTAATAGTTAATAACAACCAATATGTGGTCATTTGTTTCAAGATGGATAGTGGAAATATGTTACAACATGGATCAAACTGAAGAATGTAGGCACCCATAGGCGCATAACTGGCACAACGCACAATCGCTCTTAGACTCAAATTACATACAAACCACAAAGAGTGGTTTAATAAGTGGTCGATAGTGGGCGTTTGCAGAAGAAGAATAAAACAGTGGCAAATTACTGAATGTATAAGTGGTGCTTAGAAAATATACGGCTTGTCTACTGTGGTTGATGTGTGGTACGCTCTCATTTATGTGATATGGGCGAGTCTCAGACACTGGAACGAATGCGAGAATTAGGAGGTTAAGTTTGGATATGCCAGACAGTGTCGTCTTCGTGGTAGAGAGAGCAGATATACTAATCAACTTCTCATGGGTACCGTGAGCATTGTAAGTTAAGTTTGGACATGCCAGACAGTGTCGTCTTCGTGGTAGAGAGAGCAGATATACTAATCAACTTCTCATGGGTACCGTGAGCATTGTAAGTTAAGTTTGGACATGCCAGACAGCGTCATCTCTTTGGTAGAGAGAGAAGATATACTAATCAGCTTCTCATGGGTACGGTGAGCAAGTGGACTTTAAGATAGCTACTACAGCGGAGGAGAGAGCCCGCATGAGAATGTCCAATATGCCATGATATCGATCGCTTAACATAACATAACTGTGATTGATAGCGGCGTCCTGTACAGGATATGTCACGATTTTCATTATTCAATAATAATAATTATATAATTTATAAATATAACAATTAAAATAATAAATTAATTGAACAATAACAACATGTATTTATGTTTTTGTCTGTACATTACACAACAGCAATTGACAAATGGCACAACAAGATAGTTTTGGTCCTTGGGCATTGTGCAATGGTATACCAATAAATAATACAACACAATATGTATAGTATATAGTACAACACTCAATGAGATTCGATTATTTGTCCCCCGGAAGATGAAATGTTGAATATAGGGATAATTAATGCAACCTTCACTGTCTGTACAAATATAGAACAAAATGGTATGAATACAACATTTACTGTCTGTACAAATATAGAACAAAATGGTACTGAATACAACATTTACTGTCTGTACAAATATAGAACAAAATGGTATGAATACAACATTTACTGTCTGTACAAATATAGAACAAAATGGTACTGAATACAACATTTACTGGCTGTACAAATGTGGAACAAAATGGTATTGAATACAACATTCAGTTGCTGTATAAATATAGAACAAAATTGGATTGAATACAACATTCACTCTTTGTAGAAATATGGAACAAAATGGTATGATTACAACACTCACAAATACAACATTTGTACTAAAGTAACGACTTGTGTTCTACCCTAAGATGTAAAGACTCCCCCTAGAGCATAGGACTAACTATATCAACTGTATTTTTCTTATCTCTGTTCGAAGATAATTGGTAAGTAAGTTCTTCTTCTCTTCCGCCATTTACTTCTTTATAGAAGTGTTGAGGGAGGGGAAGGTAGGGTAGTGATCGTGTGTGTGTTTGTTCTAACGCACTTTGTAAGCAGTTATTCATTTTCTTAAGGCTGCCCTGGATGCCGTTACTCCATCTTTTACGTGGTCTTCCAAGGCTGTTCTGGATGCCGTCACTTCATCTTTTACGTGGTCTTTCTCTTATCTTTGTACTCGTTATACTTTTTCAGTGTGGTTTCTCTGTGGTAGCCGGTACCATGACATTCTTGTCAGGTTTCCAAACCATTTAATTTTATTGTTATTTTATGAATTGCAAGACTGGTTTCACATGACTGGTTCCACAAGACTGGTTCCACAAGACTGGTTCCCCAAGGCTGGTTCCACAAGACTTGTAAGTTAATTACAAATAGTTAATTTGTAAAATATTAAACATAACTACGAACTAAATGTAATATCAACATAAAAATAAAACTGGATATTGCAAACTGAAAACATCCCGTAACTTTTCCAGACTTTATGATATGAAATGCGTATCACTTCATATTTATTGTGCCTAGTGTTCAGGAGGTAGGAGGGTCAATTCCTTTCCTTACATGTTGAACGTCGAGTATGAGGATTGAGCTCACAACTCTCTTGTGTGCCTAGTGTGCAGGAGGTAGGAGGATCAATTTTGTTCCTCACACGTGAAACGTTGATTATTGATTGAGCTCACAACCCTCTTGTGTGCCTAGTGTGCAGGAGGTAGGAGGGTCAATTCCTTTCCTTACATGTTGAACGTCGAGTATGAGGATTGAGCTCACAACTCTCTTGTGTGCCTAGTGTGCAGGAGGTAGGAGGATCAATTTTGTTCCTCACACGTGAAACGTTGATTATGTGGATTGAGCTCACAACCCTCTTGTGTGCCTAGTGTGCAGGAGGTAGGAGGGTCAATTCCTTTTCTCATATGTGGATCGTCGAGTATGGGGATTAAACACATAACCCTATTGTGTTCGAGTCGATAGGTGAGCACTCTATGCATCATTCTTCTTCTTCTTCTTCTTCATTACGTTCGTTCTTTACGACCAATTTTAATCACTCTTTGTGATATGTTTGATCTTTGCCAAGAACGTGTATACGTTGCACATTGGTTTGGTAGGCCCTAAACGCATAGACTTCTACACGTTTAGGATATGTGCATCCGATTTCAGCCAAACCTCCTTAGTCGCCTCTTACGACATGCTTGGCAGGTAACAGTGGTTCTATTCTTTACACCCCAAATTTGGGCCCCGGTAACCACTCGGGCGTATGCATCACTCTAATGCGTCTCACGTATGCGTACGTCTTTAAAATAAAAGACAGATCGTCCTTCATCTCTGCTGTCCGGTCATGTCGTTGTAGAGACCTGGAAGAAACAATTTTTGGGTCTCCTTGCATACATAATTTGTATATGTGGGTGTACAACGTGGATGTACATGTGGGTGCACATCGTGTGTTCTGTCTGCGTCTGGCTCTGGTTCCAGCAGACTTGAGGTTGGGTAGTCTTCCTTACAGAAGGGTGAAAAGTGGAAATGAGTAACCTCTTGATGACTCAAGGAACAAACAAGCCAGTCCCACCTTTCAGGGGCGTAGACCGGGAAACTTTGACCGTGAGGTTCAAGACTAACCGAGATCTGCTTGTACTCCCCCTGGGTCAGGTTTTTTTTAGTGTCCTACGTAATCTTCTTCATCCACTGTGAATTCAGGCATAGTCAGGGCACATGGTGTGGGGCTTCTGATTGATTTGTGCGCGAAGTCATGCTTTCCTTATTATCAGTGTCCCCTGCCAGACAGACCTGCCTTTTCCGACTTCAGAGGTTATCCTAGTATGAAGGCAAACCCGAATTTAAAAAAAAAACACACGCGGAAATCGGATGTGCTGCCATATGCGCCTAACTGGGACAACAAGATCACAATCTAGAGTCCAAAATCACATACAGACCACAACGAATGGTTTAACAAGTGGTTGATGCAGTGCAAACAAAGAAGAAGACGATTTCTAATAGAATTTTAGAATGTCTTAACTACACGTAGTAGTGTCACATCTACTTAACTACACTGTAGTATCGTGTCTGATGTTATTGTTTATATTGAAGGCTGTATCAATATTGAAACCAGGGGCGGCTCGTCATTAAGGGCCAGTGGGGCACGGCCCACCAATAATCGAAAGGGGGAATAAATTCCCGGAATAGTAAATACTAAAAAAAACATGATTTTTCCAAAAATTTGTGTCTGGCCCCACCAAGAAAAATGACCAAGAGCCGCCACTGATTGAAACTAACGCAGAGTCCCCATATGGCTCCGTCTCTGTCGGCAGAGATAGCAAACTATTTCACGAGAGAATTACACAAGCATGAACTCCATAGCTCCGACAACAATTCTATTTTCTCATGAAAAAATTGCACACGTGTCTTCGTCCGGGTTGGAACCCAGAACCTTCACTAACACAGGCAAACGACTTAACCACTTCACCACTGAGACCTCCCAAACGCTAAGTATTTTGATTAAATAATGTTAATCATGTTTATAATATTACACATAAATATCAACTTGGTTTTTAAATCCATGATATTAACCCATTCGTCCTTCCGAACCGATATATCGGCATGCAGTATTTTTGTAATGTGACGCAAATCCATTACACTGGCTAATTTAGTATACACTGCAATATAAATGCGCCCGAAGGTTAATAAAATTGGAGTGGTAGTGTTAAATTATTTTATATGGCTTGTGAGATGGCAGTTGAAGTCAATGCGGTCTTTGCACGGGGTGCTGCAGACGACACATCTAAACGGCTCGTCGTGAGAATGGAACCCGTTGTGGAGGAGAAACAGGGAAGCGTCTTCGAATATCATATGGCAGTGAACGCACTTGTGGACTCGACCTTTGGTCAGGAGAAAGGTTACAAGGTCGCTGTCGTCAATATCACCTCGTTCGATAGCTTCAGCAGTGGTTGAGCTAACTGGCAGACTGCATGTTGATTGTGGGGATTCCTGTTCGCTTCCAGCACTGCTAAACCTTCGCATTGGGTGGCGTTGTTTTCTGGAAGATGACGATGGTATCATCCGGGTATTTAGATTCTGGCGTTCAATATGGCGTTTCGGAGGTCGCAAATCTGAGTGGTCTGTGGTATTATTGCTGCGGTCGTCGCTGGCAAAATTGTTGTTGTTGCTGTTTCCAGATAATGATGATGATGATGTTTTAGTCTCATTTTTGTCTCTAGGGCAACCGTTGTCAGACGCGTTTTGAAGATACCTGTTAACACTCCCTCTACTGTTTCTGCCATTAATTCCCTGTTCGCATCCTCTATCTCGCTCATAACAACGTTTTCTAACCAGGTCATCGCAATCAAAATCTCGATGTCTGTTGTTAAGTTTGTTACTGGCGTCACCGGAGTGGTTCCTCTCTTTTTTGAAGTCGCGTCTGCCCTTGTCTTGTCCTCCTTCAAAACTACGACTTCTATTTCTGTTACTGAATCCTCCTGATCCTCCCCTTTCCCCATCTTGTTTTCTTTCTCCTCTTCTTTCTTCCTCGCCTGTGAATCTTCGAGTACTGGAGTATCCTCTTTCGTTCTGGTAGCTTCTTTCATCGACATCAGTGTCGTCATCGTTGTCTGCCATTTCTTGGTCATGTCCGTTCATCTCCTCATCTCCATTCGTCTCCATGTGGTTATCGTCTGGGCTATGGAGACCCTCGTCGCTGGACTCACTTCTAGCAAAAGCTGAACTCTCTTTGTCATCCTTGTGATGGAGAAGCATCTCCGTGTCAGACCTTTCTTCTGGAGTGTACGACCGGCTTGAGTTACGCTGTTCCATGCTGGCTCGTTTTGTCGCCGAGGTGGTGCTCACCACATCCGTGCCGTCATTAATGCTGTGTTCAGATTGCTGTTGTTGATGATGCTGCTCATTGCGAGGATACTGATGCTGCTGTTGGTGGAGTAGGTGGTGCTGCTGTAGTTGCTGCTGTGGTGAATACGTCGGGGATAACTTTGAGAGGGCGTCGTGCTTCAACTGAAATATAGAATAGTAGAAGGAAATCAAAATAAGTATATCTTTTTCTTCTTCTTCTTTCTTCTTCTTTTCTCCTTCTTCTTCTTCTTCTTCTTCGTTTCTTCTTCTTCTTCTTCTTCTTCTTCTTTTCTTCTTCTTCTTCTTCTTCTTTTCTTCTTCTTCTTCTTCTTCTTCTCTTCTCTTCTACTTCTTTTCTTCTTCTTCCTTCTTCTTCTTCTTCTTCTTCTTCTTCTTCTTCTCCTTCTTCTTCTTCTTCTTCTTTCTTCTTCTTCTTCTTCTTCTTCTTCTTCTTCTTCTTCTTCTCTTCTTCTTCTTCTTCTTCTTCTTCTTCTTCTTCTTCTTCTCCTTCTTCTTCTTCTTCTTCTTCTTCTTCTTCTTCTTCTTCTTTTTTTCTTCTTCTTCTTCTTTTTCTTCTTCTTCTTCTTCTTCTTCTTCTCTTCTTCTCTTCTTCTTCTCTTCTTCTTCTTCTTCTTCTTCTTCTTCTTCTTCTTCTATTCTTCTTCCTTTTCTTCTTCTTTTCTTTCTTCTTCTTCTCTTCTTCACTTCTTCTTCTTCTTCTTTTCTACTTCTTCTCTCTTCTTCTTCTTCTTCTTCTTCTTTTATTATTATTTTCTTCTTCTTTTCTTCTTCTTCTTCTTCTTTTTCTTCGGACGCTTCACATTGACCTCTTGTTAAACCACTATTTGTGATTTGTATGTGATCTTAGCCTAAGAGCGTATGTAAGTTGAGACAGTTATGCGCCTACAAGTGAGCCAGCACTTCCAACTTCCGCGACGTTTTTTTATTTACTAGGATACCTTGTACCGTGTGGCTGCACGTGGAAGGCGGCAGCTTCACATTCTAGAACAAAATTTGCATTATTTTTGTAGGAATTTTTGTTTTGATTTTATGATTGAATTTTCCCCAGGCAGCGGCTTTACAGTCTACTCTTATCTACTCTTAACTGCCAAATCTTCTTTTACGTGGTCAGCTTGAAAACGGGATCTAGGTTTTACTGTTGTAAGATTTCGGGCTGGAGAAGATGAAGACCACGAAGAAGATGAAGACCACGAAGAAGATGAAGATCACGGAGAAGATGAAGACCATGGAGAAGATGAAGACCACGGAGAAGATGAAGACCACGGAGAAGATGAAGACCACGGAGAAGATGAAGATCACGGAGAAGATGAAGACCACGGAGAAGATGAAGACCATGGAGAAGATGAAGACCACTGGAGAAGATGAAGATCCACGAGAAGATGAAGATCACGGAGAAGATGAAGACCACGGAGAAGATGAAGATCACGGAGAAGATGAAGACCAGGGAGAAGATGAAGACCCGAAAGATGAAGACCACGGAGAAGATGAAGACCATGGAGAAGATGAAGACCTCGGAAGATGAGAACGGAGAAGATGAAGACCACGGAGAAGATGAAGACCACGGAGAAGATGAAGACCACGAGAAGATGAAGATCACGGAGAAGATGAAGACCCGGAAAGATGAAGACCATGGAGAAGATGAAGACCGGAGAAGATGAAGACCACGGAGAAGATGAAGACCATGGAGAAGATGAAGACCACGGAGAAGATGAAGACCACGGAGAAGATGAAGACCATGGAGAAGATGAAGACCATGGAGAAGATGAAGACCATGGAGAAGATGAAGACCACGGAGAAGATGAAGACCATGGAGAAGATGAAGACCAGGAGAAGATGAAGACACGGAGAAGATGAAGACACGGAGAAGATGAAGACCACGGAGAAGATGAAGATCACGGAGAAGATGAAGACCACGGAGAAGATGAAGACCATGGAGAAGATGAAGACCGGAAGATAAGACCGGAGAAGATGAAGACCACGGAGAAGATGAAGACCACGGAGAAGATGAAGACCACGGAGAAGATGAAGACCACGGAGAAGATGAAGACCACGGAGAAGATGAAGACCACGGAGAAGATGAAGATCACGGAGAAGATGAAGACCACGGAGAAGATGAAGACCACGGAGAAGATGAAGACCACGGAGAAGATGAAGACCACGGAGAAGATGAAGATCACGAAGAAGATGAAGATCACGGAGAAGATGAAGACCACGGAGAAGATGAAGACCATGGAGAAGATGAAGACCACGGAGAAGATGAAGACCACGGAGAAGATGAAGACCACGGAGAAGATGAAGACCACGGAGAAGATGAAGACCATGGAGAAGATGACCACGGAGAAGATGAAGACCATGGAGAAGATGAAGACCATGGAGAAGATGAAGACCACGGAGAAGATGAAGACCATGGAGAAGATGAAGACCACGGAGAAGATGAAGACCATGGAGAAGATGACCACGGAGAAGATGAAGACCATGGAGAAGATGAAGACCATGGAGAAGAAGACCACGGAGAAGATGAAGACCATGGAGAAGATGAAGACCACGGAGAAGATGAAGACCTCGGAGAAGATGAAGACCATGGAGAAGATGAAGACCATGGAGAAGATGAAGACCATGGAGAAGATGAAGACCATGGAGAGACGAAGACCATGGAGAAGATGTATAGGATGTAAATGTTGGTTTGAGCATGACTGTTGCAGAGTGTCGGTCATCTGGCAGATGAGAGAGAGCAGCCCGTCTGCCCAGCGTATTCGTAGCGCGTTGGACTACGGTGACTATCCTCTGTGTGTGCGGGTTCAATTCCGCGGGATGGCAGAAAAAGCCACAGATTCCCCAGATTTACGGTGTTCGTGGCACCGAACCGAAGGGTTACGACGTCCATGGCACCGAGCTGAAAAGCTCAAGTGCTTCTGGATCGGGAAAAAAATGAGAGGAATACCGAAGGATTGTTAAGGTGCAAAGTTCTGCTCCGGATAAGCTTTATTTTCTTCATTTTTCTTCTTGGATCGCTCCATATCGACCGCTTATTAAACCACTCTTCGTGATTTGTATGTGATCTGAGCGTAAGAGCGATTGTATGTTGTGACAGTAATGCGCCTACAAGTAGGCCAGCACATCCGATTTCTGCAACACTTTTTATTTACTATGGTAGCTTCCTAGGCCTCTACCTCAGTCGCCTCTTACGGCATGCCTTGTAGGTAGCAGCGTTACTATTCTTTGCTCCGTTGTGAGCCCCGCAACATACGAGCGGGGCAAGCTATTTAATGAAAATGATGATGATGTTCATACGTATGTATGCTTCTAAAGAGAATGAGGAGAAGACAGAGGAGAAAAATTGCTGCAGGATGGGAAAGAGAAGTTATTTATCTTACCTGGCTTGCTCCTATCATGGCGCCGAAAAATGGGTGCTTCGTCAGCAGATCTGCGTGTGACGTCACTGGTAATGACTGTGGTCCCAGTAATCCGAAACCCGGTGGGAAAGATGGTGGAAATGTGGGCGGGGCTCCATGGTGGTGACGGAAAGGAAGAATGGATGAGAAGGGTGGCAACTGTCCTGGTGAGTGGTATAGACCTGTAGAAGTTGAACGTGTTTTAATTAGGAAAATATTCGTGTGTTATATGCAACAAGTCATTGTCAATTGAGATCAGAATGAGAGTTATACAGTGCTTTGTAGAACCAATACTGACATACGGATGCGAGTTATTCAGTGCTACATAGAACTAATACTGGCATACGGATGCTAGTTATACAGTGCTACATACAACCAATACTGCATACGGATCGAGTTATTCAGTGCTACATAGAACAATACTGCATACGGATGCAGTTATTCAGTGCTACATAGAACCAATACTGACATACGGATGCGAGTTATTCAGTGCTACATAGAACCAATACTGACATACAGATGCGAGTTATTCAGTGCTACATAGAACCAATACTGACATACGATCGAGTTATTCAGTGCACATAGAACCAATACTGACATACGGATGCAGTCATGGACAATGAACACACAGATCGAAAAATCTCTGAGGGCCACAGAAATGTGGTTTTACAGAAGAATGATGAGAATCCCATGGAGTGCTAAAATGACTAATGTTGAGGTATTGAATGAGGTCAAGACACAGAGAAAGCTTATCATCAATATAAGAAAGAGGCAGTCTTCATTTTTCGGGTATGTGATGAGGAGGGGAGGATTAGAACACATTGTAACAACTGGTAAAATCGGGGAGAGACGAGACAGAGGAAGACAGAGAGAGAAAATGTTGGATAGCCTGAATTCATATCACAGAAAAACGTCAACATCTGAGTTGCTAGCAAACACCAGAGACAGTGATATGTGGAGATTCATGATCGCCTACGCCAGCCGGCACGGCACCCGATGATGATATGTGTGTTATTGATTAATCATCATCAAGTTCCATACCAGTAGGCGTACATTATCACGCTCTTCCACAACTCTCTCTCTCTCTTGTTCTAGCTCTGAGTTCTAATACTGTTTTCCTGCCGTGCCATGATGTTAAGTTATCTAGAATATTTTTCCTATGTCGACCTCTATCCTCCTGCCCAGCGTGTTCGTAGCGCGTTGGACGACGGATAACAAGTCCCCTGTGAGTGCGGTTCAATTCCGCTGGCTGGCAGAAAAGTTACAGGTTCTCCAGCTGTGCGGTGTTCGTAGCACCGAACCGAAGGTTTACGATGTCCATGGCACCGAGCTGAAGAGCTGAAAAGCTCAAGTGTTTCTGGATCGGAAATAAAAATAATCTCGCTTTCCTTGTTGTCGCAATGTATTCAAGTTTTTTTTTTAAATAACATGTGCTACATCACAACGAGAGTGAGAGAGAGATCTAGTGAGAAAGAGAGAGAGGTCAAGAGGGAGAGAGAGGTCACGAGGGAGAGAGGTCAAGAGGGAGAGAGAGAGGACAAGAGGGAGAGAGGTCAAGAGGGAGAGAGAGAGGACAAGAGGGAGAGAGGACAAGAGGAGAGAGAGGACAAGAGGGAGAGAGAGGTCATGAGGGAGAGAGAGAGGTCATGAGGGAGAGAGAGAGGTCATGAGGGAGAGAGAGTGGTCAAGAGGGAGAGAGAGGTCAGGAGGGAGAGGGAGGTCAAGAGAGAGAGGTCAGAAGGGAGAGGTCAAGAGAGAAAGAGGGAGAGGGGGGAGAGGTCAAGAGGGAGTGGGAGAGACAGGTCAAGAGGGAGAGACAGGTCAAGAGGGAGAGATCGAGATCAAGAGGGAGAGAGAGAGTTCAAGAGGTGGATGGAGAGTTTAAAAGGGAGAGAGATGGCAAAGGGGGAGAAGAAAGAGAGGAAGAGATTAAGAGGAGAGATAGAGAGTGAGAGATTAAGAAGGATATAAATAGAGAGAGAGAGAAAGAGAGATTAAAGGGAAAAGAAAGAGAGAGATTAAGAAGGATAGAAATAGAGAGAGAGAGAAAGAGAGATTAAAGGAAAAGAAAGAGAGAGATCAAGAAGAATAGAAATAGAGAGAGATAGAGAGAGAGAGAGCGGAAGAGAAAGATACCGAGAGATTTAGAGGGAGAGAAAGAGAGATCGAGAGATCAAGAAGGATAGAAATAGAGAGAGAGAGAGAGAGAGAGGAAGAGAAAGAGAGATCAAGAAGGATAAAAATAGAGAGAGAGAGAGGAAGAGAAAGAGAGATCAAGAAGGATAGAAATAGAGAGAGAGAGGGGAAGAGAAAGATACCGAGAGATTTAGAGGGAGAGAAAGAGAGATCGAGAGATCAAGAAGGATAGAAATAGAGAGAGAGGGAGAGAGAGAGTGTGTAGAAGAGAAAGAGAGCGAGAGATTAAAGGGGAGAGAAAGAGAGAAAAGAATAGATCAGGAGGGAGGGAGAGAGATGAAGATCTGTTCTGTTGAAAACTATGATCATTTATTCATTAAACGAAGCTAAATTCCTTCGTACCTTGTGGCTGTACGTGGAAGGCGGCAGCTTCACATTCTAGAAGGTGGGACTCTGGGATCAGAGGTGGAGGACACCTTGAATGGTGGACAAGGTCGCGCTGACCACCACAATCACCTGTTTAAAAAAAATGTCAAATCTTCACGTGTTCAATATCTTTCTAAACGAGTCTTGCTCAAACCACACTAACAACGACAGATCACGTTTTCTGTAGTACCTTCTGCAAGAATACATTTTATAATCTTATTCTGTCGGTGTGTTCATCATCTTCTCGTAATTCCTCCTGAAGAATATTAAGGAATCAACAAATTTTCTCCAACAAGATATGTTGGTCTGTTGGCAACAAAACATCAGCTTGTAAAATTCTAAATAAAATATGGAACCTGCAAGTTATATAGTATTAAAACTAAATTAGAGCTCTCTTTGGCGAAGAGGTTAGATGCACGTCTCTTGTGGGAAAAGGTACCATGTTCGCTCCGACGTGTAGAAATTTGGATGTTTTTCCAGAGATCCCTGATCTCAGTGTAGGTGAGATCGAGTTCCTAGTCCTATCGGAGACGGACGATAAAACGTAGGCCCTGTGTTCAAGTTGAGCACGTAAAAAGAATACTTGTGAGTTCAAATTCGAGAAGAGCAGGCTGCAAAGCCGCAGTCTGGGCAAAATTAATTAGAGAGATTAAAAAATTAAATAATTCCTACAAAATATTTACACCATCTTCTAAATTGCATTGAGGACCACGTGCAATATATGGTACCAAACGTGACACACGGTCACGTCCAATATATGGTACCAAACGTGACATACGGTCACGTGCAATATATGGCGCCAAACGTGACACACGGTCACGTGCAATATATGGCACCAAACGTGACACACGTCCGTGCATATATAGTACCAAACGTGACACAAGGTCACGTGCAAATATAAGTACCAAACGTGACACGAGTCACGTGCAATATATGGTACCAAACGTGACACCCGTCACGTGCAATATATGTACCAAACGTGAACACGTATGCACGTACCTTTAAGTGCATATAAAGTACTAAACGTGACATTTTTGTCCCTAGCAAATTTTATTTACCTTGAAGGAGCAACTGCCCATGGCCTTGTCCATCAACGTCAGGCTGACCCATCTGGCCAATACTCCCATCTCCAAGCTGACCTCCAAGATCACCGGGATTTGAGCGGGTAAGGATTCCCTGGTTTCCTTCCTCAAACTCTAAAATAGCCTGGGTCACCTGTTGCAAAATCAACAAATCCAATAGTTAATGTAATAATATATATAATATAAATAAATAATAAGTATAATAATAGCCGTCCATCACACGAGATGATGACAACAGCCTCAGGCGTGTGCTGCTGCACCTCTCTAGTGTGTGCGGAGTTGACGGTAGGGTTAAATTCTAGAGCACAATCCCCTACCACAGGTCATCCTGTACATGATCAAGATTTTTTTTTTGGATCCAGGAGCACTTGAGCTTTGAGTTCATCGGCTCGGTGTCATGGACATCGTAACTCTTCGGTTCGGTGCCACGAGCACCGTAAATCTGGAGAACCTGTGGCTTTTCTGCCAGCCCGTGTGATCAAGGTTAAACATGTTGATGTTGTGTGTTCTGTCTTATCGCGCAGCTCGTTTGAACTGTCCCCCCCCCTCCCCAACGACACTACGATTCTGAGCTATGCGAGTTCTAATGTTGTTGTTACAGCTCCACATTTGGCGATCGTGTGCAAGGGATTCCCAGCACGTGGTGTCTATATCAAAGAGCTTCAGAAACACTTTAAGAGTGTCTTTAAAGCGTTTTCATGCCCGCGTGCCCAGCGTGTTCGTAGCGCGTTGGACTGTGGGTGACTAGCCCTCGGTGTGTACGGGTTCAATTCCGTGGGCAGGCAGAAAAGCCACAGATTCCCCAGATTCACGGTGTTCGTGGTACCGAACCGAAGGGTTACGATGTCCATGGCACCGAGCCGAAGAGCTGAAAGCTCAAGTGCTTCTGGATCGGGAAAAAAGAAAAAAAAAAAGCGTTTTCATGCCAGCCTGCCCAGCGTGTTCGTAGCGCGTTGGACTACGGTGACTAGTCCTCTGTAAGTGCGGGTTCAACTCCGCGGACTGGCAGAAAAGCTACAGGTTTCCCAGATTTACGGTGTTCGTGGCACTGAGCCGAAGGGTAACGATGTCCATGACACCGAGCCGAAGAGCTTTCAGCTCAAGTGCTTCTGGATCGAAAAAAAAGCGTTTTTATCCTGTCCACCAGCAGATCGTCTGCCCCCTTCAAGTTCGCTATACATCAACTGCTAAATGTAACTTTTCTATAAAATGTTAACGTGTAGATGTGTGTGTGTGTGTGTGCGTCTGTTTGAAATATTTAACATACTTTCCCACATGCTTTCTTTCTTCTTTCTTTCTGGAATCCTGTTTGCCTCACAGCGTCAGCTCAGGAAGAGATTTCTAAAACGGGCCCTAGTATGCGCTTTGTAAATAGTCTCTTTCGTCGCCTCTGTTATCTCTGAGGTCCATCTTTGCGTGGCCGGCCTTTTGCTTTGTACCCATTGTATCGGAGCAGCATTGCTCATCATGTGTGTGGGAGTCTATGTGGCGTAGAGGTTATGTGCTCGCCTCTAGTTCCAAAGGTACTCGGTTTACTCTCTCGTGAAACCTTTAGGATATTTTTCCAGAAATCCCGGAAGACAATGTAGGTGAGTTATAGTTCCTAATCCTATCGGAGACGAACGATAAAACATAGGTCTAGTTTTCTAATTGAGCACGTAAAAAAAGCGATGAGCAGGCTGGATAGACGCTGCACGGGCAAAATTCAAGAAATAAAATTCTTACAAAATATTTTCAGCATCTTCTAAGCTCCATCGGGGAATCTCGCCAGTGTTACCGAGTTCGTGCACTGTCGCTGAGATCTTAATGTGTAAGAAAGTGATCTGAGCCCACATGATTACTCACCGAAGCGCCCGAGTGGTTACCGGAGCCTAAATTTGGGGTGTAAAGAATAGAACCACTGTTACCTGCCACGCATGTCGTAATAAGCGACTAAGGAGGTTTGGCTGAAATCGGATGCATCTGTTCTAAACGTGTAGAAGTCTATGCGTTTAGGGGCCTACTAAACCAATGTGCAACGTATACACGTTCTCGACAAAGATCAAACATATCACAAAGAGTGATTAAAATTGATCGTAAAGAACGAACGCAAAGAAGAAGATGAAGAGACTCACTGAAGTGCAACGCTGATGGTCATATCAATCAATTAATCAATCAATCAATCAATCAATCATGTATGTTTGTAGCTTCCATAGTGTAGATAATGCACGCAGCTCACCTTCTCGTCAGCTATAAAATTGAATGCACACGAATGCCTACAGTTTCGAATGAGTCACATTGAACACCGAGAGCCGCGGTAGCGTAGTTGTTAGTGAACTCGCTTCTCAAGGCTGATAGTCCAGGTTCAATTCCCGCAATAGGCGTAGCATTTTTCCCGACCGCGACAAATGTACAGAGCAATGGGAAAGCCCAGCAGAGGCATAACCAGTGCGCGTTTCCGATCGCAGGAACTACTGCTGCCTTGTAGGTTGATTGGGGACAATCAAAGGCTAGCGGAGCAAACCGTAAACAAACCTGAGCGGGCGGCAAACCAAGGTGTTTATTAAAACGACCGGTTTGCTGGGAAGATGGCGCTCATAAGCCCGGGAGGGCAGGCCGTCTAAGGGTCGCTGCTCTGAAAAAAATAGCAGCCCACTGCCTTGTGGGTCGGGCTGGGGACAGTCAAAGGCTATCGGAAGAAGCGAATCCATACACAATAGCTGGCTGAAATCGAACACCCCACCGAAGGATAAGCAACTGAGCTCAAATAGGTGCTGAAGGTGGTGCACGTACATTACGTTCTGATGTTTGGCTGTTTATATATCACAAAGAGAATGAGTAAGAACGATCGAAAGAGAGAGAGAGAACAGCTCTGGGAAAGTAAAGGCGACCGGTGTGATGCTGACCACATCACCCATCGTGTGACGACGTCAATGAACGATACAGGCCCAACACTGTATTGCCCTATATACCACGAGGTATGAAATGGTTCCTTTACTTTTACTTTACATATTGAACACCAGTTCACTTGATTTTTTATTGAAGTTAGACCTTGGGTAGTGTGTTTTGTCTGCTACAAGATGGCAAGTTTCATGTTTCCAAATATTTTAATTATTTTATTGAAAAAAAAATAGCACGAAAAAGATTGTTTTCAGTTCTTCTGACTTTCGAATTTTTTTCGAGTTAATCCTAGTTCTTCTTCTTCTTCGAACGTCTGTGATCTGAGCCTAAGATCGAGCGATTGTACGTTGTGCCAGTTATGCTCCTACAAGTAGGCCAGCACATCCGATTTCTGCGATGCTTTTATTTACTAGGGTAGCTTCCTAGGTCCTACCTCAGTCGCCTCTTACGACATGCCTTGTAGGTCGCAGTGGTACTATTCTTTGCTTCCTTGCGGGCCTCAGTACCACACAGGGCGATAACTGTCCAAACTTCACCATCATCATTAAATAGCTTGTCCTGAACAGAACTTTGCCACCCCAACAATCCTCCATAATTTATCTCTCTCATCCGCCAGATGTCCTGCCTCTGCAGCCGTCATGTTCAAACCATCGGTTACATCCTGAATCCATCTTCTCCGTGGTCTTCCTCTTTTCTCTTTGACGGTATGCCTCCTTCCATAATAGTCTTCCCCAGCCCTTCATGTCTTTTTATATATGTCCAAAGTACCTCAATTTTCTCATTCTTATTTGTAGCATCAGCCATTTTAAAAATTGATTTTGAGTTCTTTCTGGATAGATCTATTTGTTCTCTTCTCTGTCCATGATATTCAGAGGACTCTTCTGTAACATCATCATCAAGGTGCGTATCCTTTATAGGACGTTGCTCTCTTTGAAGCACATCTGAAATTCACTCTGTCTCTTGCCAGTTCACCCACTTCGTCGATGGTCATGTTCATGGTTTCTTTAATATCTTGTAGCCATCTTCTTCTTGGTCTGCCTCTGCGTCCTGGGACCCTGCCTTCTAGTATTGTTCTTTCCAGGCCATCGTGACGTTTAATGTGACCAAAGTATGTAATTTTTCTGTATTGTGTTGTTTATCAGCCAATTCTCTTTAACATTTAGTTCTTTCAGGACATCAGTGTTCTTTCTTTTTTCTGTCCATGGTATTCGTAGGATCTTTCTGTAGCATTTCGTTTCTGTCCATGGTATTCGTAGGATCTTTCTGTAGCATTTAGTTTCTGTCCATGGTATTCGTAGGATCTTTCTGTAGCATTTAGTTTCTGTCCATGGTATTCGTAGGATCTTTCTGTAGCATTTAGTTTCTGTCCATGGTATTTGTAGGATCTTTCTGTAGCATTTAGTTTCTGTCCATGGTATTCGAAGAATCTTTCTGTAGCATTTAGTTTCTGTCCATGGTATTCGTAGGATCTTTCTGTAGCATTTAGTTTCGAAGGACTGGATTTTCGTTCTTAACACTTATATTTAAAATCACATATATGTTTTTCCACTGTCTTTTTCAATGTCCATGGCAGACAAACTTCACGGCAAAGAATATGAAAATCGTGGCATATCGTTTACAGGCATCGCCATCAATCATGGTAAACGAGTTGTCGATTTTCTAGGCACCACTTACACGTTCACTAGTTTACCATTGGTTTCTGAGCGGTGAGGTCTATTTTTACTGCTCGCAAAAACCACGGGAATAAATTTGCTTTCAAACTGCCCACCGCTGCATTTGAACCAGTTGCTCTTGAGTTGTGATTGAGTTGACTACTGCTATGCCACAGACGACCGCACCATGATGATGTGTACATTTCTTAAAGTCTGCCTTTCAATATATTTTCTACCAACTAAAGCTTCATTTTTCTAACGAGTTTCTGACTTCACTCGTGACCTGTTCACATGAAGAACAACCCTACAACCAGTGGCGGCTCGTCATTAAGGGCCAGTGGGGTCGGGCCCCACCAAAATAAGGTGAAACGTGTATTTATTATTTTATAAATTAAAATATATCCTAACCGAAACAATGATTTTTCCGAAAATATATGTCTGGCCCCACCAACAAAAATGATCACGAGCCGCCACTGCCAACAACACATGTAACAATCACAGGTAAATTCTTACTTGTGGATGAGAGGTCATGTGACGCTGTAGATCTTGCCAGGAGGTAAATGTGGCGTAGCATATGTGACATCTTTGTACGCTGTCTGTCATGTGACGTCGCTCGTGCATTCTGTAACTTCCGCTTTGTGCAAAAGTTCGTCCACAGACCTGTTCATTAAAAAAAAAAACCACACACACAAGATAATGCAATGTTCAATAATTCTTTTTCAATTTTTTTTTTTTTGCAAATGAGAACAACCTACTTCTTCTTCTTCTTCTTCTTCGAGTTCATTCTTCGCGACCATTTTTATCATTCTTATTGTGATATATAATTGGTCGTTGACAAGAACGACTGACGTTGAACTCCTGTTAAAATTAGGCCCCTACTTTGTGAATGGTACCATAGACGGTGTTGGTCAGGGTTTTCGTTTTGCACGTAAGGGAAGTGCTTTGAGTTTATCTCGGTGACAGTCAGTCCCTCACACTTCCCTTCCTTCGTGTGTACAAGTTCTCTTTAATGATATGTTTAACGCCGTACATGTGGGCTTGGTTCTACGCTAAAGAGCCTTTTGTACTGCAGCCTTTCTGACTGAGTATGGCGTTCCTTCTGCATTGTATGATAAACATTCTGTAATGATCTTTTATGCCATACATCTTGGCCTGGATCTACGTCAAAGAGCATTTACTACTTTGCAGATGACTGGGTGAGGTCGTTCCAATATAGGAACATTTACAACCCTTCTAGGACTGGTCATTGGAACGATCACTTGCCGGCTGCTTCCTGTATTCATTACCCTTTGACGATCATTTTTCGCCGTATAATTGGGTATTATGATCTACGTCTAGGAGTATGTCTGCACTGTGGAACAACCAACAATGTTATCATCTTCTTTTTCTTCTTCTACTTCTTCTTCTTCTGCAATCATCATTTATTACAGACTAGGATTATAGATTATAGTAATGGTGTAAAACCAAATTACTGTAGTTTTACAATATACAAAAAGAATGACAATACACAGCGACGTTTCGACCAAGGGCCTTTATCAAGCAAAGGATACAACAGAAGGGAAGAAAATCCTTTGTTGATAAGGTATCTTGGTCAAAACGTTGCTGTGTATTTTTTGTATTTGTAAACTACAGTACTTTGTTTTTACATGTTACCGCCATTGCTACATATTTTTACTGCAGTCTTCACTTTACATGTTTCCACCATTGCTACATAGTTTACTGCAGTCTTCCTTTACATGTTACCGCATTGCTACATAGTTTTACTGCAGTCTTCCTTTACATGTTTCCACCATTGCTACATAGTTTTACTGCAGTCTTCACTTTACATGTTTCCACCATTGCTACATATTTTACTGCAGTCTTCCTTTACATGTTTCCACCATTGCTACATATTTTTACTGCAGTCTTCACTTTACATGTTTCCGCCATTGCTACATAGTTTTACTGCAGTCTTCCCTTTACATGTTTCCGCCATTGCTACATATTTTTACTGCAGTCTTCCCTTTACATGTTTCCGCCATTGCTACATAGTTTTACTGCAGTCTTCACTTTACATGTTTCCGCCATTGCTACATAGTTTTACTGCAGTCTTCCCTTATTTAGATTATAGTATATAGTCTACTGAATGTTTCAGAACTCCTGCTTGTGGTTTCAAGATGGCGCTGTGTTTAGACTACGGTAGCGGTGAAATCTCAGCGACAGTGCATGAACTCCGTAGTATCGGCAAATATCCAAAATGTAATTTGAAGATGATGTTCATTTTGTTGTAATTTTGTTGTAATTGCGAAAAAGGAATGAATACATGACGTAGCCATTAACAACAGTAAACGAATCATATATTTTCTAGGCCCCACTTATACGTTCAGTAGTTTGCCGTTGCTTTCTGAACGGTCAGGTATACTTTTGCTGTTTGTAAAAATCCAAGGGAAATAATTTGCTTCCAAACTTGCCCGAGGCAGAGTTTGAACCAGGTAAACTTGGGTTGTGATCGACCTCACTACCGCTTAAGCTACAGATGCTCACTGCTGAAAAAATAATGAAATAAAAAATAATGAACATAAAATAATGAACATAAAATAATGAACATAAAATAATGAACATAAAAAGGACGAATTTAGGAGAAATGTCTGGTCAGCCACTAGTGACAACTGTTATAAGATGGAGAAGATGGAGATATGTTGGACACACTTTGAGAAGAAATGTCTGGTCAACCACTATTGACAACTGTTATAAGAAGGAGAAGATGGAGATATGTTGGACATACCTTGAGAAGAAATGTCTGGTCAACCACTAGTGGCAACTGTTATAAGATGGAGAAGATGGAGATATGTTGGACATACTTTGAGAAGAAATGTCTGGTCAAACCACTATTGGCAACTGTTATAAGAAGGAGAAGATGGAGATATGTTGGACATATCATGAGAAGAAATGTCTGGTCAACCACTAGTGGCAACTGTTATAAGATGGAGAAGATGGAGATATGTTGGACATAAGTAAAGGAACCCTTTCATACCTCGTGGTATATAGGTCAATACAGTGTTAGGCCTGTATTTTTCATTGACCGTCGGCACACGATGGGTGATGTGGTCAGCATCACGCCGGCCGCCTTTACCTTTCCAGAGCATGTCTGGTACCCAGTTGAGGCTGGGTTGATCTGAGAGCCGTCGTAGTCGGGAAAAATTCCACGCGCATTGCGGGAGCTGAACCCAGACCACCAGCCTTGAGAAGCGAGTTCACTAACAACTACGCTACCGCGGCTCTCATGTTGGACATGTCTTGAGAAGAAATAATGAAATAATCACAAAGCAGGCGTTGGCAATAACGACAAATGGTTTACGAAATAAAAAAACGCTCTATAGAAATCCTGAAGCCAAGAGGTGCGAGAAATATTGAGCTCGATTCCACAGAAGATATTGAATGAGCGGCGCAGGATATAACGGTGTGGAGAAATTGCTTGCAGCACCCATGTAACGTATAAATGTTCCAGATGAAAACAATTCAAAGAACACTTCAGCAAGAATTTTATAAAATGTTAATTATATATCCTTTATAAGACTATGCGAATCATCGGCCTGCGAGGTAGGTAGAACAGCACGGATGGAACAAAAACGTCAAATTAGAAAGGCAGTAAAACTCCCACAAGTCATACCTTGCCCACACTGCACAAGAACATTTCAATCCGTATCGGGCTCACTAGTCATCTACGCACACACAGACAAACATAACGCAACTACATTCCCTTGGATGAAAATTTGTGTGGTCATCATCACACGTGATGGACGAGCATCATGCGAATCAACTCCAGATTTTTAACGCTGTTTGTGATTTTTCTAGACATTATTACGTTAAGTTCAGTAGTTTGCCATTGCTTTCTGAACGGGTGGTGTCGTCATCCTTTTGTAAAAATCCACGCGTAACAATTTGCAACCAAATTGTTCCCAGCATGATTCGAACTCAGAACGTCGGGGTTAATAGACCGAGTCACTATCCCCTAAACCACAGACGCCACCAGCTAGAATAACACCAATACACATGTGTATTCCGTTTGTAAACACTTATACATTTATACAATGCAAACTGTGGCGAAGCGGTTAAGACGTTCGCAGTCATGACTAGCCCTAGAAGTGTTGAGAATTCTTAACTGGGACGACCTCACCCAGTCAGCAAAGTAGTAAATGCTCTTTGGCGTAGATCTAAGCCAATTATACGACATTCAAAGATCAATAGTGAGCGTTTATCATACGTTTATCATACGTTTATCATACGTTTATCATACGTTATCAGTGTTAGGGAATGATCTCACTAAAGGCAGGAAATCCGATAGTTGCACTTCACTAATTAACACGCCTGGTTACCTGGGCACAAATTTGGGGTTTTACCCCATACGACCTGATCCCTCTCCGCAGAACTGGCACGCCACCTGCCGAGAGTATTGCACAAAGCACGAACTCTGTAGCTCCAGCAACAATCCTAAGGTCTCTGGAAAAAACTGCACTCGTGAACAGAATGGCGCGGTCTGGACTCGAACCCACGACCTTCGACTCACAAGGCAAAGGGCTTAATATATATATTACGTATAGTGGTACGTGGGGAGTACAATGGAATACAATATATACAGGGTGTTCAACTTAAAAGCAGCCTGTGAATGGAGCTAATCTGGCATATATGTATAAAAATGAGAAGGTTCAGTTATGACGTAGTATAGGTCAAGGTTGTGTGACGGTGTGTAATTGTAGTGCGGGAAGGGGCGATGAACAAATGTGACGTAGAATGAGCTAGTCAGAACCGGTTTAAATAGTAAATAAACACAACGTGATAGATTATCTGGCAACTTTCGATTTGTCAATGGGGCTGCAATTATCTTGAACACCCTGAATATATATTATGTCCAGCGGTCCGTGGGAGTACCATGTCCCACAATACTATATATGTATACACATACTACTAGCGTGGGTAAGTAAAATAACAAAGAAAACTATTAGAAGAATATGGTAAAACTGCAAGACATTATCTGAGTCCACAATTTTAAATAAAACAAGCAACAGTTTGAAATCTACAAGTTATAACAGACGAACAAGTCAATTTTTTTCGATCCAGAAGCACTTTAGCTCTTCTGCTCGATGCCATGGTTATCGTAACCCTTCGGTTCAGTGCGACACCGAACGGAAACTGGCATTCTGACAGACCTGTGGCTTTTAACTGCATCACAGGGATTCGCCACAGCTGTAGGGGCTCCAATTTGGTTCAACAGATAGAACACTGTTACGCCATGCATGTCGTAAGAGGCGATAAGAGGTTTGGCTGAAACGGATGCACATATCCTAAACGTGTAGAAATCTATGCGTTTAGGGGCCTACCAAATCAATGTGCAACGTATACACGTTCTTGGCAAAGATCAAACATATCACAAAGAGTGATTAAAATTGGTCGTAAAGAACGAACGCAAAAAGAAGAAGACTGGGGGCTTCACCTGTTGTTCAACGCGCTACGAACATGCTGGGCATAAGGGCATAAACAAGCGTTTAAGGAAAAGGATGTGCGTTAATACACCTTATAAATATATATACGTAGGGTATGCAAATAACTTCTCCATACCAATCTATCCAGGGCAGCGTTTCCAAAGTGGGCGGTACTGTTCCTCAGTGGGCGTGAAGCGCTTCTGGAGGGAATAGTGGTTCAGAGAATTTGGGGGTTCAAGCGATTAGGGGTCGGTGGCTCCTTAAAAATAATCATTTAAAATTTGAATTCTGCATTTAAATTCATCTTAGGCCCGTCTTACACGATCCATTTTTCCCATCAGTTTTCTATTTCATGTATATAATCATTTGATAATTGACTATGTTTGACAGAAATATATATATCAATTTTCTATGTCAAAGAGAAAATAGAGCATTTATATATGGGGGGAGGGTAAACTGTTATAATATGGAGAGGGCGTTACAAAGTTTATGTCGTGTAAAGTGGGCGGTGGGGCCGAAAAAGTTTGGAAATTTATGGTCCAGGGTAACTAGCTAAATCTCTTTCATGTAAATGAGTTCGATTGTTCTTGTCTCTCTAAGCAAAGTTCGTTTCAAGGTTTTCCTAAGGTGTCCTCTCTCTTTCTTGAACCATTTGCCTCCCTCTTGTTTATTATCACTACTTCTCAAGATATCTCCATCTTCTCCATCTAAGTATTAGCTATAACGTAAAATGAAAAGTAGGGCTAGTTGTACAGATCATCTGTGTTGATTCATCTAGCTTCTTAGGCTGAAATCGGATGCACATGTCCTAAACGTGTAGACGTCTATGCGTTTAGGGGCCTACCAAACCAATGTGCAACGTATACACGTTCTTGGCAAAGATCAAACATATCACAAAGAGTGATTAAAATTGGTTGTAAAGAACGAACACAAAGAAGAAGGAGTTAGCTTCATAAAAAAATAGGAAGATAAAAAAGGGGCCAATGGGGATATGCTTAGCGCAACACACCCACCTTGCATATATAAGGTTTCTCCCCAGTATGTATCCTTTCGTGAGTTCTTAATGTCCCAATCTGGGTGAAGCTTTTGCCACAGGAGGAGCATCTGGGGAATATACAGAGGGAATATTTTGGTAGCGGGCATTGGACTTAACGGGTTTAGCTTCACCACAGATAGAACGGCAAGCGTAATAAAGTATATAAAATATAGACTGTTAAATCTATTTTAAATCTAACAGCAACTTTTCACTAAGTTAGGCGTGTGTAACCACCGGCATGTATGCCAGATCCGGCCCGCTGCATGATTATATAAGGCCTACTTTAGATAATAAATATAAAACTAGAAAATGTGTTATAGTATTTAAGTTATGTTTATAACTAAATATTTTATTCAGCGCTAAAATCAAAATAAAATTATTCACTATGTTCTAGTTAATTGTTTTCACTTTTTACAACCCTTCCATAATGGTTTTACAACCCTTCCATAAGGGTTTTTACAACCTCCAATGGTTTCCATTTCTTTTGTACCTGGTTGCCTTCTTTCGTAATGGTTTTTCACTTATCGTCTTTGCCTGAATGCTTTCTTTTATAATGGTTTTCTACCTGTCTTTGCCTGAATGCCTTCTTTTATAATGTTTTTTTACCTGTCGTCTTTGTCTGAATGTCCTCTTTTATAATGGCTTTCCACTTGTCATTGCCTGAATGTCCTCTTTTATAATGGCTTTCCACATGTCGCGTTTGCCTGGTTGTCTTCTTTCATAATGGTTTTTCACTTATCGTCTTTGCTTGGATGCCTTCTTTCATAGTGATTTTCCACTTGTCGTCTTTGTCTGAATGTCTTCTTTTATAATGGTTTTGCACTTGCCCAGCGAGTTTGCAGCGCGTTCGACGGCAGTTGACAAGATCCTTGTGAGTGCGGTTTCAATTCCGCGGGCTGGCATAAAATCCACAGGTTCTCCAGATTTACGGTGTTGGCACTGAACCGAAGGGTTACGATGTCCATGGCACTGAGCCGAAAAGATGAAAGCTCAAGTGCTTCTGGATCGAAAATAAATATAAAAAATAATGGTTTTCCGCTTGGCGCCTTTGCATGCATGCCTCTTCCATATTGTATTGGCTCTTCTTCTCTTTCCTGGAAACTTCCTTCCATAATGGTCGTCTCCAACAATTCGTGTCTCTTTATAACAACTATCTATTTTCACTTAATTGGTCATTAACTCTTTGTGGACCAAATGTCACACTGTGTGGCTTTGTGTTGGACAACTTATTACCAGGAACACCACTAAAGGGAGTTTGTCATTTTAACCTTTTCGCTGCTACATATTTTCTGAAGGCTGAGCTAATAATAGCTACTCTTTGTTTCTAGGTCACAAACGTGAATGTACGCCTATAGCAGTGACAGTAGAAATGTATAACGTGTTAACACGCCTTTAGCCCACAGAGGAGAGATAATAACAGACGTGTTAATCCGTCTTTAGAAGTGAATGGGAAAAACGTATATATACGTTCTTAGCAGCTAAAGGGTTAAAACAAATGTCTTGTAAAAACATAGATTTTGCCTGGTCCAGTACGAGTTAATATGAATGAGTGATATATCTACCTCCTTTTCTTTTGTCCTTCTCTGCTTTTTTACTGATGATCGGTTTCCGAGATAATGCACGCTTGGTCGCTTGATATGCTGTGTCGTTCTCTGCTTTTTTGCCGTTAGGCGTAGCAGGTTTAACTGATGATCAGTTTCCGAGATAGTGCATGCTCGGTCACTTGATATAATGTGGTATTGTGAAGTTTTAAGATATCTGTAACTCCATCAACCCATCTTTTTCTTGGTCTGTCCCTTCCTCTTGATGATTCCATTTTCAGGTTGTACGCTCTTGCAACTGGTGTATTCTGGTTCATTCTCATCAAGTGGTCAAACCATTTGAGTCTCTGTTTTTCAATGAATCCAATAGCAGGTGTTGTTCCGACTGTTCTTCTAATTTCCTCATTTCTTATATGGTCTCTTCTTGTTTTATTTACTGCTTTCCTCAAGCATCTCATTTCACATGTGGTAATTTTCCTTTCTTGTTCTTTTGTCAGTGCCCTATATCTACATTTCATACTTTTAATTAAGTGAAAAGGGGCTGTGCACGAATGATGGCGCCCTGATTGCATAAACACTGATTCTAACTAGTTTATTTTATAAACCTGCTATTGTTGTTACTCCTCACATCCCTATCTACGCTAGTTTTCTGCATATGGACACCCACGAGACCCACCTATAAGGACGTTCCCCTGTGTGGATCCGCTTGTGGGTGCTCAGACTGCTTTGGCTAGAGAACATCTTCCCACAAATCTTGCACGTGATTGGTCCACCTGGGTCCGGACGTATAGCCAGACGATGATGCAGTGATGACGTCATCAGTGACGCCATAGATTTGATGAACAGGTTCTTCGCCTTCAAGAAACGAGGTCATGGGAGGTCAGTTAAGAAGTTTAATTATTAGTGGATTGCACAACATTTCCAGGTTTTCTTCTTAGAAAAGTCTGGTAACGAAATATGAGTGCAACAGAAAAATTAGTAACTTAAAAATGCTACCAGTCATATAATATAGCGGTCCCCAGTGGCGGCTCGGGATCATTTAGCTACTTGCAGTGGATTCCATCTCACTGTGGCATTGCAGGCAATGAGAGTGCTGATGTCTTAGCTAAGGAGGGCAGTGCCAAAAAGCAAATTTACCAACCTCTGTCTTTTCAAGAGGTTAAAACCCTACAAGGAAAATCTGCAGTAGACTAGAAGAAACACTGGATATGATTATGGAAAAGAATTCCTCAAAGATCTAAGCAGAACAGACCAGGTCATTATATTTCGACTACGCACCGGACACTGCAGACTCAACAAACACTTACATAGACTAGGAATAAGTCAAACAGCTCTCTGACAGTGTCAGCAGGCGGAACAGACACCAGAGCATATCCTGCAAAATTGTCCTTTCCTGAGTGAACTGAGAAACAACATGTGGCCACACCCAGTCGACCTGAAAACTAAGCTTTGGGAAACCTGACAGACCTGAAGCTGACTACCCAGTTGTGGTCCACAGTAAATTAAGCGCATGACCAGAGATCGCTGAAGAAGAAGAAATATAATATAGCGATCCCCAGTGGCGGCTCGTGATAATTTATGTTGGTGGGGTGGAACAAAACTTTTCGGAAATATCATGATTTTGGGTTAGGTTATATTTTAGTATTTATACATTATTCATACATGATTTTTACATGATTTTAGGTCCCCACTGTCCCTTAATGACGATCCGCTACTGGCTGTCCCTCATACATAGATTTCATCCATTCAAAGTAATTTGAGGATGATTGAATGGATTAAATCTCCATGATTGGCAGCCAGTGGCGGCTCGTGATCATTTTGTTGGTGGGGCCAGACATTTTTTCCGGATAAATCATGGTTTTTGGTTGCTATATTTTTATTTATAAAATAATAAATACTCGTTATACATTATTTTTGGTGGGGCCCGACCCCACTGGCCCTTAATGACGAGCCGCCACTGTTGGCAGCTATGAATATATGAATGGATAAGTATGTGTGAGTAACTGAACAGCACAAACATGACAGAGGATACATTTTTTTTAATGTAGAGAAGTTAAGAAAGGTCTATGCATTTAGGGACCTACCAAACCAATGTGCAACGTATACACGTTCTTGGCAAAGATCAAAATATCACAAAGAGTGATTAAAATTTGTCGTAAAGAACGAACGCAAAGAAGAAGAAAGGTCTACAGACCCCTGACCAACCCAAACCAAATTGTAACATCAACGAAGAAGAAGGAAACAGTGGCTACTTGAATAGCTTTCATATCAATAAATATACGGGGTGTGTCCGCCCTGGCGTTTGCAATATGGGGTGATGCATCTAATGCACCGCTACATAATTAGAGTATAGTTTGCAAGTCAACAAATAGTGAAGATATGTTGTGATTGGATAGTTAGGCAGAGATAAGTTAAGCTCATATTGATAGCTAATTGCGTCAATAAATACTGGTCAGGGCATTTATGCCGGGGCATTGATGTTCCAGCTACATCGTAATTAAATTTCGACAGAAGTTATCACTGTTGTTGGAACGACCTTATATAGTCAGAACGAGCTCATACCGTAGACATACTCTTAGGCAAAGAACATAAAGCCCAAATATACAGCAAAAAATGATCGTTAAAGAGCAATGAATACAAGAAAAATGACCGTTTCAATGAATAGCCCTAGAAGGGTTCAGAATTCTGCTAAACCGCAACGACCTCACCCAGTCAGCGAAGTAGTAAATGTTCTTTGGGGTAGATTCAAGTCCACATTTTTTTTTTTTTTTACCCGATCCAGAAGCTCTTGAGCTTTCGGCTCGGTGCCATGGATATCGTAACCCTTCGGTTCGATGTCACGAACACCGTAAATCTGGAGAACCTGTGGCTTTTCTGCCTGCCCGCGGAATTGAACCCGCACTCACAGAGGACTTGACCAAGTCCAAATATACGGCATTAAAAGTTCATTAAAGAGTGCTTATCATACGATGCGTACGGAGCGACCTCACCAAAGGCAGGAAATCCGATAGAGAAGTCACATTTCACTAATGAACACCGCCGTAAAACTAGCGATGGTGCGAGGACTCAAGGCAAGTGTTTCATGGACAAAAGGTTTCCTGTAACGATCACACTCGAGGATCTAAACTTCAAGTACCTCCGAATACGGCGAAAACTCACTGCATGGCCAGGGACACCAGTAAAATGGTAAACAAACCTCACACAAAACTCAGAAGCGCAATACATGGCGTAATGAGTTCCGCCTGAATTGACAGCAGGTGTTCACAGAAGAACGCAGAAGAACCAGAAGAACTTCAGTGGGTATCATCACACTGCGGAGTGCCAGGTAACGAGAAGGCAGACAGACTTGCTAAAAAGGGAGCAGAATGTGAAGAAATAGATAATGAAATCACATACTTTGAAAAAAAGAGCTATCGTGGACATTAGAAAAGAACCTAAACCACCCAACGATGACTACCACACTTGACAGACAAGGACAGACTATCATCTTCCGACTCAGGATAGGTCATAACAGACTGAACAAACACCTTTACAGGCTATGATTGTCCCCATCCCCTCTGTGCCCCTGTGGCACCGCTGAACAAAGCACATAACATGTCCCCTATATGTCCTCTCAAGAAAGAAATGCTGGCTCTACAATACAACACTACATTCAAAACTACATGACACCAGAGATGAGCTCCAGACAACAGTCGACTTCATCATAAGAACGCGTCTAACGGTATAATCATCAAAACTACATGGCACCAGAGATGAGCTCCAGACAACAGTCGACTTCATCATAAGAACGCGTCTAACGGTATAATCATCAAAACTACATGGCACCAGAGATGAGCTCCAGACAACAGTCGACTTCATCATAAGAACGCGTCTAACGGTATAATCATCAAAACTACATGACACCAGAGATGAGCTCCAGACAACAGTTGACTTCATCATAAGAAAGCGTCTAACGGTATAATCATCAAAACTACATGGCACCAGAGATGAGATCCAGACAACAGTCGACTTCATCATAAGAAAGCGTCTAACGGTATAATCATCAAAACTACATGGCACCAGAGATGAGATCCAGACAACAGTCGACTTCATCATAAGAACGCGTCTAACGGTATAATCATCAAAACTACATGGCACCAGAGATGAGCTCCAGACAACAGTCGACTTCATCATAAGAACGCGTCTAACGGTATAGTCATCAAAACTACATGACACCAGAGATGAGCTCCAGACAACAGTTGACTTCATCATAAGAAAGCGTCTAACGGTATAATCATCAAAACTACATGGCACCAGAGATGAGATCCAGACAACAGTTGACTTCATCATAAGAAAGCGTCTAACGGTATAATCATCAAAACTACATGGCACCAGAGATGAGATCCAGACAACAGTCGACTTCATCATAAGAACGCGTCTAACGGTATAATCATCAAAACTACATGACACCAGAGATGAGCTCCAGACAACAGTCAACTTCATCATAAGAACGCGTCTAACGTTATAATCATCAAAACTACATGGCACCAGAGATGAGCTCCAGACAACAGTCGACTTCATCATAAGAACGAGTCTAAAGGTATAATCATCAAAACTACATGGCACCAGAGATGAGCTCCAGACAACAGTTGACTTCATCTTAAGAACGCGTCTAACGGTATAATCATCAAAACTACATGGCACCAGAGATGAGCTCCAGACAACAGTCAACTTCATCATAAGAACGCGTCTAACGCTATAATCATCAAAACTACATGGCACCAGAGATGAGATCCAGACAACAGTCGACTTCATCATAAGAACGCGTCTAACGGTATAATCATCAAAACTACATGGCACCAGAGATGAGCTCCAGACAACAGTTGACTTCATCTTAAGAACGCGTCTAACGGTATAATCATCAAAACTACATGGCACCAGAGATGAGCTCCAGACAACAGTTGACTTCATCTTAAGAACGCGTCTAACGGTATAATCATCAAAACTACATGGCACCAGAGATGAGCTCCAGACAACAGTCGACGTCATCATAAGAATGCGTCTAACGGTATAATCATCAAAACTACATGGCACCAGAGATGAGCTCCAGACAACAGACGACTTCATCATAAGAAAGCGTCTAACGGTATAATCATCAAAACTACATGGCACCAGAGATGAGCTCCAGACAACAGTCGACGTCATCATAAGAATGCGTCTAACGGTATAATCATCAAAACTACATGACACCAGAGATGAGCTCCAGACAACAGTCGACGTCATCATAAGAACGCATCTAACGGTATAATCATCAAAACTACATGGCACTAGAGATGAGTTCCAGACAACAGTTGACTTCATCATAAGAACACGTCTAACGGTATAATCATCAAAACTACATGGTACCAGAGATGAGCTCCAGACAACAGTCAACTTCATCATAAGAACACGTCTAACGGTATAATCATCAAAACTACATGGCACCAGAGATGAGCTCCAGACAACAGTCAACTTCATCATAAGAACGCGTCTAACGGTATGATCATCAAAACTACATGGTACCAGAGATGAGCTCCAGACAACAGTCAACTTCATTATAAGAACATGTCTAACGGTATAATCATCAAAACTACATGGCACCAGAGATGAGCTCCATACAACAGTTGAGTTCATCATAAGAACGCGTCTAACGGTATAATCATCAAAACTAGCTTCAGACAACAGTCGACTTCATCATAAGAACGCGTCTAACGGTATAATCATCAAAACTAGCTTCAGACAACAGTCGACTTCATCATAAGAAAGCGTCTAACGGTATAATCATCAAAACTACATGGCACCAGAGATGAGCTCCAGACAACAGTCGACTTCATCATAAGAAAGCGTCTAACGGTATAATCATCAAAACTACATGGCACCAGAGATGAGCTCCAGACAACAGTCAACTTCATTATAAGAACACGTCTAACGGTATAATCATCAAAACTACATGGTACCAGAGATGAGCTCCAGACAACAGTCAACTTCATTATAAGAACACGTCTAACGGTATAATCATCAAAACTACATGGTACCAGAGATGAGCTCAAGACAACAGTCGACTTCATCATAAGAACACGTCTAACGGTATAATCATCAAAACTACATGACACCAGAGATGAGATCCAGACAACAGTCGACTTCATCATAAGAACACGTCTAACGGTATAATCATCAAAACTACATGGCACTAGAGATGAGCTCCAGACAACAGTCGACTTCATGATAAGAACGCGTCTAACGGTATAATCATTAAAATAGCGATGCAAAAAGAAGAAGAAACAGCCTGTACCGCCACAAAAAGCAACTTGCACCGCATAAATGCATATGGCCATCGCTAAAGTGTCAACACAAAACTGTTCATCAATTGAATTGCAATTCATGTCGAAGGGAACATCAATCACGACAAAATCAAACTTTCTGCACTCGCAATATAACTGCATACTGTAGATTGAGTTTGTTCGTCATAACCGCTGTCCGCCATTTTCTGAACAGAAACAACAAACGCACGGTTGACACAGCAAAAGCATTCCATGTAACATTCATAGCTCACAGCGTTGCTCAAGAACTAACTTAGTAGCTCGGCAAACGAAACCGGAAAATACCCGACCAAACATGGTGGAAATGCGCTAGCAAAGTCGTGTCCAGAATCAAACAGTCCTGACTCTGAATGGCCTTCCTGCATTCCGCCATTGCATGCCAGATTCTTCCAGTATAAAGGATAACTTATAAAGGATAACTGGAGGTCTCTGTGTCTGAGTGATTAAGCCCTTTACCTTGCGAGTCAAAGGTCGTGGGTTTGAATCCGGACCTTCTATTCACGAGTGCACTTTTTTCCAGAGACACCTAGGATTGTTTCTGGAGCAATACTCTCGGCAGGTGGCCTGCCATTTCTGCGGAGGAGGACCGAGTCAAATGGGGTAAAACCCGGTGCAATGAAGTCAATCCTTCGGCTTTTAAAAGGATAACTGTAATATAAATGGTATCAATTCTAACATATGCCAGAGAGAGTTGGAAAATGACTAAAGATATAGAAAGCAAGTTGAATGCATTTGAAAATAGATGTCTGCGAAAAATAATGAATATAAAATGGAACGAATTCAGGAGAAGTGATGAAATCAGAGACATGTCTGGTCAACCACTAGTGACAACTGTTATAAGAAAGACAAGATGGAGATATGTTGGGCACACCTTGAGGAGAAATGATCAACGAATATCAAAGCAGGCATTGAAGTGGGATGCAAAGGGTTCAAGAAAGAGAGGTCGACCTAGGGAGACCCTGAAGCGAACTTTGCTGAGAAAGGCAGGAAATATCGGTCTCAGTTCCATGGAGGAGATTGAGCGAGTTGTCCAGGATAGAGCGGTATGGAGAAATTGCTTGCAGGCAATATGTAACGTATAACTGTACGAGAGGAATTTATATATATATATATATATATATATAAATACGTCCAGGTGTAACATTTAAAACTAACATACACGGTGACATGGTCAACATAAACAAAAGAAAAAACATAATTATTATAATATAATCACAAGCAATAAGTGACTCTGGTAAGGTTAGATGATCGCCTCTCGATCAAAAGGTACTTGGTTCGCTCACTCGTGAAACAATATGGATATTTTTACGGAGATATCTAATCCCCGTGTAGTTGAAATCGAGTTCCTAGTCCTATCGGAGTGCGATACACTTAAGTTCCGTATTTATGTTGAGCATGTACATGAGCCATTCTTCTTCTTCTCTTCAACCATTTACTTCTTTATAGAAGTGTTGGGGGTAGGGGACGTAGTGATCTTGTGTGTGCTTGTCTTAATGCACTTTGTAAGCTGATATTCGTTTTTGTAAGGCTGTTCTTGATGCCGTCGCTCCATCATTTTGCGTGGTCTTCCTCTTGCTTTGAACTCATTATACTTTTTTTGTGTGGCTCTCTGTGGTAGGCGATACCAGGACATTCTGGTCAGGTGTCCAAACCATTTAATCTGTCGTTCTTTTATCAATTGCTTGACTGGTTTCAACATCCAGTCTTCTGATTTCTTCATTTCTAGTTTTATCTCATGAGCCACTGACAATTCAAAATCAAGAAGAGCAGGCTGAAGCGCGGGTGCACGGGCAAGGTTCATTAGTAAGATTAAAATCAAGTAGTCCCAAAAAAAAGGGTTTGGTAACCTGGGCAGCTAATGCTCGACAACCCGGGTGGGAATGTTGTCTAAGGGGTAAGCTATCCTAAAGAGAGAGAGAGAGAGAGAGAGAGAGAGAGAAAGATTAAAAAATAAATTCCTACAAAAATATTTTCATCATCTTCTAAATTACATCGCCGGTGCTACGGAGTTCGTGTACTGTCGCTGAGATCTTTTTGTGTAAGAAAGAGATCGGAGCACACATGGTTACTCACCGAAGTAAAATGATGATGGTCCTATCAATCAATCAATCAATCAATCAATCAATCAATCATTCTTCTCTCTACCTTGTTCATTACGACACATCAACCTTAGTTATTTTAGCAGTTCATTGAATTCTTAGTCTTCTACTGTAAAACCACATCTCTGCGGCTTCCAGACATTTTGCTGTGTGTTTATTAATCAATCAATCAAGTGCCATGCTTGCCCGCATAGGCGATCACGTCTCTCCCCAACTCTCTCTCTCTGGTGCAGTTAATCAGTTCTGACATCAATCTTTTGTCCAAACACAATGTCAGACCATCCAACATCTTCTCCCTCTGTCTTCCACGATTTCTTCTTCCCTGAAATGTTACATGTTGTCACCAAATGTTCTAAACCTTCTCTTTGGGAAAATATGCCCGAAGATATCGGGAACAACAAGAACTAACAGAAGAACTTCCATAACAACAGCAGTAACAAGAACTAACAGAAGAACTACCATAACAACAGCAGTAACAAGAACTAACAGAAGAACTACCATAACAACAGTAGTAACAAGAACTAACAGAAGAACTACCATAACAACAGCAGTAACAAGAACTAACAGAAGAACTTAAATGACAAAGGCAGTAACAAGAACTAACAGAATAACTTCCATAACAACAGCAGTAACAAGAACTAACAGAAGAACTTCCATAACAAAGGCAGTAACAAGAACTAACAGAAGAACTTCCATAACAAAGGCAGTAACAAGATCTAACAGAAGAACTTCCATAACAAAGGCAGTAACAAGAACTAACAGAAGAACTTCCATAACAACAGTAGTAACAAGAACTAACAGAAGAATTTCCATAACAACAGCAGTAACAAGAACTAACAGAAGAACTTCCATAACAACAGCAGTAACAAGAACTAACAGAAGAACTTCCATAACAACAGTAGTAACAAGAACTAACAGAAGAACTTCCATAACAACAGCAGTAACAAGAACTAACAGAAGAACTTCCATAACAACAGTAGTAACAAGAACTAACAGAAGAACTTCCATAATAAAGACAGTAACAAGAACTAACAGAAGAACTTCCATAACAACAGTAGTAACAAGAACTAACAGAAGAACTTCCATAACAACAGCAGTAACAAGAACTAACAGAAGAACTTCCATAACAACAGCAGTAACAAGAACTAACAGAAGAACTTCCATAACAACAGTAGTAACAATAACTAACAGAAGAACTTCCATAATAAAGACAGTAACGAGAACTAACAGAAGAACTTCCATAACAACAGTAGTAACAAGAACTAACAGAAGAACTTCCATAACAACAGCCGTAACAAGAACTAAAAGAAGAACTTCCATAACAACAGCAGTAACAAGAACTAACAGAAGAACTTCCATAACAACAGTAGTAACAAGAACTAACAGAAGAACTTCCATAACAACAGCAGTAACGAGAACTAACAGAAGAACTTCCATAACAACAGCAGTAACAAGAACTAACAGAAGAACTTAAATAACAAAGGCAATAACAAGAACTAACAGAAGAACTTCCATACCAACAGCAGTAACAAGAACTAACAGAAGAACTTCCATAACAACAGTAGTAACAAGAACTAACAGAAGAACTTAAATAACAAAGGCAGTAACAAGAACTAACAGAAGAACTTCCATAACAACAGCAGTAACAAGAACTAACAGAAGAACTTAAATAACAAAGGCAGTAACAAGAACTAACAGAAGAACTTCCATAACAAATGCAGTAACAAGAACTAACAGAAGAACTTCCATAACAAATGCAGTAACAAGAACTAACAGAAGAACTTAAATAGCAAAAAGATAATTCGAATTAAGGTTTCAGATAAAGATACAAAAACGTAAGAAAATAATCAGGCAATGAAACCAAAACAAAGACACAAAAAAAGACAAACAAAAAATAAAGAAACCCAGAGAAAACATTAAAATAAGAATGCAAAACATAAAAATGACAAAAAATTGTACTACAAAATGACCACAAAAAAAACCAAGCCAGAAACAAATTTTTAAAAAAGGAAGCAAATACACAACATAAAAAAGACCCCAAAAAAAAAATAAATGAAAGGAAAAACAAAAATAAATTTAAAAAATATAATAAAAATATAGGAAAAAGAAGCCAAAAAAGGAAGACAAAAAAACAAGACACAAACAAGACAAAAATAAGACACAATAAAAAGACAAATAAATACGAACTTAAAAAACAAAAACGATAATTCGAATTCAGTAGTCAGAAAAATAAACAAAAAGTAAGAAGACAAAAAAACCAAAAAACATTAAAGCAAACAAATAATAAAAAAGAAGGCAAAAAATCCCAACCAAAAAAAAAAAAATGAAACAAGAGAAAAAAACATGAAAGCAAAAAAAAAAAAAAAAAAAGCTGGAAAAAAAATAATAAAACAAGAGATAAAAACATGAAAGCAAAATAATAAAAAAAAAAGCTGGAAAAAACCAAAAACAACCACAAACTTACGAAACAACTAACCAGATTCTATTAGTTTTGTAATAAGGCCAGCCACGCAAAAGATGGACTCGAGATAACAGAGGACGAAAAGACTATCTAAGAAGCGCATAAATAAGCAGTTTAGAAATCTCTCGACCGACGCTGTAGGCAACAGGATCAAAAAAAAGAAGAAGAAAAAATAAAAAAAATTAAACCAATAAAAATCAAAAATTAAACAAAAGAACACCACAAAATACAAAAACACAAGAAAAGAAAAAAAAAGCAAAAAGACAGAAAGACCTCAACAAAAATCCCAAACCCCAAAAAACACAAAGACAAAAACAAGAAAAAAAAAAAAGAAAACAAAAGAAGACAAACAAATACGAAAAGAAACCAAAAAAAAAAAAAGACAAAAGAAGACCACAAAAACTCCAGAAGACAAAATAAAACTATGAACAGACCCACCTTGGACTCGTGGGAATCCAACAGACTGGCCGGTTTCTTGTTGTTGGCATGCACACGTTCGTGTTTCTTCCAGTTGCTGGGGTCACTGAAACGTTTACCGCAGACAGAGCATGCGAACGGCTTCTCACCTGTGTGCAGGCGTTCATGTGCCTGATGACCATGTCGAAGATAAGAGGGAACAATTAAATATGATTGTGGCAATTATACTAGAACTAAAAGAAAGATATTAATAATACTAGAAAAGAGGACCAAGCCATCAGAAAACTGCAGATCTTCGTAAATGGATGTTTACAAGAATAGAGGATTGAGATGGTATGATAAGATTACAAACGAGGAACTCAGAGAAAGAACTAAGCAGATACCAGTGGAGAAAGAGCTCAGGAAGAGACGCTGGCGATGGATAGGCATACATTGAGAAGACCGACCGGAAGCATTGCCCGACAGGCACTCTTTGGAACCCGCAGGGAAAGAGGAGCAGAGGAGCCTAGACAGACCTGGAGAAGAGACCTGGAGGCTGATATTAAAATGATAGATAAATCATGGAAAGAATTGGAAAGGATGGCGAGAGAGAGGAAGAGCTGGAAGAAGTTTGTTGAAGACCTGTGCTCCGCTGGAGCTGAAAGCTGAAGAAGAAGACCACTAGATATTATTTAAGAAATAAAGATATTCTGAAGAAAGAAAAAGAAGAAGAATCTGAACAGATGAATATAATAAAGAAATTAGAATTTGAAAAAGGAAAAGTGGAATAGAATATCAATTTGGGAAGCGATTTGTAGAATGTGAACAATAATATTGGAACAAACAAGGAAAATGGGAACGGGTAGACACAAAGTGACAAATATTATTGAATTAAATAGGAAACATGTGATAAATTAGATTTTTAAGGTAAAGGAAAAAGTGACAAATTAGATTAGGAAGGGAAAAGGGAAAATTGACAATTTAGATTCGGAAGGGAAAAGGGAATTCTGACAAATTAGATTAGGTAGGAAAGGAAATTCTGAAAAATTAGATGTGGAAGGGAAAGGGAGGATTGACAAATTAGATTTGGAAGGAAAGGGAATTCTGATAAATTAGATTTGGAAGGAAAGGAAATTCTGATAAATTAGATTTAAAAGGGGAAAGGGAATTCTGATAAATGAGATTAGGTAGGAAAGGGAATTCTGACAAATTAGATTAGGTAGGAAAGGGGAAGAGTGACAAATTAGATTTTGGAGGAACGGGAAGAGAGACAAATTAGATTTGAAGGAACAGGGAAAAACTGGCATATGCTACAAATAAAACTGAGAAAATTGAAGGATTTTGAATATATAAAAGACACGAAGAGTTGGAGAAGACCATCATGGAAGGAGGTATCCAGGGAAAGAGGAAGATCACGGAAACGATGGATTCAGGTTGTAACTGATGGTTTGAAAATGATGACTGCAGAGGCGGAACATCTGGCCTATGAGTGAAAGAAATTCTGAAGGACTGTTATTGTGGCAAAGTTATGTTCAGGACAAGCTATTTGATGATTATGATGATGATGTTGATGATGATGATGATGACGATGATGATGTTGGTGATAATGATGTTGGTAATGATGATGATGAAGATGTTGATGATGATGATTTTGATAATGATGTTGGTGGTGATGATGATGTTGATGATGATGATGATGTTGGTAATGATGATGATGAAGATGTTGATGATGATGATGATGTTGGTAATGATGATGATGATGTTGGTGATGATGATGTTGGTGATGATGATGTTGGTGATGATGATGTTGATGATGAAGATGTTGATGATGTTGGTGATTATGTTGTTGATGATGATTATGATGATGATGATCAATAAATCTGAGAGTATACAAGAAATATCAACATTAATAAAAAATAGTGGAAATGTGTCAGAAACTAAATTTGAGAATGTAGCAAAAGTTACATGGTTTTCTTCATTATTTTCTCTATGTGTCTATTGTTTTTCTCCTTGTGGATGATGGAATTGCTTGTCCACTCTTGCCGTTAAGCGTAGGGGTGGGAGCTTTAATTTGCGTTCTAGGGCCATATGAGCCACCCTTGTTGTGTTATATCTGTGTTGATTTAGTGTGGTCTTGATATTGTCTTTTCCCAGGTGGATGATAGAATTGCTTGTCCACTCTTGTCGTTGAGCGTAGGGGTGGGAGGGTTAATTTGCGTTCTTGTGCCCGCCTGCCCAGTGTGTTCGTAGCGCATTGGACTGCGGGTGACCAGCCCTCTGTGAGTGCGAGTTCAATTCCGCGGGCTGGCAGAAAAACCACAGGTTCCTCAGATTCACTGTGCTCGTGGCACCGAACCGAAGGGTTACGATGTCCATGCCACTGAGCCGAAGAGCTGAAAGCTCAAGTGCTTCTGGATCGGGAAAAAAATGTGCGCTCTAGGGCCAGATGAGTCACCCTTGTGTTATATCCGTGTTTATTTAGTGTGGTCTTGATATTGTCTATTGTATTCCCCAGGTGGATGGTGAAATTACTTGACCACTCTTACCGATAAGCATATTAATGGGAGATTTCATTTGCCTTCTAGGGACAGATGAGTTGCCTTTGTTGTGTTATAACCGTGTTTATTTAGTCTGATCTTGATAATGTTTATCCGTCTTTTTCTTGGTCTTCCTTTGGTTCTAGTACCTTATCTCTTTTTAATATTTTCTCGAATCTTGTTTTGTCTCGCAGCGTCAAGATAAGAAGAGATTTCTAGAACGAGCTTTGGTATGAGCTTCATAAATAGTGTTGTTCGACTCTTCTGTTACCGATGAAGTCCACCGTTTGCGTGGATGACCTTTTGCTTTGTATCTACTGTATCGGAGTAACATTGCTCTATGAGGTGCATTTCTGCCAGTAATCTGCTTATGTGGCCGAACCATTTAATTTGTTGTTTCTTGATGAAGTTCAGTACTGATGTTGTACCCATAGCTTTCTTGATATCTTTGTTCTTAAACCGAACATTTCTGGCCCGCATCGGGCTCACTAGTCATCTACGCACACGTCTGAGTGGTTACCGGGGCCCACATTTGGGGTATAAAGAATAGAAACACTGTTACCTGCCATGCATGTCGTAAGAAGCGACTAAGGAGGTTTGGATGAAATCGGATGTCCTAAACATGTAGAAGTCTATGCATTTAGGGACCTACCAAACCAATGTGCAAGGTATACACGTTCTTGGCAAAGATCAAACATATCACAAAGAGTGATTAAAATTGGTCATAAAGAACGACCGCAAAGAAGAAGAGATCTACGCACACACAGATAAACAACTACATTCTCCTGGATGAAAAGGGTGGTCATCAGCTCTTCCCCCCTCCTCTCCCTCTCACCTTCCCGTGGTGGACGAGCTTCATTTCTAATCCGGTCTCTCTCTTGATACTCCCATCATTCTGCGTAGACACTTATCTCTTCAGTGACTAGTTTTCTTATATCGTTTGATGTCAGAGTCCAGGTTTGACACTGGTAGCGTAATGTTGGGAGAAAGATTGGGTTGTACAATGCTCTTTCAGAGTTTATGGTGAAAATTGTGAAAGTTGAAAATTAGAAGTATATACCAAGGAGGTTATGTGAAAAATCGAAAATATTTAAAATAGATAGAGTTACTTACCTTAATATATCCGGCTTGAGAAAATGTCTTTCCACAAAACCTGCAAGCCAGTTTGTTGTTGGGGCTGTTTCTAGACATGCTTGAATCATTTCCATTCCCTCCACCACAAATCTGTCCATCTCTTCCATCTCCACTACCCCCACCTCTGGTTTCTCCTCTTTCACCACCGGCTCCACCAACACCGTAGCTATTCATATAACCAGCCAATCCGCTGTCGACACCAGTTATTCCTCGAAAGTGATTGACGGAAAAATTCATAATACTGGGTAGCGATTGGGTGGAAGGTTGAGAGGAGGAGCTAACAGAGTCTATTTTGTTGTTATAAACACTACCATTGGTCAGAATTGATTCAGATTTAGGGAGATTCATAAATGAGGGCGGTTCCGTTTTGAAGGATTCTGGGGAAAGTGAGTTCTCATGTTTGAAAATTGTTGAATCTGTTTTGTAGCCGTTTGTTAAGGACTCAATCTGCTTAACGTAGGACTCGGCGATTTTCTTGAAAGGGGAGTCTGATCTTTTCCCGCAAATTTCTGGGTAATTCTCATTTTGTTTAGAGTCTGTTACGTTGTTGTTATTGATATTATTGTTATTATTTCTGGCGTTGTTACCGTAATCTTCTAAAATTTTGCTGAAAGGATCATGAGATTTTGGGAATGGAGAACTTTCAGCTAGTTTTACAGCCAGATAGGAATCTGACATTTTAGTAGCGTAGGTTGGTGAGGCTGCTGGTAAAGCCATCACACCTGGAGATGTTGCAGCGGGGTCAAATGCTTGGGTAGTGTAACCATCTGGGTACCTGTTGGAAGAAGAGTCTATAGGTTTACTGTAAGGATCTAAAAATGTACTTTTATAATCCACGCAATTTGTGAGGTTGTCTGGGCTGTAGCCGTTAGGCACGGGGTCAGCCCTGAATGGGGAAATAACTTCACCTGCGCTGTGAGGCCAAATAGGACCACAACTTACTGATGCTGGGGTTGGTTGTACATCAGATGGGATTCCATTTGTCAAAGGGGAGGGATCATTAGACCGTGAGTAAGAGTTCGGAGAACTGAGTTCTGATTTCGTCAAATCTAGTCCATTTGTGTCACCTGATGACGAACTCAAAGGAGGTTTGGAAAGGTCAAGACCGTGAGAGGAATTACGACGATGAGTATGTTGATCACGTGGGGATCGACGATCACGGTCAATGTTGTCTATAACATACGATCTTGATTTGGAATTGTCCAAGTTTTCTGTTGGTGTTGTTGGACTTCGTATATTTCTGTTGTTGTCCATGTTGTCTGGGGTGATGCTGATGTTGTTAATGCTGCCGCTGCTGTTGTTTCGCGGGAAACTTTCACATATAACTTTTGCTTCAGACATCTTAGATCTGAAAGTGTTTTTTTTTTATATCATATAAACTTATTTATGTTCATAAAAAACAAGTTTAAAAAAAAAGTAATTTTGAGGTTTTACAATTTAAAACTGTCTTCCTGTCCCTGTTTGATGAATTAATCTACGTATTGGAAGCTTAGATTCTCCTTCTTGTGCTCTCTCCCACACACACAGACGCCAACTTGAGTATAGTAACGGAAAACAGTAGTTAGTATGAAACAGGTAGAGTTTCCAAAGAGGTTGCCCTGGAGTAATATTTGTAGCAACACATAGTTCTCTCTGTTAGTCACATCTGAGGCATCGTTTAAATCTTAGAATGTTCCTCACAAATCAGCAGTGTATCACACAGGTGTGTTCAAATGTTAGATGTGTACATAGTGAAATCTCTGATCTTGTGTAATATCAACGGAAGAATAGCTCGAGTTCCTATTGGTTAAAGTGTGTAGTATTATAATCATCCTTTCAAATATATCCAATCGTGTTGCTTTGTTTAGGATCACGTCACAGAACACACACGCACACATATATGTATAAATATGTGTGGGCGTTGATTTACAACTTTGTTTAACAGTTGCAGATCATGCAACAACAATTTAAGAATCCGTCGTCTTCTGCAAATTAGAAAATATGAAATTGTGGGAGGGTTTTGTGTGGAAATGGGCGGGTCTTCTTCCTGATTGGAAATTTGTTGAATCAATGAGGCGGGACTATAATATGGCAAGTGATTGTATGTTGTTCTCCTACAGTTCGGTGGGCGTGTTTAGGCTGTCAGTCTGTGAAATATCTGTGAATGACGTAAGAAAGAACACATAAAAAAGTTAGATATATACATATTTATGCAAATAATATTAATATTTCAACATTCTTTTTACAATTATATCTACCAGTGGCGGCTCGTCATTAAGGGCCAGAGGGGCCGGGTCCCACCAAAAATAATGCGTAACGTGCATTTATTATTTAATGGATTAAAATATAACCTAACCCAAAACCATGATTTTCCAGAAAATCTGTGTCTGGCCCAACCAACAAAAACGATCACGAGCCGCCACTGATATCTACCAATCCGAAAGTGAAGGCGGAGTCTAGTTAGTTTGGTGGTTGCTCTGAATAAATTATTGGCTATAGCACTTTAGACAGTAAACTCATAATCCCTGAATTTTCCACCAGCATTTGTCGAAGGGTATACATACTGACAGTCTCTGTGGCTCGCTGGGTTTTCGATCCAAAAGCATTTGAGCTTTCAGTTCTTCTGCTCGGTGTCATGGACATCGTAACCCTTCGGTTCAGTGCCACGAACACCGTAAATCTGGAGAACCTGTGGCTTTTCTGCCAGCCCACGGAATTGAATCACAATCACAGGGGGCTTGTCACCGTCGTCAAACGCGCTACGAACACGCTGGGTAGGCGGGCGGCTCGCTGGTTAAATACACTTCTGTTTATTTAAGAGACAGGATAGCGTAGTGGTTAGCGTAGGGGTTAGCGTAGCGGGGTTTTTGTGGCGTAGCGGTTAGCGCAGAGGGGTTTCTGTGGCGTAGAGGTTAGATGCTCGCCTTTCGTATCAAAAGTACTATGCTCGCTCCCTAGTGGAGCCATCGGGAAATGTGTGCATAGATCCATGATGTCGGTGTAGGTGAGATCGAGTTCCTAGTCCTATCGGAGACGGACGATAAAACGTAGGTCCCGTGTTTAAATTGCGCCGTAGCCCTGCAAAATTTATCAGAATGATTTAAAAACTAACATTTCTACATAATATTTTAACTTTCTTCTAAATTGCATCAATGACCCTCCCTGGTGCGGAGTTCGTGCACTGCCACTGAGATCTTCCTGTGTAAGAAAGAGATCGGAGTACACACGGTTACTCACCAAAGTGCAATGAAGATGGTCAAATCAAACAGTCAATCAATCTGTGGTTATAGCAATGGCTTTCATAGTATTATATATATATATATATATACTGCGCCCAAGTGGTTACTGGGGCCCAAATTTGGGGTGTAAAGAATAGAACCACTGTTACCTGCCATGCATGTCGTAAGAGGCGGCTAAGGAGGTTTGGCTGAAATCGTATGCATGTGTCATAAACGTGTAGAAGTCTATGCGTTTATGGGCCTACCAAACCAATGTCCAACGTATACACGTTCTTGACAAAGATCAAACATATCACAAAGAGTGATTAAAATTTTTCGTAAAGAACGAACGTAAAGAAGAAGAAGATATATTGCTACATAGAGCCAATACTGAAATATGGAAGCGGATCATGGACAATTATTAGAGAACCAAATACCAGGAGGCAACATCTCAAAACAATGACTTGGCTGTGCATACTTGGACATGCTGGAGTGCATAGCAACGAAAGTGCTGACTTTTTTGCAAACAATACACCGACTCAAGCTGCAGAACCGATGTCATCAATGCGGTACGCTCTCATTTATGTGATGTTGGCGAGTCTCAGACACTGGAACAAGTGCGAGAATTTTGAGTTAAGTTTGGACACCCAGAGATGTTGTCTTCGTGGTAGAGAGAGCAGATATACTAACCAACTTCTCATGTGTACGGTGAGCAAGTGGACTTTGCGATGAATTGGGAATGCCCAATGTGCCATGACTTCGATCGTATAATATAACAGTATAGGGGTTTCAATTACGAAGTGGTTAGTTCGTTTACTTACCGTGTTGAAGGTTGTCGGTTCGAATCCGGCCCGAGATACATGTGCAATTTGTTCATGAAATCCCTAGAATTGTTGCTGGAGCTACGGAGTTTGTGCTGTGTGTGCAATTCTCTCGGCAGATGGCATGCCATCTCTGCCGACAGGGACGGGGCCAGTGGCGGCTCGTGATCATTTTTGTTTGTGAGGCCAGACACACATTTTCGGGAAAATCATGGTTTTGGGTTGTTATGTTTTAATTTATAAAATAATAAATACACGTTACAATTCTTTTGGTGGGGTCCGGCCCCATTGTCCCTTACTGACGAGCCGCCCCTGGACGGAGCCATATGGGGAAACAATACACATGCAGCCAGTCTTTCGTTGTTAAACCCTCTTGGACATAACAGTATTGCTACAGGATTTTGTGAGGAACTCAAATACAACATAGTTAAATCTCAAACACTAACCAGACTGCAAGAACTCAAAGTTAAGTGTGGTGTGGCTCGACAAGAACGCTACACTGGCAGACAAAGAAGAATTGTAAACCAACAAAGAACCGGTGTCGTTAGTCGCCACACGTTGATGGACATACTGAGGGAGAGATCGGGCACTTATGGACTAATTTGTTCGACGTGCAGTGATGGTGATCTGACGACTAAACTAAACTAAACTAAACTAATAGTTAAATCTCCATGTTTCAAAGTAAACTATATATGGACTTTTTCGTCTTTACAGACTGTCAATTGGCAAGTGTTTTACTGTGACAACTTCTGACTTTTCGCTTTTCTCTCTTGTCGTTCAGCTCATACATGTCTCTTCTCAGAAGACTCTGCGCAATATCGTTTTCCACACAACTCTGTCATCAGCTAATTTTTCCCAAGTGCTGGGACCTATAGAAAAGTTTTTCATTGAGGCCTTGCAGACATCTTTATATCTCAACAGCAGTTTGCCCTGGTGCCTCTTCCCCTCCGAAAATTCACAGAACAACATTTATTTTGGTATCCAACAAGTTTCCATTATTCTCACATGCCCCAATCGTCTTAGTCTTCTACTGCTGAGCATGCCCATGATGGAAGGTAGGTTTGCACGTTGCAGTACTTGAGCGTTGGTTATCTTGTCGTACCACCTGATGTTCATAATCTTGCGGAGACATCGAAGGTGAAAGATGGTAAGGCTCCTCTCGTGCCTTAAGTAGACTGTCCATGTTTCTGAGCCACATAGTAAAGAACTAATTACACAGGCTCGATATATTTGAATCTTCGTCTGCAATGTAAGTTTTGCGCTGTCCAGCGCTCGCTTGGATAGTTTGCCGAATGTAGTAGCCTCACTCCCCATTCGAGCGTTGATTTCTTCATTAAACTAGTAACACAATAAATGAATTCAGTCTCGTTACTATAAAGAATGTCTTTTCTAAGCGTCTCTCTCCTCAGTCTCTACCAGCTCAGATCATAACTTCATGAATATTTACGTGCCCAATCTCCATTTCTATCCGCCATTATTGTAAGGGGAAGCGATTCTATATTTGAGACTGCTAAATATCATGCCATTAATTGTGACTGAGGTTATGTCCCTTATATTGTCAAAGTAGGTTTTATAAATAGCCTTGTCTAAAGGAATCAAGCTGAGGATTGACTTCAATGCACCGGGTTTTCTCATATTGCTCAGTCCCTTTCCGCAGAAATGGCACGCCGCCTTTCAAGAGAATTACACAAAGCACGAACTCTGATGCTTCGGCAACAATCTTAGAAGTCTCGGAAATAATTTCATTCATGAAACAGAGCGGCGCGATGATGCGTCTTCTCCGTTTTCTTCGAACGCTCCACATCGATCATTTGTTAACCACTATGTGTAATTTGTATATGATCTGAGCCTAAGGGAGATTGTACGTTGTGCCAGTTATGCGCCTAGAAGTAGACAAGTAGGCCAGCACATCTGATTTCTGCGATGCATTTTAGTTACTTGGATAGCTTCTCTAGGTCCTACATCAGTCGCCTCTTACGACATGCCTTGTAGGTCACAGTGGTACTATTCTTTGCTTTCCTTACGGGCCCCGGCTTCACACGGGCGGATCAGGATTCGAACTCACGGCATATGAAACGCAAGGATTAACCAATTATCCACAACAACTCTTTTTTTCGATCCAGAAACACTTGAGCTTTTCAGCTCTTCGGCTCAGTGCCATGGACATCGTAACCTTCGGTTCGGTGCCACAAACACCATAAATCTGGAGAACCTGTGGTTTTTCTGCCAGCCCGCGGAATTGAACCGCACTAACAGGGGGCTTGTCACCGTCGTCCACAACGACCCTAATATTACTAAGTAGGAATACTCTAACTACATGAGCGGAAAGAAAATCGTGGCGTATCCTTCAGATGAGAACAAGGAGCTTTTTGCAAGAACCCCAGAGGAAGCAACGGAAGCAAAGAATATGATCGCCCGTCTGCCCAGCGTGCTCGTAGCGCGTTGGGCTACGGGTGACTATCCCTATGTGTGTGCGGGTTCAATTCCGCGGGATGGCAGAAAAAGCCACAGATTCCCAGATTTACGGTGTTCGTGGCATCGAACCGAAGGGTTACGATGTCCATGGCCCCGAGCCGAAGGCTTACGATGTCCATGACACCGAGCCGAAGGGTTACGATGTCCATGGCACCGAACCGAAGGGTTACGATGTCCATGGCACCGAGCCGAAGGTTACGATGTCCATGGCACCGAGCCGAAGGGTTACGATGTCCATGGCACCGAGCCGAAGGGTTACGATGTCCATGGCACCGAACCAAAGGGTTACGATGTCCATGGCACCGAGCCGAAGGGTTACGATGTCCATGGCACCGAGCCGAAGAGCTGAAAGCTCAAGTGCTTCTGATTTGGAAAAAATAGAATATTATCACCAAATAAACAGTGTACAGGTATTAAGAGCTTCCGAAAAAACAAATAGACAAACACAGGATTCGAACCACTTACCTCATTTCTTACGACACCCATCGCCTAGCCTAGCAATACGAGCGTCCTTACGAATGCAACCAGCGAGCCATGAGTTTTCGTAAGGACGCTCGTATTGCAAGGCTAGGCGATGGGTGTCGTAAGAAATGAGGGTAAGTGATTCGAATACTGTGTTTGTCATTTTTTTTCGGTATATCCTTTCCAGGACATCGCTATCAACCACAGTAAACGGGTCGGTGATTTCCTAGGCACCACTTATACACATAAGAGTGAGTTTGATTAACGTGTAAAATGTGAGAGTGTCGGAGTGAGTGAAAATGAGGGAATGAGAGAGTGAAAAGACCAAAAAATGAAGAAAGAGCGAATGTGAGAGGACGCTAGTGAGTGAGGAGGAAATCAGAAAGATTAGGTCGCCCATGTGTAGCTGGGACTCACAAGGGGAGCAAAGAATTGTACCACTGCGAGCTACACAGCATCTCGTAAGAGGCGACTGATGTAGAATTTAAGGAAGCTACCCTAGTAAATAAAAAGCGTCGCTAAATCGGATGTGCTGGCCTACAAGTAGGCGCATAACTGGCACAATGTACAATCACTCTTAGGCTCAGATCAAATACAAATCACACAGAGTGGTTCACAAGTGATCGATATGGAGCGTTTTAAGAAGAAGGAGAAGAAGAAGAAGCAGAGAGATTAAATGGCAGAAATAACATAAGACAAAGACAGTGAGGGAGAGAGTGAGAGAGTGAGAGAGAGAGTGAGATAGAGAGTGAGAGAGAGAGTGAGAGAGAGAGTGAGAGAGAGAGTGAGAGAGAGAGAGAGTGAGAGAGGGAGAGAGAGTGAGAGAGAGGTGAGAGAGAGAGACAGTGAAAGAGAGAGTGAGAGAGAGAGAGTGAGAGAGAGAATGAGAGAAAGTGAGAGAGAGAGAGTGAGAGAGAGTGAGAGAGAGAGAGTGAGAGAGAGAGTGAGAGAGTGAGAGAGAGAGAGAGAGAGAGAGAGAGAGAGAAGAGAGAGAGAGAGAGTGAGAGAGAGAGAGACAGTGAAAGAGAGAGTGAGAGAGAGAGAGTGAGAGAGAGAGTGAGAGAAAGTGAGAGAGAGAGTGAGAGAGAGAGTGAGAGAGAGAGAGTGAGAGAGAGAGTGAGAGAGAGTGAGAGAGAGAGTGAGAGAGAGAGAGGGAGAGAGAGAGAGAGTGAGAGAGAGAGAGATGAAGAGAGAGTGAGAGAGAGAGTGAGAGAGATGAGAGGAGAGGAGGAGAGGAGGAGAGAGGTGAGAGAGAGAGGGTGAGAGAGAGAGTGAGAGAGAGTGAGAGAGAGACAGTGAGAGAGAGAGTGAGAGAGAGTGAGAGAGAGTGAGAGAGAGAGAGATTGTCAGAGATATTGTCAGAGAGATGATGTCAGAGAGTGAGTATCAGAGACATTGAGAGAGAGAGTGAGTGAAAGAGATTAGAGAGTATGAGAGAGAGAGAGATGTCGTCGGAGAGTAAGAAGAAGAAAGTTAAAGAACTGATTGGTGCAGAGGGGAATGAGGGAACGTGAATAAGAAGGAGAGAGTTTGAGGGAGATAGATAGACTCTAAGAGAGAGAGAGAGAGCTAGAGAAAGAGAGTGTGTGAGCGAGATAGAGAGACTAAGAGAGAGAGAGAGTGTGTGTGTGAGCGAGCTAGAGAGACTCTAAGGGAGAGAGAGAGACAGAGAGTGTGAGAGAGATAGAGAAAGTGTGTGCAAGAGAGATACAGAGACTGAGAGAGATAGAGAGACTCTGAGAGAGATAGAGAGACTGAGAGAGAGCTAGAGAGAGAGAGCGTGTGAGCGAGATAGAGAGACTAAGCGAGAGAGTGTGTGCATGAGAGACTATGAGAGAGATAAAGAAAGAGAGACTTTAAGAGAGAGAGAAACTCTAAGAGTGTGTGTGTGTGAGCGAGCTAGAGAGAATCTAAGGAAGAGAGAGGCAGAGAGAGAATGTGTGAGAGAGAGATAGAGAGACTAAGAGAGAGATAGATATATAGAGACTGAGAGAGCGAGAGAGATAGAGAGACTAAGAGAGTGAGAGAAACTCTAAGAGAGAGTGTGTGAGCGAGATAGAGAGACTCAAAGAGAGAGATAGAGAAAGAGAGATAGAGATACTCTAAGAGAGATATAAACAGATAGATAGAGATAAAGAGAGATAGAGAGAATGTGAGCGAGATAGAGAGACTAAGAGAGAGAGAGAAGAGAAAGAGAGACAGTAGAAGAGGAAGCACAACCAGCAGTTTCACCAAATATCTATCATTAAATAAAGCTTGGAAGAATGACAGACAAGATACAGGATAGAAGAACAAAAAAAACAGGACGACGACAGGGCATGCAATTTGAGGTGAGTGACAAAACTGAAGAGGGACAGAGTGGGAGGGTGCTAAAGGTAATGAATAAGCAGTGGATGTGAGAAGGCAGGATGGAGGAGGGAGGGGGAGAGAGGTGAGCTGCATGTTGACATGCGCGGCAGAAGTGTTCACTGCATACAGCAAGGCATATTCTCTATTACTTTCAAACTCATTAAATCACCCCTTCTCTCTCTCTCTCTCTTACCTCTGACAGTTTCTTCTTCTTTTCTTCTGTTTTCTTACTCATTCCTCATTTTTCTTTCATTCTCTCACTTTTGCCATACTCTTTCTTTCTTCCTCACTTACTCTTCTCTCTCACTTATCTTCTCTCACTCCACTCTTCTCTCACTCTCTCTTTCTCTCTTCAATCTACTCTTTTCTCCACCTTCTCTACTCTTTCTCTCTCTTCTCTATTCTTCTCTCTCTCTCTTTCTCTCTCTCTCTTTTCTCTCTTCTCTTCTCTCTCTCTCTCACTTACTCTTTCTCTCACTCACTCTTTCTCTCACTCACTCTTTCTCTCACTTACTCAGCACTCTTTCTCTCACTCTCTTTCTCTTCTCTCTTTCGCTCAGTCGCTCTTTCTCTAATTCACTCTTTCTCTCACGCACTCTTTCTCTCACTCACTCTTTCTCTCACTTACTCTTCTCTCACGACTCTTTCTCTCACGTACTCTTTCTCTCACTCTCTATCTCTCTCCTCAGCACACTTTCTCTGACCCATTCTTACTCACTCTTTCTCTCACTCACTTTCTCACACTCTCACTTCTCTCTCTGTCTCTCGCTCACTCTTTCTCTCAATCAGTACTCTTTCTATCACTCAGCACTATTTATCTCACTCATCACTCTTTCTCTCCATAAGCACGCTTTCTCTCTCACTAATTTTCTCTTTCTCTAACTAAATCACACACCCACTGACTCTCTAGCTATATTACTCTCTCTCCATTACCTATTTCCGTCATGCTCACACCTACTCCCTCCTCCACTCTCTAACTAACTCTCTTTAATTGATCCCCACTCCCTCTCTCTAACTTACGGAATCACTCTTACTAACTCCCTCTCTCTACTTATTTTCTAACTCATTCTCAATAACTCACTTTCTTCATCTACTCACTCTTTCTGTAACTCCCTCTCTCTTTCTTATAATTTCACTCCCTCCCTCACTCCCACACTCATTTGCTCCCATATACTCAGTCATTTACTCTCTCTCTCTCTGTCTTACAATGTAACTACCGCACAAACTCATTCAAAGACAGTGCGAAGTGTGTGGGAGAGTGAGAGAAGGAATGAGACAGAGAGGAAGAGAGAGATGTACAGAGGGTGGGGGAGAGTCGTTGCCTTGCGAGTCGAAAGTTGTGGATTCGAACATGGACAGCACCGTTCTGTTCGTGAGTGCATTTTTGTTCCGGAGACCCCTAGGATTGTTGACGGAGCTACGGAGTTCATGCATTACTCTCGGAAGGTGGTATGTCATTTCTGCGGAGAGGGACCAAGCATATGGAGTAAAACCCGGTGTAAGGATAGTCAATCTTTCAGATTAAATAGCCCTTTTTAGAAGAGAGAGAGAGAGTGAGAAGAGAGTAGAGAGATAGAGAGAGAGTGAGAATGAGAGAGCATAAGTTCCAGAGTATAAGGGAAATAGTAAGAGTGAGTGAACGAGAGAGTGTAAGAGAGAAAGTGAGGTGGGAGGTGTAAGAGAGAAAGTGAGAGAGTGTAAGAGAGAAAGTGAGAGTGAGTGAGAGAGTGTAAGAGAAGTGAAGTGAGAGAGTAGTAGAGAGAAAGTGAGAGTGAGAGATGAGTGTAAAGAGAAAGTGAGAGGAGAGGGGAGAGTGTAAGAGAGAAAGGATAGAGAGTGAGAGAGTGTAAGAGAGAAAGTGAGAGTGAGTGAGAGAGTGTAAGAGAGAAAGTGAGAGTGGGAGAGTGTAAGAGGAACGTGAGGAGAGTGAGAGAGTGTAAGAGGAAAGTGAGAGTGAGTGAGAGAGTGTAAGAGAGTGAGTGAGAGTGAGTAAGAGAGTGTAAGAGAGAAAGTGAGAGTGAGTGAGAGAGTGTAAGAGAGAAAGTGAAAGTGAGTGGGCGAGTGTAAGAGAGAGAGAGAGCTTGAGCGAGTGAAAGTAAAAGAGTGGGGACAAAGACATTGAGTGGAAGTAATAGAATGAAAGAGTGGGAGCAAGGCATAGAGTGAGGTTTAGTGGACGAGTGAGAAGGAGTGAGAGGTAAAAGGAAAAGAGAGAAAGAGTAAAATAATGAATCAATATGTAAGAAAGTGCTAGAAAGTAAAGGAGAGTGGGAATGAAAATGAAATGTTTCAGTGAGTGAGTGTGAGTAAGAGAGAGAGAGAGAGAGAGCGAGAGAGATTCCACAAAGTAATGCATTAGTATTGAAAAAGTGCGCGAAAGTGAGAGTGGAACAGAGTTAAGTGAGAAAGAAAATATGAGCGAGTGAGTGAGAGAGGGACAGAGTGTAAGTGAGAGAGTGAGAGTGAAAAGAGAGTAAAGTAATGAAAGAGTATGTGAGAAGGTGCAATAAAGTAAGTGAGCGTGGGAAAAGAGAGTGAGAGAGAAATAATATTTGAGTGAGGGAGTGAGAAGTTGTGGGTAAGTGAGAGAGGGAGAGAGAGTGGAGATAGAGAGAGTAAAGTAATGAATGAATATGGGGAAAGTGCAAGAAAGTAAGTGAGAGTGAGGAAAAAAATTTGAGGCGAGAGTGTGAGTAAGTGAGAGAGCGAGAGAGAGAGAGAGAGAGAGAGAGAGAGAGTCAGAAAAGTAATGAAAGAGTATGTGGCAAAATGCAGAAACGTGAGAGTGGGAAAGAAAGTGAGTGAGTGAGAAAATATAAGCAAAGGAGTGAGATAAAAAGAGTGGAAAAGGATAAGGATAAGAATCTAGAGGTTTAACTTTACAGATTGGGCTAATAAAAAATGTTTGTCTGCGGGAGTGACGGAGTGAAGGAGTGAGGTCTGCAGAGTGACACGTGACAACCACAAGAGTGAGTAAGAACGAGAGGGGCAGGAGAGTACAATAAAAATAAGAAACGGCAGGAGAAATCAAGATGAAGAAACCAATGGGAGTAAAAGAGGAGAATAATGAGAGGAAGAGGGAAGGGGGAATGATTTTGGGAGGAGAGTATGATATCATGAAATGAGCAACACGAGGAACACACGAGGGCACGAGAGATAAAGGGGCTGAGGGGTAGAGTGCGAGCGAGGTGGATGGGTGAAGGGATAAGGGCGTGATATTCGATTGTTGTGAAATTCGATCGGACGCCTTGCTCCTAAACAGACCACCCCTTCTCCCGCTGCACTTTAAAGACACGTGATTGATGGAATGCATGAAGTTGAGAGATAGGAGCAGGTGATCGTGTGTGTTTATATTCGTCTGTGCGTGTGCGCGCAGTGGCAGGGAAAAAAACAAGATGGCTGTCTTGTGTTGTTGGAGAAGGAAGGAACTTTTTCTGGTAAGACAGGCATGAACTTTATCAGATCGAATTCGTAATTGTTATTAATAGTATCGATACTACTTAATGTAAGACAAATGATAACTCAATATATTGTAATCGTAAGTCGAATATCGTTTTTATGGTATCAATAATCGTCATCATGGAATCGGACAAGTACCATGTTGTATAAGAATAGCACATCTCTCTCTTTCTCGTTCTCTGTTTCTCTCTCTCATTTCTTTACGTTCCCAGTGGAGCATAAGGTTGTAGCGTTAAAATCATCAAATAGTTTGTCTTGAAAAGAACTTTGTCGCTCTAACAGTCCTTTGGAATTTCTCTCTCTCTCTCTCTCTCTTTGTGGCTCTCTCTCTGTCTTTCTTTCCCTCTCTCTATGTCTCTCTCTGTCTCTCATCGCCTCTCTCTCTCTGTCTCACTCTGTCTCTCAATCTCTTTCTGTCCCTCTCTTTGTGGCTCTCTGCTCTCTCTGCTCTCTCTCTCTCTGTCTGTCTCTCTCTTCTGTCTCTCTGTCTGTCTCTCTGTCTCTCTCTATGTCCCTCTCTCTATCTCTCTGTCTCTCTCTCTGTCTTTCTCTCTGTCTCTCTCTGTCTTTCTCTCTGTCTTTCTCTCTGTCTCTCTCTGTCTTTCTCTCTGTCTTTCTGTCTCTATCTGTGTCTCTATCTCTGTCTCTATCTCTGTCTCTCTCTCTGTCTCTCTCTCTCTCTGTCTGTCTGTCTGTCTCTCTCTCTGTGCCTCTTTCTCTCTCTTATAGGCCAAATACAAAACAGACAGAGCCTCTGTTGTCGTCATGCTCAAATTATCCGTTATATCCTGAATCCATCTTTTCAGTGGTCTGCCTCTTCTCCTTTTGCTGGTATGTATCCTTCCATAATGATCTTTTCCAACCATTTATGACTTTTTATATGTTCAAAATGTTTCAATTGTCTCATTCTTATTATAGTCTGCCACATATAGTCTGCACATATAGTCTCCACATATAGTCTGCCCCATATAGTCTGCCCATATAGTCTGCCATATAGTTCAATATAGTCTGCCCATATAGTCTGCCCCATATAGTCTGCCCATATAGTCTACCACATAGTCATAGTCCCCATAGTCTCCCTAAATAGTCCCCCATATATTTCCTCATATCTCATATAGGTCTCCCTATAGTCTCCCATATAGTCTCCCATAGTCTCTAGTCTCCCCATATACTCTCCCACATATAGTCTCTCCATATAGTCTCCCCTATATGTCTCCCCCGCATAATCTCCCCCATATAGTCTACCCACATAGTCTCCCCCACATAGTCTCGCCCATATAGTCTTCCCCATATAGTCTCCATCAATAGTCTCCCCATATAGTCTCCCCATATAGTCTCCCTCTCCATAGTCTCCGCATACAGTCTCCTTCATATAATTTCGGTCATATAACCTACCCCTATAGTCTACCCCATATAGTCTCCCCACATAATCTCCCTCCTATAGTCTCCCCATGTAGTCTCCCCCAAAATCACTTTAGACTGTTCTTGATCTGACTTAAAAAAAATAATTACCAAACACACCAACAAACACACCAACAAACATACAAACAAACATACTAGACAAAAGTACATTTAAAGTACTCGAAATGACAGTCAACACCAAGGACAGAAGTGTCTGGAGATTCGTAATCGCCTACGCCAGCAGGCATAGTTACAGGATGATGACGAAAGTAAAAGTCACTAGACAGCGCGCAAATCACCTAAACATTTTGCATAATTATACTACAGATATCCTATTTTCGCACGCAGTATGGGAACGGTCTCACACAAAAACGTGTCAAGAGGTCATTATGACGTTAACTAGGTCATAGGTTAGCCAATCCAAGATACCCTTGCTACCGATTGAAGACTTGTAAGCATTCATTTAATTGGTTCCTGGGTTAGTTGTCTTTTAGTGCTGAAGTAAGAGTGGGGGAGAGAGTGAGGGAGAGAGTGAGAGAGTGAGAGAATGAGTGAGAACGGGAGGACTAGGAAGTTTTAGCGACGGAGGGAGTGAGGGAGAGAGTGAGAGAGAGTGAGAGAGGGAGAGAGTGAGCGAGAGAGTGAGAGAGTGAGTGAGAGAGTGAGTGAGGGAGATAGTGATATAGTGAGTGAGAGAGTGAGTGAGAGAGTGAGTGAGTGAGAATGGGAGGACTAGGAAGTTATAGCGACGGAGGGAGTGAGTGAGAGAGAGTGAGACAGGGATGACTAAAACGTCAGAGGGTAAGAGAGTAGGAATAAGCAAGACAGTGAGAGAGAGAATGAGGGAGAACAGGAGAGAGAGAGAGAGAGAGAGAGAGCGTGCGATGACTAGAAAGCCAAAGTGAAAGAGAGTAGGAATGAGCGACAAAGAGAAAGAGAGAGAGAGAATGAGAGAGGGAGAATGTGAGAACTAGTGAGTGAGAGTGAGAGAATAAGACGAACAGAAGGCCAGAGAGAAAGTGAGACCATCCACTCATCCATCTATCCATCCATCTATATAAGCATCCATTATCCATCCAACCATCCATCCATCCAACCACGAAACCATACAATCACCCACCCATCCCCCCATTCATCTATCCACCCAACCATCTATCCACCCAACCATCTATCCACCCAACCATCTATCCACCCAAACATCTATCCACCCAACCATCTATCCACCCAACCATCTATCCACCCATCCATCTATCACCCACCATCTATCCACCCATCCATCAATCCACCCATCCATCTATCCACCCATCCATCTATCCACCCATCCATCTATCCACCCAACCATATATCCACCCAATCATCTATCCACCCATCCATCTATCCACCCAACCATCTATCCACCCATCCATCTATCCACCCATCCATCTATCCACCCAACAATCTATCCACCCATCCATCTATACACCCATCCACCAACCATCTATCAACTCATCCGCTCATCTATATATCCAGCAGCCATCCCTTCATTCATCCACTCATCCATCCACCAGTCCACCCATCCATACACCCATCCACTCATCCATCCACCCACTCATCCATCCATCCACTCATCCACCCATCCATCCATACACCCATCTATAGACCCATCCACTCATTCATCCATCCATCCACTCATCTATCCGCCCATCCATCCATCTTTCCCCCCCACCAATCCATTCATCAACCACCACCACCAGTAGCCACCGCCGTAGACTACAAACACATGTAACATATCATCCATCTACCCGGACACATACCGGCTGCATGTTTCAACTAGTTATCCACAATACCGAAACGCCAAAGAAAAATAACGATCGAGTAAGACCAAGAGAAAGGAAGATAAACCTCCAGCATCAGGAGAATTGATGGCGAGATCATTGGCTGCGCGGACACGTGTCACGGCACCGGATATAAATTACAACAAATGCGCATGCGTGTGTGAGATGAATACAGACACGAGAAAGGTTAAAAGGATGGGCTATGTGGATTGGGGGTATGGGGGTATGGTATTTTGGGGGTATGGTTAATTGGGATATGTGGGGGTATGTGAGGTAGGTTGTGGGGGATATGTGGGAGGATATGGTTATTTGGGGACTATGTGGGGGTATGTAGGGGTGTGTGTGTGTGGGTGGGGGGTATGGTTATTTGGGGATATGTGGGAGGTATGGGGGTATGTTATTTGGAGGATATGTGGGGTATGGTTATTTGGGGGATATGGTTATTTGGATGATATGTGGGGGTATGGTTATTTGGGAAATTGTGGGGTACAATTATTTGGGAATTGTGGGGTAAATTATTTGGGGAATTGTGGGGGTACAATTATTTGGGGAATTGTGGGGGTACAATTATTTGGGGAAATGTGGGGGTATGGTTATTTGGAGATGTAACCAGTAGAAGAGGAGGTGAGGAAGGGTAATACAAAGATGAAGGAGGTAATGAGAAGAAGAAAGAGGCAATGAGGAAAAGGTAGAGGCAATGAAGAGATTTTATCATTCTTATTTGTAGCAACAGAGAATTAATTTTCTTTGATTTTGAGTTCTTTCTGTTTAGATCTATTTGTTCTCTTCTCTGTCAATGACATACGGAGAACTCTTCTGTAACTGGACGTCACCATAAGCCGCAGTGAGTTGTTCTTGTTCTTCTCCTTCTTCTTTGCGTTCGTTCTTTACGACCAATTTTAATCACTCTTGTGATATGTTTGATCTTTGCCAAGAACGTGTATACGTTGCACATTGGTTTGATAGGTCCCTAAACGCATAGACTTCTACACGTTTAGGACACGAGCATCCGATTTCACCAAACCCCTTAGTCGCCTCTTACGACATGCGTGGCAGGTAACAGTGGTTCTATTCTTTACACCCCAAATTTGGGCCCCGGTAACTACTCGGGCGAGTGAGTTGTTAATTTTCTAGGCAACACTTATGCGTTCAGTTGCTTGCCATTGCTTTCTGAACGGTGAGGTCTATTTTTAACCGTTCGTAGGGGTTAGTGACTCGGTCATTAACCCCGACGTTCTGAGTTCGAATCACGCTGCGGACAGTTTGCTTGCAAATTGTTTCCGTTGATTTTAACAAAGGACGATGGCGCCACCCGTTCAGAAAGCAATGGCAAACTACTGAACGTATAAGTGGTGCCTAGAAAATCAACGACTTGTTTTATGTGGTTGATGGCTACGTCCTTGGGATATGCCACGATTTTCATTTTCAAACAAAAAAACCCTGGCTCAAACTCTACGGCGGGCAAGTTTGGAAGCACATTTGTTTCCCTGGTAGTTAGTTAATTGCATATCCTTAACAGAACTTTGTGAATCAACCAAAGTTTTTTTTAACGCTGTTTATGATTTTTCTAGGCATTATTAGATTCAGTAGTTTGCCATTGCTGTCTGAATGGGTGGTGTCATTGTTCTTTTGTAAAAATCCACGCGAAACAATTTGCAACAAAACTGTCCGCAGCGTGTTTCGAACTCAGAACATCGGGGTTAATAGACCGAGTCACTATCCCCTAATCCACAGACGCCACCTTCCGTGGTAACGAACGATAAAAATAGACCTCACCGTTCAGAAAGCAATGGCAAACTACTGAACGTATAAGTGGTGCCTAGAAAATCAACGACTCGATTACTGTGGTTGATGGCGTCGTACTGTATGCCACGACGATTTTAGAGTTTCGAGTAATTCGGACACACAAATTTGCTTCCAAACTACCCACCGCGGTGTTTAAACGAGATTCTGATCGAGTTCCCTACTGCTAAGACAAAGGTGCCCACTTTTACTTATTGAAAAATGAAAATCGTGGCATACCTTTTACAGAACTTAGCCATCAACGAGTCGTGGATTTTCTAGGCACCACTTATACGTTCAGTAGCTTGCCATTGCTTTATGAACGGTGAGGTCTTCTTCTTCTGCGTTCGTCGCTATGAATTCAGGTGAAGTCAGGGCGTAATGTATGGCGCTTCTGACTTATTTTTGCGTGAAGACCTGCTTTCCTTATTAACAGTGTGCCTCGCCATACATGCGTGCTATCTACGACTTCAGATGTCTATTTGGTGAGGTCTATTTTTATCTTTCGTAAAAATCCAAGAGAACTAATTCCTTTCCAAATTACGCGCCGTGAAGTTTGAACCAGATACCGCCCGAGTGGTTACCGGGGCCCAAATTGGGGTGTAAAGAATAGAACCACTGTTACCTGCACGCATGTCGTAAGAGGCGACTTAGGAGGTTGGATGTGCGGTAGCTAACATAGCTACATAGCGTAAAAAACACTAGATGGCTACATAACGGAAAGCGAACCGAGTAAACACTGGCTGAAACCGGACACATCGCAGAAGGATAAGCACCAGAGCTCCAAATGGTGCTGAAGATGTGACGTAAAACACACCAATGCTTCTTCTTCTTCTTTGCGTTTATTCTTTATGACCAATTTTAATCACTCTTTGTGATATGTTTGATCTTTGCCAAGAACATGTATACGTTGCACATTGGTTTGCATCCGTTTCACAGCCAAACCTCCTTAGGCGCCTCTAACGACATGAGTGGCAGGTAACAGTGGTTCTATTCTTTACACCCCAAATTTAGGCCCCGGTAACCACTCAGGCGGCACCAATGCTAAGGCTGCATGAATCAGATTTCCATATGAATATAATTTATGAGGAGGTCTGGTACATCGGTCTGGGTGGTGATAGCGAGAGAGAGAGAGAGAGAGAGAGAGAGAACCAGGTGCTCTTAAATTGTGATCAACCTCGCTACATCTATGCTACTGACGCCCACTATTACTTATTAAGAGATGAAAATGTACAATGTTACACTTATTATTACAGATTTAGTTAGCAGAACATGTTATATTACGGTTGTCAACTTACGGGCCATTGTCTCGTTTCCAGACTTCCTCATAAGTCAGAACTACGTGCATGGAATAATAATGGGAAGAAAGAGCTTGTGTTTGAACGGTCAGGTACTTTATGATAGACAAGACAGCGGTTAAGTGAAACAACAAAAGACAACAAAATTATATGAATCCTACTTCCCCATGTGTTGTTGGGGCTCGTAAAGGAGTAAAGAATAGTACCACTGCGACCTACAAGGCATGTTGTAAGAGGAGACTAAGGTAGGGACATGGAAGCTACCTAGTAAATAAAAAGCGTAGCAGAAATCGGATGTGCTGACGTAATTGTAGGCGTATAACTGGCACAAAGCATAATCGCCTTGAGGCCGCAGGTGCAATAATGTATGATATATAGTGGCGCCAGGGTAAGTTCCTTCCTTCCACTAAATTTCTTTTTCAATGTTGTCTCTGTATCTTCTTCTTTCGTTCAGAAATATTGTCTATATATTCAATGTTGTCTCTTGTATCCTCCTTCCTTTTGTTCACTTGAAATATTGTCTATATATTCAATGTTGTCTCTTGTATCGTTCCTTCCTTTCGTTCGCTTGAAATATTGTCTATATATTCAATGTTGTCTCTTGTATCCTTCCTTCCTTTCGTTCACTTGAAATATTGTCTACATATTCAATGTTGTCTTGTATCCTTTTCCTTTTGTTTGCTTGAAATATGTCTATATATTTAATGTTGTTTTGTATGACTTCACTGTCTTAGTAAGAGTCCGTGTAGTTTTCTGTCTAGTGTTGTTTCGTTAGGCTAGTGAGTTTGCCTCAGTGTATCATATTCGGGGCAGTCTTGAAGTATGTGTCTGCAGTCTGATGTGTCTGTACACATGTACACATGGCTGAATTACAAATCTTGAATTTTGTGTACATGTGGCTGCTGAGTCGATTGTGTCCTGTTCTAAGGCGCAGAATTTCAACGTGTTCCAATCTGCTCATATTATAGTAATAGTCTTGTGTTGTATTTGTGGTACAGGGTAAGTGAGCAGGCACTGACCAAGACCCTACCCCATCTCCATGGGATTGTCCTAGTAACAGATACTGTCTGGCTAAGTAGGTAGGGATCGAAGGAGAGCTACTCTGGTATAAGTAGAAGGGTAGGTGCATACATGTCTGAATCGAGATAGGATCCCCACACAGACGAAGGGAATCTCAGAAAATGCGCATAAACGTCTCTCCTGTCCGATAGTCAAAGAAGACAGACTATCCAAAGTGATGCTCGTGTAGTTGCCGAGGGCCGAATTCGGGGTAAAAACAGAACCACTACTGCCTACCACATGCTGTTTACAGTGAAAGTGAAGGTTTGGCGTGGAAATAGCTACCACATCCAGTAAATCACTTAGCTTTAAATAACCTCTGACAAGCACACGAGAGCCTGCACGTCCATGGTTAAATAACCTCGGACAAGCACACGAGAGCCTGCACGGCCATGGTTAAATAACCTCGGACAAGCACACGAGTTCCTGCACGGCCATGGTTAAATAACCTCGGACACGCACACGAGAACCTGCACGGCCATCGTTAAATAACCTCGGACAAGCACACGAGTTCCTGCACGGCCATCGTTAAATAACCTAGGACAAGCGCACGAGAGCCCGCACGGCCATGATTAAATAACCTCGGACAAGCACACGAGAGCCTGCACGGCATCGATTAAATAACCTCGGACAAGCACACGAGTGCCTGCACGGCCATGATTAAATAACCTCGGACAAGCACACGAGAGCCTGCACGGCCATGATTAAATAACCTCGGACAAGCACACGAGAGCCTGCACGGCCATGATTAAATAACCTCGGACAAGCACACGAGAGCCCGCACGGTCATAGTTGTGGACCTATGCCTCCTGAGGTAAAGGGAAAAAATATAAGACAATCACTCTTAGACTCAGATCACATACAAATCACACAGTGGTTAACAAGAGGTCGATATGGATCGTTAGAAGAAGAAGAAGAAGAAGAACAACAAAAAAAGGAAAAAAATCGTGGATTGCACGTCTTGTAGTGACATCAAATAAAGAAGAACTAGTCACAACAGAGATGAAGTGTCTACGCAGAATGCTGGGAGTAACAAGAAGAGACTGGTTGAGAGATGAAGATATCAGGAAAAAAGTTGGTACAACATCAGTACTAGACTTCATCAAGAAACAACAAATTAAATGTTTCAGCCACATAAGCAGATTACCAACAGACAGTGCACCTCAAAGAGCAATGCTGCTCCGATACATTGGGTACAAAGCAAAGAGCCGGCCACACAAAGATGGACCTCAGAGATAACAGAGGCGACAAAAGACACTAACTACGAAGCGCACACAAAGATCCGTTTTAGAAATCTCTTCTTGACCTGACGCTGTGAGGCAAAACAGAATTGAAGAAAAGAAGGAAAAAAAAAAGAAACAAGTAACTAATCATTATCAAGACAGCGGTTAAGTGAAGCAACAAAAGTGAGCAAAAATTACATAAGCCTTTACATTCCAGCTGGTAAATTTTGCTCAAACTACACAGCAGAAGCTCAAGCACTACTACTACAGGCAGAAATCATGATCAACAACACCAACCCTGGCTACAAACAAAGTGGTTTTTTTTTTCACAGATGCACTATCCGTTTTGCAGGCCCTCCAGAGTAAACTCCCAACCTTGAGAAGAGAGCTCAGCAAGATTTCTGCCAACAGGATAGCTACACTCCAATGGGTCTCTGTGGCTAAGTGGTTAAGCCCTTTGCTTATGAGTCAAAGGTCGTGGGTTCGAGTCCGGACCTCGTCATTCTATTCACGAGGGCAGTTTTTTCCAGAGATCCCTAAGATTTTTGCTGGAGCTATTGAGTTCGTGCTTTGTGCAATACTCTCGGCAGGTGACGTGCCAGTTCTGCGGAGAGGGACCGAGCCGTATGGGATAAAACCCGGTGCAATGAAGTAAATACTTCGGCTTTTAAACCTTTTAAACTCCAATGGGTACCATCACACTGTGGAGTGCCAGATAACGAGAAGGCAGACAAACTTGCTAAAAAGGGAGCAGAATGTGAACAAGTAGAAAACAAATCACATACTTTAAAGAAGAAAAAAAGCTATCGTGGACATTAGAAAAGAACCTAAACCATCCAACGATGACTACCACTCACTTGACAAACAAGGACAGACCATCATCTTCCGACTCAGGATAGGTCATAACAGACTGAACAAACACCTACACAGACTACGATTGTCCTCATCGCCTTTGTGTCCCTGTGCATCGCTGATTAAACCACAGAATATGTCATACAAGACTGTCCCCTGAATGTCCTCCCTCGAAAAGAATGCTGGTCCTACAGCACAACACTAAATTCAAAACTACATGGCACCAGAGATGAGCTCCATACAGCAGTCGACTTCATCATAAGAACGCAAGACTGTCCCTGTATGTCTTCCCTAGAAAGGAATGTTGGCCCTACAACACAACACTGCATTCAAAACTACATGGCACCAGAGATGAGCTCCATACAGCAGTCGACTTCATCATAAGAACGCAAGACTGTCCCATGTAGTCTCTCCTAGAAATGAATGCTGGCATTACAACCATACATCCACAACTAGTCCCATGCATGTCTTCCCTAGAATACAAACTTCGTCTTCTCCGAACGCTCCATATCGACCAATTGTTAACCACCCTTTGTGATTTATATGAGACTCTAAGAGCGATTGCACGTTGTGCCAGAACATCCAATTTCTGCGATGCTTTTTATTAACTAGGTAGCTTCCTAGGTCCTACATCAGTCACCTATTACGACATGCCTTGTAGGTCGCAGTGGTACTATTCTTTGCTTCTCTTGCGGGCTCCGGCACCACACGGGCAGATAATGTATACAACATTCACACACACACACACACACACAAAAGTAAAGAAATAAAAAGTTAAAAAGAATAAAAGATAAAGGTGGAAAAAAGCCAGAAAAATAAAGAAAAATATGGAACAGTGGAACTCGTCACAAATTTGTATCGCGCCAGCTCAGAAAGCCCCCTAATGACGATAGTAATTTGAGGGTTGAAATCCAAGACTCCATGTGTGATTGGTAATTTCATTTGATTTTCTTCTATTTTTGATCGATATCGTCATTTTTATCGGAACATGCAATTTTGTTCAAGTTGTAGGGTGGAAAAAAATAATAGAAAATAGTTTCGTTTTAGCAGAGTGGGTTGAAAAATGTTGAGCAAAGTTGATGAAGCAAATGAACGTTGCAGTGTCTAGTGTCGAATACTTCGAGAATTAGCTGGTTTATGTGGAGGAATTTGATAGAATATGTGTGTTTCTGTGTGGTAATTATGTGTGGGTTTGGGTGTATTAGATGTCTGTGTTTAGAGCATGTTGAGTGGGTTTGAGTAGCAACATATGGGTGTGAAGCATGGACATTTAACACGGCAGTGGAATAACATATATATGCTTTTGAATATTTTTGTTACAGAAGAGTCATCAGTTTAAAAAGGGTTTAAAACCGAAAGATTGACTTCATTGCACCGGGTTTTACCCCATACGGCTCGGTCCTCTCCGCAGAAATGGCACGCCTCCTGCCGAGAGTATTGCTCAAAGCACGAACTCCGTAGCTCCAGCAATAATCCTAGGGTCTCTGGAAAAACTGCACTCGTGAACTGAATGGCGCGGTCCGTACTCGAACCCAAAATCTTCGACTCACAAGGCAAAGGGCTTAACCACTTAGCCACAGAGACCCGAGTCCTCCGTATATCATGGACAGAGAAGTGAACAAATAGATCTATCCAGAAAGAACTCAAAATCAAAGAAAACTGTCTGATGCTACAAATAAGAAAGAGAAAATTGAGATATTTTGGACATATAAAAAGACATGAAGAGCTGGAGAAGACCACCATGGAAGGAGACATCCCGGCAAAGAGAAGAAGAGGAAGACCACTGATAAGATGGATTCAGGATGTAACTGATGGTTTGAGCATAACCGGTGCAGAGGCAGGACATCTGGGCTATGAGAGAGAAATTCGAAGGACTGTTGGGGTGGTAAATTTCTGCTCAGGACAAGCTATTTGATGATGATAATGATGAGTGGGTTTGAGTGGCTGTTTCGTGTGTGAATGTTGTGATAAAGAGCAGTTAACAAGGGGTCGATATGTAAGGTTCCAAGAAGCAGAAGAAGAAGAAGAAGAAAATGTAACCAGTACGCATGAAAGCCAACAGTATGCATGATCTGGATATCTCTATACTACTTTACTACTGCTGCTCATACTACTACTAATGCAACTACTACTACTACCTTTACTACTACTGCTAGTGCTGCTGCTATAAAGATTACTGATACTACTTTTTTACTTCGTCCGCTTTCACTCAGACAAGTTTCATCTCTGAAACTGATTTTTGCGTGAAAATCCGTTTTCCAATTTCTTACAATGGCAGCAGCGTACACATTGTAAATTACTTTACACTGGCAGCCGTGTGATCAATGTACTCGTAATTAGTATTCCATCGCCATACAGGCAGATTTTCTCCGACTTCAGAGGTACTCACGTTATCGTCCTGAGGACCAGGACTCGACAAATGCCGACAGTAGGTTGAACCGACTGAGGCGTCTCACAGCTAGCAGGCCGAGCTACTATCAACTACCTAGGCAGTCCCCCTGATACTACTAATTCTACTACTACGCTGCTGCTGCACTGCTACTGCACTCTGCGCTCTGCTACTCTGCTACTACTCTACTACTGCTACTGCTGCACTGCTACGCCACTACGACTGCTACTGCTCTACTACTGCTACTACGCTGCTGCACTGCGCTGCTGCTACTACTACTGCTACTACTACTACTACTACTACTAGTTAGTTAGTCTTTCCTCTTGGGCCTGTGGGCGGCGCATAGGGCAGAGGTCATATCTCTCCATGTCTCGCGGTTCGTTGCTATCTGTTTTAGGTCTTTAATGTTTGCTAGGCCATCGTTGAGCCTTCTCTGATGATGGTTCTACGCAGAGTCTCTCTTGGTCTTCCTTGTTTTCTTTTTCCTCTGGTGTCCATGAGGGATTGGTAAGGAGTCATCTCTCATCCATTCTAAGTGTGTGCCGATGTAGTTACTACTACTACTACTACTACTATTACTGGTAATACCACTTCTTCTTCCACCAATATCACTACCCAAGCCACCATAACCACCACTACTATTACTGTTACTACGGTTATCGATAGATCTGTCAGGAGTGATAAGACTTCAGTCTAGTAATGTACTACACAATGGCACAACAGTCAAGGTCGGGTTCACTGTGCTCATTCCCCGCTAATCTTCATCAAGCTCTTATCTTACAATTATGGAACGTTGGAAGAAATGTGTTATGTGTATTAGCTGAGCAACTTTGCTGAAAGAGGCAAGAAATACCGATCTCAGTTCCATGGAGGAGATTAAGCGAGTTGTCCAGGATAGAGCGGTATGGAGAAATTGCTTATAGGCCCTATGTAATGTATAACGGTACGAGAGGAATTATTATTAGTAGCTTTGTATTGTTATAGTTTTTAGTATTTTGTAAAACTACAGTACTTTATTTTTACGTGTTTCGCGAAGAAATTTGTCCATTTCTTACGTTTCAAGCAATCACTGTTCGATCTAATCTGACCTGATTATTCTGTGTTCAACAGGCCAAGCGCTTACGAAAGACACTTCTCAGTACAGCTCTTTTCCAGAAAGGCTAGCTGGTTCTATTCTTAGAAACGCTCGTGTTGTAGAGCTAGGCAATGGGTGCGGTAAGACAGACAAGCGTGAGCGTCTGTAGCTCAAGCGGTAGTGAGCTCGATCACATACCCAAGAGTACCTGGTTCAAACCCCACGGTGGGCAAGTTTAGAAGCAAATTCGTTTCCGTGGGATTTTTACAAAAGGTAAAAATAGACCTCACCGTTCAGAAAGCAATGGCAAACTACTGAACGTATAAGTGGTGCCTAGAAAAATCAACGACTCGTTTACTGTGGTTGATGGCTACGTCCTTTGGGATATGCCACGATTTTCATTTTCAAGAAAGACAAAGTCCGCCTGCCCAGCGTGTTCGTAGCGCGTTGGACTACGGGTGACAAGCTCCTGTGAGTGCGGGTTCAATTCGGAGCTGGTAGAAAAGCCCAGGTTCACCAGATTCACGGTGTTCGTGGCACCGAACCGAAGTGTTACGATGTTCATGTCACCGAGCCGAAGAGCTGAAAGCTCAAGTGCTTCTGGATCGGTAAATAAAAATAAAAATAAAAAACAAAAGAGTTTGTGGTTCGAATCTTGAGTTTGCTAAAATCTATTTTCCCCTTAAAAACTTGTAATCTTCCATTTGTAGTATTCCTCGAAATTCGTCATTCTTGTTGTATTGTTTGCTTGATAAAGGCCTTTTGGTCGAAACGTTGCTGTTTATCGTTACTGTTTCTGTATTTTGTAAAACTATAGTACTTTTTTTTTACGTGTTTAGCTACTTAAAAACTCCCAATACTTGTACATTGTCTATGTATTGATCATATTCATTGCTTCTGCTTCTTCTTCTTTGTATTCATAAAACTACTTATACTGTTCTCAATAATACTTCTTCTTAGAACTCTACATACCGACAACTTGTAAAACCACTCTTTGCGATTTGTATGTGATCTGAGACTAAGAACGATTGTACGTTGTACCAGTTATGTACCTACAAGTAGTCCAGCACATACGATTTCTGCGACGCTTTTTATTTACTAGAGTCATCATCATCAAGGTGCGTAACCTTTATAGGACGTTGCTCTCTTTGCAGCACATCTGAAATTCACTCTGTCTCTAGCCAGTTCACCCACTTCGTCGATGGTCATGTTCATGGTTTATTTAATATCTTGTAGCCATCTTCTTCTTGGTCTGCCTCTGCGTCCTGGGACCCTGCCTTCTAGTATTGTTCTTTCCAGGCCATCGTGACGCTTGATGTTACTAGAGTAGCTTCGATAATCCCTTACCTCCGTTGCATCTAACATCATGTCTTATAGGTCGCAGTGTTACTATTCTTTGCTCCGGCAACACAGGGGGAAACTCAATGATACATCAGTCAAGGTAGGGTTCGGTATGCTCTTTCAACCTTAGGACGCTTTTTATTTACTAGAGTAGCTTCCTAAGCCCTACCTTATTCGTCTCTTACGACATGTTTTGCATGTCACAGGTTACTATGCTTTGCTCCGGCAATACACTGGAAACTCAATGATACAACAGTCTAGATAGGGTTCGCTATGCTCTTTCAACCTTAGGACGCTTTTTATTTACTAGAGTAGCTTCCCTAAGCCCCTACCTTATTCGTCTCTTACGACATGTTTTGCATGTCACAGGTTACTATTCTTTGCTCCGGCAATACACGGGAAACTCAATGATACAACAGTCTAGATAGGGTTCGCTATGACATTCCCGCTAATCTTCATCACGCGCTCATCTTCCATCTATAGAACGTCAAAACATCACTACATCGCGAATAAATATTTATACACTATCCCACCATAAATAAGCCATTATTCAGCAGGGATCATAAATAGGTCTAGGTCTTATATCTCTCGTGTTGTTCCAAATAAACAACAGCAATATACATAGTGGAGGTATCAATGCAGAAACGTTGGAACTACAAACAATAGAGCGGATAAGGAGCAACCACTCGCTAATAATACAGTGAGACGAGCGCATGGACAAGGGCTGGTTTTGTGTGTATGCACTCTACACACATAAACAAACACACAACAGACAGGACCTACACAACTTCTATTAGCAAACATGTGCAATACAAAAGAAGTGTCTCCTATATCATGTAAATTTTCTGTACGTGTTTTTTTGTTGCTTTCTTTCTTTCGCTATTCTTGCAATGGTTTCAAGTAAAATGCATGTATTGTTGAGAAGGTTGTGTTGTTTGGAGGATGAGAAGTTGCAATATTAGACGTGAAAGAGGATGTAAAATAAGACTTGTGTGTTGGTATTACAATAGTTGTTTTTTACATTCTCCGTAAGGTTTATAAATGTAGTCGTTTTTTTATATATAATAATAATAATAATTCCTCTCGTACTGTTATACGTTACATAGGGACTGCAAGTAATTTCTCCATACCGCTCTATCCTGGGCAACTCGCTCAATCTCCTCCATGGAACTGAGAACGATATTTCTTACCTCTCTCAGCAAAGTTCGTTTCAGGGTCTCCTTAGGTTGTCCTCTATTTCTTGAACCCTTTGCGTCCCACTTCACTGCCTGCTTTGATATTCGTTGATCATTTCTTCTCGAGGTATGCCCAACATATCTCCATCTTCTCTTTCTTATAACAGTTGTCACTAATGGTTGACCAGACATGTCTCTGATTTCATCACTTCTGAATTCGTTCCATTTTATATTCATTATTTTTCACAGACATCTATTTTCAAATGCATTTTACTTGCTTTCTATATCTTTAGTCATTTTCCAACTCTCGCTGGCATATGTTAGGATTGATACAACATTTGAATTGAAAATTCGTAATTTAGTTTTAATACTATATAACTTGCAGTTCCATATTTTATTTAGATTTTTAAAAGCTGATGTTGCTTTGCCAATTCGTATCATAATTTCTTTTTAACATTTCCTGTGCAATCAAAATTACTACCTAAATAGGTGAACTGCTCTGTTATTTTTATCATTTTAGATTCCAGTGTGATATCTGCATTACTTGCCATATGTGTCTTCATTATATTTGTTTTTCCATAGCTTATCTGCAGTCCAACTTTTGATGCTATAGATGACAAGTTGTCTTTTTTCTTTGCATATCTTGGTTGTTTCTACTTAACAAGGCAATATCATCTGCAAAATCCAAATCTTCTAGTTGACTATTTTCTACTCAATCGATGCTAGTTTTGCCCTGTAACATTTTCGCATCACTCAGTCAATGGCCACTCCAAACAATAGCGGAGATAAAATACAGCCTTGCTTTACTCCGGTTTCAACCATAAACCAATCGCTGTGTCCACCATCAGCGCGAACTGCACATTGTTAACCATCATAGAGGCTCTTTTATATATATATATATATATATATATATATATATATATATATATATATATATATAGCCTTTTGCGTCTCTACAGTCGGTCAATTGGCAAGTGTTTTACTGTGACAACTTCTGAGTTTTTGCTTGTCTCTCTTGTCTTTCAGCTCATCCCTAAGTCTTTCTTCAAAAGAATATGCAAGTTTGCATAATGTTGTTTTCAGCCAGTTCTTCTCATTTGCTGGCACCGATAGAATAGTGTAATATATATATATATATGAAATTAAAATCGTAACATATCTTTTACAGAACGAAACCATCAACCACAATAAACGAGTCGTTGATTTTCTAGGCACCACTTATACGTTCAGTAGTTTGCCATTGCTTTCTGAAAGGTGAGGTCTATTTTTACCTTTGTAAAAATTTTCTTCTAAGCTTGCCCACCGTGGATTTGAACCAGGTACGCTTGGGTTCGTGGTCGAGCTCACTACGGCTTGAGCTACAGACGCTCACATATATATATATATATATATATATATATATTCCTTGTGTATTGTTGGATGCTATATAGAACCTGCAAGTAATTTCTCTATACCGCTCTATCCTGAGGAACTCATTCAATTTCTTTTATGGAAATGTGGGAGATATGTTTGACCTCTCTCAGTAAAGTCCGTTTCAGGGTGTCTCTTTAGGGGTCCTTTCTTTTCTGAACTCTTTGCTTCAACTTCAATGTCGCCCGAGTGGTTACCGGGGCCTAAATTTAGGTGTAAACAATAGAACCACTGTTACCTGCCACAAATGTCGTAAGAGGCGACTAAGGAGGTTTGGCTGAAATCGGATGCACCTGTCCTAAACGTGTAGAAGTCTATGCGTTTAGGGACCTACCAAACCAATGTGCAACGTATACACGTTCTTGGTAAAGATCAAACATATCACAAAGAGTGATTAAAATTGGTTGTAAAGAACGAACGCAAAGAAGAAGAAGAAGAACTTCAATGCCTGATTTTTTTATTTTTGATCATTTCTTCTCAAGGTATTCCGAACATGCTCTAAATTCGCCATAACTGTTTTAAATGGCAAAAGATGTTACGAGTTTCGCCATTGCTACAGTTTTATTGCAGTCTTCCCTTATATCGATAATAGGACATATCATTCGATGTCCATCGTTGAACTAGCCTAGCTTCATCTTCTTCATCTTCGAACGCTCCATATCGACCACTTATTAACCACTCTTTGTGATTTGTACGTGATCCGAGTCTAAGAGCGATTGTACGTTGTGTCAATTATCCACATACAAGTAGGTTAGCACATCCGATTTCTGTTAGCGATTTTTATTTAGTAGGGTAGCGTCACCAGGCCCATACCTCAGTCGCCTCTTATGACATGCCTTGTAGGTAGCAGTTTTACTATTCTTTGCTCCCCTTGCAAGTCCCAGCACCACAATGGCGACTGTTCTAATAAATGCACTTACTGGCATACTTGTTCTTCTTCTTCGAATGCTCCACATCGACAACTTGTTAACCACTTTTGTGATTTGTATGTGATCCGAGGCTAAGAGCGATTGTACGTTGCGTCAGTTAAACGCCTAGAAGTAGGTCAGTATATCCGATTTCTGCGACGATTTATGGCTCGCTGGTGGCGTTCGTTAGGACGCTCTCATTGCTAGGCTAGGCGATGGGTGTCGTAAGAAATTAGATTCAGTGGTTCGAATCTTGTGTTTGTCTATTTGTTTTTTCGGAAGCTCTTAACCCTTTCGCTGCTACATATTTTCCGAAGGCTGAGCTACAAATATCTACTCTTTGTTTCTAGGTCACAAACGTGAATGTACGCCTATAGCAGTGGCAGTAGCAATGTATAACGTGTAAACACGTCTTTAGCCCACAGAGGAGAAATAATAACAGACGTGTTAATGCGTCTTTAGAAGTGAATGGGAAAACGTATATATACGTCCTTAGCAACTAAAAGTTTAATACCTGTAAACTGTTTATTTATTGATCATATTTATTAAGGTAGCTTCCCTAGGTCCCTACCTCAATCGTCTCTAACAACATGCCCTTAGGTCACAGTCTTACTATTCTTTGCTCTACGTGGAAGTCCCAGAAACACAATGGCGACTGTCCTAACACATGCACTTACTGGCTCACGACACACATGTCCAAACCACCTCAATATTCGTTTTTAATGATACTTTCCAAAGATTCAAAGTGTGTTCGCTTTCAAATCTCTACATTCTCTTTCGCACTTCAAAATCTCAATGTATTCCTTCATGATTGCTAACTTTGCTTCCCAAATATGCAAAATCATTTCGCATTTAAACAGAAATGCACCTCGGCTGGTAGGCCTAACAAGGTTAACAGCAAAGGGGAATTAACAATGACTGTAAAGGTGAAAGGGCAAGAACTGTTGAAAGTACACTATTGTCACCAATATTTTACATCTGAATAAAATATGAATAAAAGATACTTAGAGGACATTTGAAAAAAGGAGATACCGTCTCTGGTCTGTGATTTTTCTCTAAATGATGTTAAAAGCTCATTTTCTCGGTGCAAATTTCTCTCCCAACAGAGGCGTAGCGTGTAGGTGGGGGAATGAGTTGATACAATGTGCATTTTGTTGAGAAACGAAACCGAGCTTGATCTAATTACTGTGAAGTTTGGTGCGGGAAGCGCTCTGCAATTTGCATGCATACGGTATTGAAGTTGCAAGTGTTATTAAATAAACCGTTGGCTAATGCTTGGTGAAATGTTGGCAATTTCAATAACAACGTCTCTGGCTGTTTGTTGCCTTGGTTGATTTGTTTTATTTTCTCTTAGTCTCTTTATTATTTTGTATTTATTTGTCTACTTTTACTACTACTGCTACCACTATTATTATTACTACTGCTGCTACTACTACTACTACTACTTCTACTACTACGCTCTGCTGCCACTATTATTACTACTACTGCTGCCACTACTACTACTACTCTCTGCTCGCTCTACTACTATTACTACTACTACTACAGCTATTACTACTACTACAGCTACTTCTACTGCAGCTACTACAACTACTTCTACTACTACTGCCACTATTACTACTACTACTGCTACTACTGCCACTATTACTACTACTACTACTACAGCTACTACTACTGCAGCTACTACTTCTACTACTACTACTACTGCTACTACTACAGCCACCGCTACTACTAGTACTAATACTACTACTACTGCCTTTTCTACTGCTACTACTACTGCTACTACTATTACTACAGCTACTACTACTACTGCTACTACTACTACTACTATTAATGCAACTACTACTGCTGCTACAACTATTACTAATAGTACTAATTCTGCAATTACTAGAAAACTAATTATACTACTACTACTGTTACAACTACTACTACCACTTTAAAAGTAATGCTTCTACTACTGTTAGTACTACCACTACTTTTACTACTACTACTACTATTACTACCACTATTACTGCTAGTATCACTTTTACTTCCACTAATACCACTAACCAAGCCACCATAACCACCACTACTATTACTGTTACTACGGTTATCGCTACTGCTGCTACTACTACTACCAGCACTACCACCACCACTACTACTACCCCCCCTGCCCAGCGTGTTCGTATCGTAGCGCGTTGGACTACGGATGACAAGTCCTCTGTGTGTGCGGGTTCAACTCCGCGGACTGGCAGAAAAGCCACAGATTCCCCAGATTTACGGTGTTCGTGGCACCGAACCGAAGGGTTACGATGTCCATGACACTGAGCCGAAGAGCTTTCAGCTCAAGTGCTTCTGGATCGAAAAAAAAAAAAAAAAAACTACTACCAACAACACCACAACAACTACTACTACTACTACCAGCACTACCATCACTACCACCACTACTACTACGACCAGCAACACCACAACAACTACTACTACACCAAGACTACCATCACTACTAGCCAGTCTCTACTACTTACCAACAACACCACAACAACTACTACTACTACCAGCACTACCATCACTACTACCACTACTACTACTACCAACAACACCACAACAACTACTACCAACGATACTACCCAGGGCCGTGCGGTGCTATGATACAGAGAGGCGGCCGCATCTGGCGGAACCGTTAGGGGAGGCGGCATACACAGCAAAATCAAAATTACAATTGAACGTTATTTTAAGAAAAAACATTTAAGGGTCGGCATTTCGAAGACTTGCATCATACTGAGAAAATATACCGCACGAGCCTGGTACTAGCATTAGACTTACTAGTACCACTGCTACCACTATTACCACTACTACAACCACCACTATTACTACCACCACTACCACCACTATTACTACTTCTCTTCTGCTACGTTGTCTCCTTCCCCTTCTTCTAGTAATCTCGTCACTAATACACTATCACCGTTCTGGAACACACTTCACACAGAACACTATCCCCAGACAAGTTCCACACTTAACATCGCACTTCAAACATCACTCAAGAAGAGACTACGTATCAAACGCGTAACTTTACCAAAACAGAATTCAATGTAAATGGGATCAACTTTGGAGTCACACACGACGCTTTCATTCTCCACAAAAAAGCTCATTAAATTTTAAATAAATGGTGGATATTCTTTCGTCTGCAATGAATTCGGGCAGAGTTATGGCACCTATTACGGCCTAACAATGATGTTTTTTTTGCTGTGATGCTTGCTTTTCTTCATCGTTCAGGCGAGTCTTACTCTAACTTCAGAGGTACTCGTAATTTAGAGCTCTAAGTAAAGGATCGCAGCATACAATAAGAAGAGATCAGGTACTAGAGCCAAGGAAGACCAAGAAAAAGATGGATAGACAATATTAAGACCAGACTAAATAAACACGGATATAACACAACAAGGGCGACTAATCTGGCTCTGGAACGCAAATTAAAGCTCCCACCCCTACGCTTAACGGTAAGAGTGGACAACGAATTCCCTCATTCACCTGGACCAGGACAACAGAAATAGTCAAACATACACTTAGTATATGTGATATGTGATATATGTGTTATATATATGATATGTATGTTTAACATATAGACATATGAAAATAGTAGCAATAAGTAGAATCATGAATAGATGTCTGCGAAAAATAATGAACATATATATGGCCTTTTTCGTATTTACAGACAGTCATTTGGCAAGTGTTTCACTGTGACAACTTCTGAGTTTTCGCTTGTCTCTCTTGTCTTTCAGCTCATCTCTAAGTCTCTCTTCAAAAGATTCTGTGCCTTTGCGCAATGCTGTTTTCCATATTGGTTATTGGTTATTGGTTACTAAACTGAGGTCATTGCACTCTGGGCAGACCCATAGGTGCTCAGTCTCCTCCAACAGATATCGAAGAGTATGCATACTGATGGTTCCTGTGGCTCGATGATTAAACGCACCTCTCACTCTGCCTCTCAGGCATCCAGTTTGACTTGAACAACGGGTAACTCCAAACTACTTAAATCGCTTGATCGATTCAACATCGATTTTAGTGTCCTCATCCAACAGAGAGTCGCGAAGAGACCGAAGAATATCCCCTTATCCATCTTCAACTCCCCAAAAATCGATGCTGTTGATGCAAGCCTGTCCGCTCCTCATTACCGTAAACACCCGCATGCCTAGGACAGTATATCCACGTAAGCAGCTGGAGGTTAGAAACTTCTATAGACGACATCCACTCATACCGAAACCTGCTCTTCTGGATCTTGTGAAGCATCGACTGAGAGTCAGATACAACAACTGCCCCAGTAAATGAAGTCCCATATATCTCCATATATGTTTTCCATATATCTCGATCATCAGCCAGTTTTTCCCATTTGCTGGGACTGATAGAAAAGTTCTTCATTAAGGCCTTGCAGACATCTTTATATGTGAGCTGTGGTCTGCCTTGGTGCTGCTTTCCCTCTGAAAGTTCACAGAAGAACATTTATTTTGGAATGCGGCTATTGTGCAGTCTTCACACATGCCCTATCCATCTAAGTCTTCTACTGCTGAGCATGTCCATGATGGAAAGCAAGAACATAACATGGAACGAATTCAGAAGAAGTGAAGAAATCAGATTAATGTCTGGTCAACCACTAGTAACAACTGTTATAAGAAAGAGAAGATGGAGATATGTTGGGCATACCTTGAGAAGAAATGTCTGGTCAACCACTAGTAACAACTGTTATAAGAAAGAGAAGATGGAGATATGTTGGGCATACCTTGAGAAGAAATGTCTGGTCAACCACTAGTAACAACTGTTATAAGAAAGAGAAGATGGAGATATGTTGGGCATACCTTGAGAAGAAATGTCTGGTCAACCACTAGTAACAACTGTTATAAGAAGAGAAGATGGAGATATGTTGGGCACACCTTGAGGAGAAATGTTTGGTCAACCACTAGTAACAACTGTTATAAGAAAGAGAAGATGGAGATATGTTGGGCATACCTTGAGGAGAAATGATCAACGAATATCAAAGCAGGCATTGAGTGGAATGCAAAGGGTTCAAGAAAGAGAGGACGACCTAGGGAGATCCTGAAACGAACTTTCCTGAGAAAGGCCTGAAATATCGGTCTCAGTTCCATAGAGGAGATTGAGTGAGTTGCTAGAATAGAGCGGTATGGAGAAATTGATTACAGGTCCTATTTAACGTATACCAGTACGAGAGGAATTATTATTATGTAGAATCACGATGCTGTGCAACAACCTGGTAACCAGTGTGTAGACAACAGAAGAAAGAACAAACACAATGTAGGTTAGTTGTATGATTGTTTGATTAATTGATGGATTGATCGATCGATCGATCGATCGATTGATTGTTTGATTGATTGACTAATTGTTTGATTGACTGTTTGTTTGATTGATTGTTTGATTGATCGAGTGATTTATGGATTGATTTATTGATTGTTTGTTTGATTGATTGGTGGATTCATTGATTGGACCATCATCATTGCACTTTGGTGAGCAACAATGTGTGCTCCGATCTCTTTCTTGCACAGAAAGATCTCATCGACAGTGAACGAAGTCTGTAGCATCGGCGAGGGTCTCTGATGTAATTTAGAAAATGGTGCAAATGCTCTGTAGCAATTTTATTTGTTAATATTTCGAATGAATTTTGTCTGGGTAGCGGCTTTCCAGCCTGCTCTTCTCAATTATGAACTACCAATGTTTTTTTATGTGCTCAACTACGTTTTATCATCCGTCCCCGATAGGACTAAGAACTCGATCTCACCTACTCTGAGATCAAGGTGTCTCTAGAAAAATATACTGATGGTTTCACGAGGAAGCGAACCGAGTCACTTTGAAACTAGAGGCGATCACCTAACTTCTACACTTCAGAGACTCCTCACATTTTAATTGTATGCAGTAGTAATTGTGGAACTTTGATAACATTTTCATTTTAGCAAACTTTACTAGACCAAAGGGGGGCCTTACTTGCCATCAGGCAAGCTGGCAATCTTGTCAGTCCACCCCTGTGTATGCAGTAGTAATTGTGGAACTTCGATAACATTTTAATTTTAGCATACTTTCCTAGACCAAAAAAAGGGGGATGGAGGACCTTACTTGCCATCAAGCAAGCTGGCAATCTTGACAGTCCGCCCCTGGTTATAAATAACAAAATAGAGTATCTAACTTTCTTCTCTGTCATTCCTCCCTCTCTTCCCTCCTGTACAATCAACAGCAAAGAATACCTCCAACTTCTGCACACAAAAAAGAGATGAAACTTAACAGATAAAACGGTCTCTTTTACCAAGTCTTTCTTTCTGTCCGTCAATTCTTTCCACAAACTTCACCAATATTGACTCATGTCTTCAAGTTTCGTCTAGTCCTACTTTCTCAATCAACCACACCGCTTTTCCCCCTTCTTCTTACATCGCCAAACAATGACACCACACCGGTGTAGTACTTGTGAAAGACTGGAGACTGGCGACCTAGTTCTGGACGATGGTGGTTTGTCTTGTTCTCCTACGCCAGGAGGTGCGTTAATGACTAGTGTGTTGTTGTATGAAGTGTTAATTCGGTGCGTAAATTGGTGCAATAGTGCGCACCGCGCGTTAAGGATTCACTTGAAAGTGCATTCATACTAAATTTAGTCAAGTATTGGGTGTTAAGAACAGAATGGTTGAAACTGTGAGCGGGCGTTGGAGAAGATGAGGTGTGGGGGACAGTTAGTTTTCTGTTGATGTAGGGTCGATATGTTGGTAGAAGCTGGGTGAGATGTATTTTTAATGGGGGAGATTTTCTGCTGGTGAATAGATCACATATCACATATTTTGAAGAAACAAATAAGCTTTTATAGAGCTTTTATAGAGCTTTTATAGAGGTTACCAATAAATCGAAACTTTCCAACGATAACTACCACAGACTCGACAGACAAGGACAGACTATCATCTTCCGACTCAGGATAGGACATACTAGCAGACTGAGCAAATACCTACACAGGCTACGATTGTCCCCATCCCCTCTGTGTCCCTGTGGCACCGCTGATTAAACCACAGAACATGTTCTGCAAGACTGTCCCCTGTATATCCTGCCTAGAAAGGAATGCTGGCTATACAATACAACACTACGTTCAAAACTACATGGCACCAGAGATAAGCTCCAGACAACAGTCGACTTCATCATAAGTCTGCAAGACTGTTCCTGTATGTCCTCCTAGAAAGAAATGCTGGCCTTACAACTCAACTCTACATTCAAAACTACATGACACCAGAGATGAGCTCCAGACAACAGCCAACTTCATCATAAGAACGCGTCTAACGGTATAATCATCAAAACTACATGACACCAGAGATGAGCTCCAGACAACAGCCAACTTCATCATAAGAACGCGTCTAACGGTATAATCATCAAAACTACATGGAACTAGAGATGAGCTCCAGACAACAGTCGACTTCATCATAAGCACGCGTCTAACGGTATAATCATCAAAATAGTGATCGCAAAGGAGAAAAAGCAAAAGTCCCATGTTGAGAGATCTGACAATTTTCAAGAGCATTCACTTAATTAGGAGTCTGTCGAAGATGGACTGTCGGAGCCCAAGAGCGATTGAACGTTGCGCCAGTTGTGCGCTTACAAGTAGACCAGCACATCAGATTTCTATATCGCTTTTTATTTACTAGGTAACTTCCTAGATCCCTACCTCAGTAAACTCTTACGACATGCCTTGTAGGTCGCTGTGTTACTATTCTTTGTCCACCTTGCTAGCCACCGCAACACGCGGGCGGGACAAGCTATTTAATGATGATGAAATACATTCTTACAATCTTACCTTTCTGAGCTAAATATGATGTGTGGATACGCCTTTGAGAGAGCAGCAACTGAAACGAAAAACTGAAAAATAGAAAAATAAATTAGTATTAAAACGTCAACTATTGTCTATTGTCTGTTCCCAGGTGGAAGATGTAGTTGGCTGTCAACTATTGCCGTTAAGCGAAGGGGTGGGAGCTTTAGTTTGCGTTCTAGTGCTAGATGTGTCGCCCTTGTTGTGTTGTATCCGTGTTTATGTAGTGTGGTCTTGATATTGTCTATCCATCTTTTTCTTGGTCTTCCCTTGACTCTAGTACCTGATCTCTTTTTATTGTATGCTGTTATTGGTGGTTGGTTGTATTTTATTCTCATTAAATGTCCAAAACGTCAATAAACATAATTACATTTTTTTTTTCATTTTTCAATACTAATAACAATAGCCGTCCATCGAAAGCGATGATGACAACAGTCTCAGACGTGTGTTGATGCACCTCTCTGGAATATGCGGAACTGACTGTTAAGTTCAATCCCCGAATACAATCTCTACCACAGGTGTACTTATATAAAAAAGGTGGAGGCTGCAGTAAAACTTTGTGTTTTGTGTTTACGTGTTTAGCTATGTACTTATATACCAAACTCCCACTAACGCCATTCAGTTGTTCTCTCATACTGTTTACGTCACGTCTTCTTGCGTTCTTCGTCACATCATCAAATATATGATTCTTAATCAATCAAGTGTCGTGCCTGCCGGTGTAGACGACCATGTCTCTCCACAACTCTTCTGCGAGGTGCATGTAATCAGTTCTGACGTCGATCTTGTGTCGAACCATGATGTCAGGCAATCCAGCATCTTCTCCCTGTCTTTCACGATCTCTCCTTCCTTGAATTTTACCTGTTGTTACCAAAAGTTCTAAACCTTCTCAGTTATCAGTTACCAGTTATATGAGGACTATCATCATAGAACTCCGGACATGTCCATAGGTGCTCCGATCTCCGCCTCAGCAAATCCAGCAGCGTCCAGCAACCCAACACGCCAGTTCGATGTTGATTAATCAATATTTTTGCACATTTAGTATGTCGTTCTTTTCGGGCTGCATCAATATTGACACCCATCTCTTTCAATCTGGTCGGCGAGTGGGATTCACAGCCCTGAAACTCCTCTGTTCGGAAAGACTCTCTCAATGCGTGAAGAATGTCACTTCGATCCATTGCAGCTCCCTCTGATATTGTAGCTAAGCCAGCCAATCTATCAGCTCGTTCATTACCCCTAACTCCTGCGTGCCCAGGGACAAAAATAAAGGTGATTTCTCTGATCATTGTCTGTACCAGTACCTCCACCCAGTTGCGTCTCACCATACCTGATTTGACTTTACGAATCATGCTCATGGAGTCACTGAGTATGAAAACACGAGAGTAATTGTGAGATTTTTTTTTTCCGATCCAGAAGCACTTGAGCTTTTCAACTCTTCGGCTCGGTGCCATGGACATCGTAACCCTTCGGTTCGGTGCCACGAACACCGTAAATCTGGGGAATCTGTGGCTTTTTCTGCCATCCCACGGAATTGAACCCGTACACACAGAGAGGATAGTCACCAGTAGTCCAACGCGCTACGAACACGCTGGGCAGACGGGCATTTGTGAGATCTAAACCTTCTCTTCGCATTATATGATTTTACAGAAGTATAATTTGGAGACATTTCTACAAAGATCAAAAACACAATTTTCTTACAATTTTTCATAGGGTCAAAGTGTACATAACAGTAGTTCTCAAAGGGTGTGTCTACATGCGCACTAGTGTGCCCGGTGATATTCCTAGTTGCACCCTAGGAAGTCCCAGATCAGGGGTCGGCAGCGCGGTGCCAGCGGGCACCAGTGTACACAAACTCGCCATGACACATCAGAAATGAGGAACTTATGGAGAGAACAAGACATATTCCAGTGAACCAAAAGGATTTTTTTTCCCCGATCCAGAAGCACTTGAGCTTTTCAGCTCTTTGGCTCGGTACCATGGACATCGTAACCCTTCGGTTCGGTGCCACGAACACCGTAAATCTGAGGAATAATTGGCTTTTTCTGCCATCCCTCGGAATTGAACCCGCACACACAGAGAGATAGTCACCCGTAGTCCAACGCGCTACGAACACGCTGGGCAGACGGCTAATAAAAGACGCCGGCGCTGGATAGGATACACTTTGAGAAAATCAGTGGGAAATATAACAAGAAGGGTTATTTTCTGGAACCCGCAGGGACAGCGAAGGAAGGAGACAAGAAATACGGAGACGGATTTGAGGCGAGATCAACAATATAAAGAAGATTGGAGGAGCTGCAGGAGATAGCTAGAAATAGGAAGACTTCACATGAGTTGGTTGAGGCCTATGCCCAATCCAGGATAAAGGCGGACAGAAGAGAGAGAGGAGAGAGAGAGAGAGACATCAGGCCCACCTTCCCATAGGTAGAAAATCAAATGATAAATAAGTACCGCATGCCCACATATTCGTACGCTTGACTTATGATAAGCTCTGTGTACGGTTAACTGGGCGCAGGAAAGCCACAGACCCTGTTCACGTATTGTGGACCAAGCCAGAGTTACGTGTCATGGCACCGAGCCGAACATGATAACCAAGTGCTTCTAGGTCAGAAAATAAATGATAAATAAAGTACCTAGCATTTTTCAACAATTATTTCTGTATTTCTTTGCTTTTTTTGCAACTTATATATTATGTTATTTTTATATAGTACGCATACGATGTTTTGTAGGACTTGAACTGGGCCTCTCCACTTCTTCGGACACACTCTATCGACCACTTGTTAACCACTCTGTGTGATTTGTATGTGATCAAGCCTAAGAGCAATTGTACGTTGTGTCAGTTATACACCTACAAGTTTGCCAGAACATGCGATTTCTACGACGCTTTTTATTTACTAGTTCAGCTTCCCTAGGTCCTAGATCAGTCACTTCTTACGACATACCTTGTAGGTCGCAGTGGTACTATTATTTGCTTCCCTAGCGGGTATCGAAACCACACGGGCGCCTCTCGACTTGAAAATTTGAGAACCACTGGATATATATATAGAATATATAACGGCTACGTTCTCATTTATTGATAATTGGACAAAGTTAGAAGAGATGTAGAGATATTATTAGAAAAGGGGTCAGGAGAGATTACTTATGGCGAATGGTTGTTATGTACAAAGTGCTTGCGTGATAGGAAAACTACGAGAAACAATGGGAAAAACTTTATCGAGAAATTGAAGAAGGGAAAAAGTGAGTTAGATTGTAGAATTTCATTCATACAAACTGTCAAGTTTTTTGAAGTGAGATGATTGAGTGATTGAGTGAGTGAGTGGAAGGATTACGTGAGTGAGTGAATGAGTGGAGGAATAAGTGGGGGAATGAAGGGAAGGGATAAGTGGGGGAATGAAGGGAGGAAAACGTGGAGGAATAAGTGAGTGAAAGAGGGGAGGAATAAGTGAGTGAATGAGTGGAGGAATGACTTGATGAATGAGTGAATGAGTGGAGAAATGAGTGAGGGAATGGAGAAATATATGAGTGAAGGAGTGGGTGAATGAGTGAGTGAGTGAGTTGTGGAATTACATGAGTGAATGAGTGGAAGACTAAGTGAGTGGACAGGTGGAGGAAAAAATGAGTGGATTAATAGAGGAATAAGTGAGTGAATGAGAGAGTGGATGAGTGTAGAGATAAGTGAGTGAATGAGTGGAGGAATGAGTAAGAGAATAAGTGGAGGGATGAGTGAGTGAATGAGTGGATGGATGAGTGAGTGGATCAGTGGAGGGATGAGTGAGTGAATGAGTGAAGTGATGAGTGAGTGGATGAGTGAGTGAATGAGTGAAGGATGAGTGAGTGAATGAGTCGATGGATAAGTGAATGAGTGGAGGGATGAGTGAATGAGTGGATCGATGAGTGAATGAGTGGAGGGATGAATGAGTGAATGAGTGGAGGGATGAGTGAGTGAATGAGTGGAGGGATGAGTGAGTGAATGAGTGGAGGAATGAGTGAGTGGATGAGTGGAGGAATGAGTGAGTGAATGAGTGAATGAATGAGTGAGTGGGTGAGTGGAGGGATGAGTGAGTGGATGAGTGGATGAATGAGAGAGTGGATGAATGAGTGGATGAGTGGAGAGATGAGTGAGTGAATGAGTGGATGTATGAGTGAGTAAATGAGTGAAGTGATAAGTGAGTGGATGAGTGAGTGAATGAGTGAAGGGATGAGTGAGTGAATGAGTGGAGGGATGAGTGAGTGAGTGTATGAGTGAGTGAATGAGTGAGTGAATGGGTGAGTAAATGAGTGAGTGAGTTGCAAGATTACAAGAGTGATTGAGTGAAGGACTAAGTGAGTGGACAGGAGGAGGAATAAATGAGTCAATGAATGGAGGAATAAATGAGTGAATGATTGAAGGAATAAGTGCGTGAGTGAATGAGTGAAGGGATGAGTGAGGGAGTGGAGAACTATTCTTTTCTCCCGTCCACCTCCACACAAGCTGTCTACGCATAATATTAAAAATAAACTGACAGGACAAAATTCGAGACAGCGAAGTCCTCATAAGAGCAAAGATCGTCAACACACTGTTGCAGTAGGCCCGAGTGAGATGAGTCGGTCACGTTGCTCGGATGCCTGATAAACGAATCCCAAAACTGTTGATGTATGGCGAACTTGAAAGGGGCAGACATTCTGTTGGAGGACAGAAAAAAAACGCTGTTGAGACTATCTGTGTGTCTGAAATGCTTCGATACAGACACCACCTGATGGGAATCCCTTGCGTAAGATCGCCAAATGCGGCGATGTAACAACACAAAAGGAACCCACATAGCTGAGAATAATCACGTCGTTGAAGCACTGAGAAAACAATCTGCACGAAAAGATAGAACACACAACACCCACATGTCTAACCTTGATCATGTATGCTCCACCTGTGGAAGCGGATTGTGTTCTAGGATTGGACTCTACAGTCACCTCCGCACACACCAGAGAGATGCAGCAGCACACGTCTGAGACTGTTGTCATCATCGCTTGCGATGGACGGCTATTATTATGTATTATTCCTCCCCCTCCCCCTTCCCTATAGGCCCCGACAACACACGTGTCTTCTCCTTTACTTCTTCTTTACAATCAATTTTAATCATTCTTTATGATATGTTTGATCTTTGCCAAGAACGTGTATATGTTACACATTAGTTTGGTAGGCCCCTAAACGCATAGACTTCTACATATTTAGGACACGTACATCCGATTTCATCCAAACCTCCTTAGTCGCCTCTTACGACATGCGTGGCAGGTAACAGTGGTTCTATTCTTTACACCCCAAATTCGGGCCACGGTAACCACTTGGGCGAACACACGTGTGAAAAATAAGTAGTCGGTACGGAACGATCGAAGAAGATACAGTGTTTAAAACACGGAAGCATAAACATTGAAAAAGTATAAAATGACACAGACATGAAATGGTTACATTGACACAAAATTAAGTCGATGTGATCTGTAGCGGCAACATTGACAACTGTAGTAGTGGTGGTAAGAGCATTAACTCAAGAAGATGAAGTCGTTGTGACGATAGACAAAGAGTAGTAAGTTTTTGTAAAGCAGTTGTGGTTGTAGAATATTGGAAATGGAATTAGTAGTGATGGTGACAGTTGTAAGTACATGAGAACTTAAGTATTGATATGGTTAGTGCGGCTGTACTTGCGTGACTTGGGGAAGGACAAAAAGGTTGAATTTGTTTTAATCATCCTCATCCTCCTCCTCCTCAACATCATCATCATCGCCATCCTTGCTGGCTGGCACAGGCGATCATGGATCTCCACAAATCCTTGTCTCTGATGTTTGATATCATCTCAGATGTTGACGCTCTTACATGCCATGAATTCAGGCTATCCAACATTTTCTCTCTGTCTTCCTCTATCTCGCCCACCCTCGATTTTAACGGTTATCACAATGTGTTCTTAATCTCCCTTCCTTATCACAAGTCCGAAAAATGATGACTACCTCTTTCTTATATTGATCTTCTTCTTTGCGTTCGTTCTTTACGACCAATTTTAATCACTCTTTGTGATATGTTTAATCTTTGTCAAGAACGTGTATACGTTGCACATTGGTTTGGTAGGCTCCTAAACGCATAGACTTCTACACGTTTAGGACACGTGCATCCGATTTCAACCAAACCTCCTTAATCGCCTCTTACGACATGCGTGACAGTGGTTCTATTCTTTGCACCCCAAAGTCGAGCCCCGGTAACCACTCGGGGGCTTATATTGATGGTAAACTTTCTCTGTGTCTTGAACATCTCCACAATAGTTATTTTAGCAGTCCATGGGATTCTCATCATTCTTCTGTAAAACCACATCTCTGTGGCCCTCATAGAGTTTTCAATCTGTTTCTTTATTGTCCATGACTCGCATCCGTATGTCACTATTGGTTCTATGTAGCACTGTTTAACCACAGCAAACTCTAGATAACTAGGCCAGACAACTGACTGGAGGTTCCCTGACCTAGATTAGAAAAGGGTGCAGGAAAATATAGATGTTTGATAGAACACTGCAAGTTTTTTTGTAATTTTACTCAATTCTGTGAGTCTATGGTTATTTATTGGTGAAAGATATTCAATAATATTGATATTCCTTATTGTTAAACTTAACTTGTTGCATAATATAACTTCGATTTAACATTTTGTGTTGATTTTGTAATGAATGAATTAGTCTATACACAACAATACTGGAATGCGAGGTCACGTGGTGTAGTTGTGGTCTGATTTCCCATAATTCGTACCTGAGTCCGAAGGCCCATAAGTTTATAGTTGGCTCTCGTTTAACCCTCATTCTGATCTCAATTGACAATGGTTTAACATTGTATTGTATGTTATACATATGAAATAAATAGTAAATGCATGTAAAGTGGTTTGACCAAGAACGATAGAAAATGAAATGTATTTTTAAACTAACGAAATGTGTGTTATTGAGGACAATTATTTGTCCGTGTATTGCCTGGGCTCGAAAGGGGAGCAAAGATTAGTAACACTGCAATCTACAAGGCATGTCATAAGAGACGACTGAGGTAGGGATCTAGGAAGCTACCTAGTGAATAAAAAGCATCGCAGAAATCGGATGTGCTGGACTATTTGTAGGCGCATAACTAGCACAACGTACAATTACTCTTAGGCTCAGATCACACACAAATCACACAGAGTGGTTAACAAGTGGTCGATATGAAGCGTTGGAAGAATAATATAAAAAGACAACACAGAGAAAACACGGAGAGGAAGAAAAAAAAGAGGAAATAATGAACAAGATGAACTGACAAATTTTTTTTTCTTTCTCTCTCTCTCTTTCTCTCTCTCTCCCTTGCGATCGCAGAAAATGAAATCGGACAAATCCACGCACAAAGAAAAAGAAGAAGAAGAAGAGCTCGGAAATCTGAAGTCGACACATCTTGAAGAGTTGAGTAACTTCCTCTTGTAGAAGATAGCTGTTAATACTTGTTCGGTTTCCTTGTGTGGATTAACTAATAGTTGGAGGGAGATTATAATACAACACGTTCTGGGTTATTAGCTGTTTCAGATAATCTTCAAATTTCTAGGAATTGTTCTCGAAATTATCAAGATAAATTTAGATAGAATTTGGTGTTTTAGTTTTTGAATATAAGTGTAGGCTGTGAAGTGTTCTATTAGAATGTAGGTATGATAGTAGTCAGTGGCGGCTCGTGCACAGTTTTGATGGTGAGGTGAGATATTTTTATTCCGGATAAATCATGGTTTTTGGTTGCTATATTTTAATTTATAAAATTATAAATAACGTTATACATTATTTTTGATAGGGCCCGGCCCCAATGGCCCTTGATGACGAGCCGCCACTGATAGTAGTGTATTTGTTAGGTAGTATGTAGTAGAGTGTAGGATATCTTCTTCTTCTTCTTTGCGTTTGTTCTTTACGACCAATTTTAGTCACTCTTTGTGATATGTTTGATCATTGCCAAGAACGTGTATACGTTGCACATTGGTTTGGTAGGCCCCTAAACACATAGACTTCTACACGTTTAGGACACATGCATCCGATTTCAGCAAAACTTCCTTAGTCGCCTCTTACGACATGCGTGGCAGGTAACAGTGGTTCTATTCTTTACACCCCAAATTTGGGTCCGGTAACCACTCGGGCGAGTGTAGGATAAAGAGTTTATGTGTTAAGTAGATCGTGTGGTGCTGAGGCTCGCAAGGGGAGAAAAGAATAGTAACACTGCGACCTACAATGCATGTCGTAAGAGGCGACAAAGGTAGGTGTTTAGGGAAGATAGCTTAGTAAATAATCGTTGCAGAAATCGAATATGGTGGCTTACTGGTAGGATAGGCGCATAACTGGCAGAACATACAATCGTTCTTAGGCTCAGATCACATTAAAATGACAAGGAGGGGTTTAACAAGTGGTTGATATGGAGTGTTTGAAAAAGAAGGATATATATTAAATAATATGTGCTGGAGTGTTAGTAGGGTTTCTCTTTCTGTTCTCGAATCCTGTATGCCTCACAGCGTCAGGTCAAGAAGAGATTTCTAAAACGGGCCCTTGTATGCGCTTCGTAGATAGTCTCTTTCGTCGCCTCTGTTATCTCTGAGGTCCATCTTTTGCGTGGCCGGCCTTTTGCTTTGTATCCATTGTATCGGATCAGCATTGCTCTTTGAGGTGCACTGTCTGTTGGTAATCTGCTTACGTGGCCGAAACATTTAATTTGTTGTTTCTTGATGAAGTCTAGTACTGATGTTGTACCCACTTTTTCCTGATGTCTTCATTTCTCAACCGGTCTCTTCTTGTTACACCCAGCATTCTGCGTAGACATTTCATCTCTGTCGTGACTAGTTTTCTTCTATCGTTTGTTGTCAGTGTCCAGGTTTGGCACCGGTAGCATAATGTGGGGAGAAAGATTGTGTTAAACATTGCTCTTTTGTGTTCATGGTGACGTGTTTGCATCTTAAAATTGGCGCCATTTGTCCTATCATTTGATTTGCTTTGTTGCATCTGTGTTGGATTTCATTAGTTATTCTTCCATTTGCTGAAAAAATGCTCCCCAGGTATGTGAAATCTTTTACTTGATTTAGTGGGCGATTGTCGATGGAGATATTGGTAGTGCTTTCTCTCTGGCGAATGTCATTACTTCTGTTTTGTCGATGTTTATTTTCATGTTGTATTCGTTACATGCTAACTGGAGTTTATATGTCAAGTACATCTGAAGTCAGCGAAGGCCCGCCTGCATGGCAAGGGACACCAGCCAAATAGTAAAGTAGGCTATCACGCAAAAATCAGTCAGAAGCGTCATACCAGGCTTAATGGCTAAAGCCCGAGTTCACAGCGGGCGAAGAAGAAGGAAATATGTTAAGTAATATGTGTTAGAGTGTAAGTAAAAAAGTTAGAGTTATATGTTAAGTAATATGTGTTAGAGTGTAAGTAAGATATTAGAGTTATATGTTAAGTAATATGTGTTAGAGTGTAAGTAAGATATTAGAGTTTATATGTTAAGTAATATGTGCTAGAGTGTAAGTAAGATATTAGAGTTTATATGTTAAGTAATATGTGTTAGAGTGTATGTAAGATATTAGAGTTTATATGTTAAGTAATATGTGTAATAGTGTAAGTAAGATATTAGAGTTTATATGTTAAGTAATATGAGTTAGAGTGTAAGTGAGATATTAGAGTTTATATGTTAAGTAATATGTGTTAGAGTGTAAGTAAAATATTAGAGTTTATATGTTAAGTAATATGTGCTAGAGTGTATGTAAGATATTAGAGTTTATATGTTAAGTAATATGTGTTAGAGTGTAAGTAAAAAATTAGAGTTTATATGTTAAGTAATATGAGTTAGAGTGTAAGTAAAATATTAGAGTTTATATGTTAAGTAATATGTGCTAGAGTGTAAGTAAGATATTAGAGTTTATATGTTAAGTAATATGTGTTAGAGTGTATGTAAGATATTAGAGTTTAAATGTTAAGTAATATGTGCTATTAGAGTGTAAGTAAAAAAGTTAGAGTTTACATGTTAAGTAATATGTGTTAAAGTGTAAGTAAAAAAGTTAGAGTTTATATGTTAAGAAACAAATGCTAAAAAAGTAGGTAAAATGGAGGATTCTAGTTGGTAAGTAATACATTAAAGTTTATATGTTAAGAAACAAATGCTAAAAAAGTAGGTAAAATGGAAGATTCTAGTTGGTAAGTAATACATTAAAGTTTATATGTTAAGTAACAAATGCTAAAAAAGTAGGTAAAATGGAAGATTCTAGTTGGTAAGTAATACATTAAAGTTTATATGTTAAGTAACAAATGCTAAAAAAGTAGGTAAAATGGAAGATTCTAGTTGGTAAGTAATACATTAAAGTTTATATGTTAAGTAACAAATGCTAAAAAAGTAGGTAAAATGGAAGATTCTAGTTGGTAAGTAATACATTAAAGTTTATATGTTAAGTAACAAATGCTAAAAAAGTAGGTAAAATGGAGGATTCTAGTTGGTAAGTAATACATTAAAGTTTATATGTTAAGAAACAAATGCTAAAAAAGTAGGTAAAATGGAGGATTCTAGTTGGTAAGTAATACATTAAAGTTTATATGTTAAGAAACAAATGCTAAAAAAGTAGGTAAAATGGAAGATTCTAGTTGGTAAGTAATACATTAAAGTTTATATGTTAAGAAACAAATGCTAAAAAAGTAGGTAAAATGGAAGATTCTAGTTGGTAAGTAATACATTAAAGTTTATATGTTAAGAAACAAATGCTAAAAAAGTAGGTAAAATGGAAGATTCTAGTTGGTAAGTAATACATTAAAGTTTATATGTTAAGAAACAAATGCTAAAAAGTAGGTAAATGGAAGATTCTAGTTGGTAAGTAAGATATTAGAGTTTATATGTTAAGTAATATGTGCTATTAGAGTGTAAGTAAGATATTAGAGTTTATATGTACAGTAATATGTGTGGGAGTGTAAGTAAGATATTAGAGTTTATATGTTAAGTAATATGTGCTATTAGAGTGTAAGTAAAAAAGTTAGAGTTTATATGTTAAGTAATATGTGTTAAAGTGTAAGTAAAAAAGTTAGAGTTTATATGTTAAGAAACAAATGCTAAAAAAGTAGGTAAAATGGAAGATTCTAGTTGGTAAGTAATACATTAAAGTTTATATGTTAAGTAACAAATGCTAAAAAAGTAGGTAAAATGGAAGATTCTAGTTGGTAAGTAAGATATTAAAGTATTCTTGCGGAACTGAACAGTGCTAGAGTATCCTGGTACACCATAAAGAAAACAGCCAGAGACAGAGAAGAGTGGGGAACAACTGTTGAGGCCCTATGCTCCACCAGGAGTAGAGAGGAATAAGTGAAGCAATGCATTCAAAAATGTAAGCATGCCATGGAGGTATCATCATCACCCAGTTGCGTGCAGCATTGACGAAGGCGATCATGGATCTCCACAAATCTATGTCCCTGGTGTTTGATGTTAACTCTGATGTGACGCTTTTTCCGTGCCATGAAGTCATGCTGCTCACAATTTTTCTCTCTGTCTTCATCTGCCTCGTCTCCCACCGATTTTACCGGTTGTCACAATGTGTTCTAAACCCCCTTTCATCGTTACATGTCCGAAAAGTGATGATTCCCTGGATGTTTATTTGAAAGTAATAAGTGTGAGAATACAGGGACTGAGATGGTATGATACGATTACAAACGAGGAAATCAGAGAAATAACTAAGCAGGTAACAGTGGAGAAAGAGCTCAGCGATGGGCCTAGTAAACATTAAAGACCTCAAACAGATAGCAACGAACCGCGAGACATGGAGAACTATGACCTCTGCCCATGCGCCCACAGGCCCAAGAGGAAAGACTAACTAACTAACAGTGGAGAAAGAGCTAAGGAAGAGACGCTGGCGATGGATAGGACATACATTGAGAAAACCGACTGGAAGCATTGCCAGACAGGCAATATTTTGGAACCCACAGAGAAAGATGAGTAGAGGAAGGCCTAGACATACCTGGAGAAGAGAGCTGGAGTTTGATATTGAAAGGATAGGTAAAACATGGAAAGAATTGGAAGGGATGGCAGAGAGAGGAAGAGCTGGAAGAAGTTTGTTGAAGACCTGTGCTCCGTTGGGAGTTGAAAGGTGAAGAAGAAGAAGTAAGTGTTCCCCTATCGACTCAGACACAAGATAGTTATGGTTTCAATCTCATTCTCCATGCCCCCACGCGTAAAAAAAAGGAATTCGCCCTACGTCCTCCTGCACACTAAAGTAAGTAAAAGTAAAGGAACCCTTTCATACCTCGTGGTATATAGGTCAATACAGTGTTAGGCCTGTATTTTTCATTGACCGTCGGCACACGATGGGTGATGTGGTCAGCATCACGCCGGCCCTCCTGCACACTAGGGCCAGGAAATGTTAAGTGAAATGCATTCATACCCCTCTTTCTTTCTATATCTTTCCTCCAATTCTGTTGTGCCTCACAGTGTCAAGACAAAAAGAGATTTTCTAGGTCCCTCTTCACAGACATAACACGTCATCTACCGAGAGTATTGCACAAAGCACAAACTCCGTAGCTTCTGAAACAATCCTAGAAGTCTCTGATTATTGCGGGAGGTACGGTGTATTTGAAGACTAAGAATTGACCTCAAAACATCGGGTTTTCCAACATGTTTCGATCAGTTTTTGCAAAAATGACACACCACCTTGTTGAGAGTTGTGCACAAACACTGTCTGGATTCAAATCCAAGACCTTCAGAACGCATGGCAAACTGCTTAACCACTTCACCACAGATGACCCTCACAACTTACCTCCTCATCTCGATACCATCTCAGTAAGCAATAAACACTATTTACGGCTTGTCACATATTCTGCGTTGTCGTCTCCAACAGGAATACCTCTTCTTCTCCCTACGCCCCTAGTGAGGCATAGGTCCGCAACCCCTAGGGAGGCATAGGTCCGCAACCCCTAGGGAGGCATAGGTCCGCAATCAAAGTCTTCCAAGCTAGCCTATCCAATGTCATCTTTTCCAGATCTCTCCACTATCTCCTCATTTTCTTGCCATGGAGACCCTCCTATCATTTGATTTGCTTTGTTGCATCTGTGTTGAATTTCATTAGTTATTCTTCCATTTGCTGAAAAAATGCTTCCCAGGTATGTGAAATCTTTACTTGATTTAGTAGGTGATTATCGATGGAGATATTGGTAGTGCTTTCCTCTCTGACGAATGTCATTACTTCTGTTTGTCGATGTTTATTCTCATGTTGTATTCGTTACATGCTAACTGGAGTCTGTTGATGCCATTTTACGATGCAAACACGTCACCGTGAACACAAAAAGAGCAATGTTCAAAACAATGTTTCTCCCCACATTATGTTACCAGTGCCGAACCTGGACGCTGACAACAAACGATAGAAGAAAACTAGTCACAACAGAGATGAAGTATCTACGCAGAATGCTGGGTGTAACAAGAAGAGACCGGTTGAGAAATGAAGACATCAGGAAAAAGTAGGTACAACATCAGTACTAGACTTCATCAAGAAACAACAAATTAAATGGTTCGGCCACGTAAGCAGATTACCATCAGACAGTGCACCCCAAAGAGCAATGCTGTTCCGATACAATGGGTACAAAGCAAAAGGCCGGCCACGTAAAAGATGGACCTCAGAGATAATAGAGGCGACGAAAGACACCATCTACGAAGCGCAGACTAGGGCCCGTTTTAGAAATCTCTTCCTGACCTGACGCTGTGAGACAAACAGGATTCGAGAAAGAAGAAGAAGAAGAAGTCCCTCCTTGAGGGGTCCTCCTTCTTCCTCGGGTGGCGAGCTATGAATGTTCCTGATTGTGGTTTCTGCAGCTATCTAGTGTTTTTTGTTTTACGAAGTGGGATAGCTAGCTCCACCAAACCTCATTATACGCCTCTTACGACATGCGTGGCACGTAACAGTAGTTCTATTCTTTACACTCCTAGTTTTGTCCCCGGTAACCACTTAGGCGGACAGGAAGAATCATCATCAAGGTGCGTATCGTTTATAGGACGTTGCTCTCTTTGCAGCACATCTGAAATTCACCCTGCCTCTTGCTAGTTCACCCACTTCATCAATGGTCATGTTCATGGTTTCTTTAATATCTTGTAGGCATCTTCTTCTTGGTCTGCTTCTGCGTCCTGGGACCCTGCCCTCTAGTATTGTTCTTTCCAGGCCATCATGACGCTTAATGTGACCAAAGTATGTAATTTTTCTGTATAGTATGTTGTTTATCAGTCAATTGTCTTTAACATTTAGTTCTTTCAGGACATCAGTGTTCTTTCTTTTTCTGTCCATGGTATTCGTAGCATCTTTCTGTAGCATTTAGTTTCGAAGGATTGGATTTTCGTTCTTAATTTGTGTGTAATAGTCCATGATTCACAACCATAAGTAGCCACTGGAAAATGCATGCTCTCAATATTTTTAATTTTAGTATTTACAGGAAGAATACCGGAAGAAAATGTCTTTCAGAATCTCCCGATGACGCACCAACGATTAATAATTACTGTTTGAATTAACAACATCAAAGAAAATGAAATTCTTTGATCTTTCTTATTCTTCAAACGCTCCATATCGATCACTTGTTAACCACTCTGTGTGATTTGTATGCGATCTGAGCCTAAGAGTGATTGTACGCTTTGTCAGTTATGCGCCTTCAAGTAGGGCAGCACATCCGATTTCTACGATGGTTTTTATTTACTAGGATACGCTCCCTGTGAGTGCAGGTTCAATTCCGCGGGCTGCCAGAAAAACTACAGGTTCTCCAGATTCACGGTGTTCATGGCACCGAACCGAAGGGTTACGATGTCCATGACACCGAGCCGATCGCTCAAAAGCTCAAGTGCTTCTGGATCGAGAAAAAAATTGACTAGGATAGCTTCCTAGGTCACTACCTTACTCGCCTCTTTCAACATGCCTTGTATGTAGCAGTTGTACTATTTTTTGCTTTCCTTGCGGGCCGTGGCACCGCACCGGAGAAATTCTTTGATCATACACACAGGTATAGGTCAGTAAGAGAAAAAACAAAAACCAGCAACAAACAAAACAAAACAAACAGCTTGCAGGAGAAAATTCTACAGAAGATCGATACAGAAGAAAATGAGAAGAGACAGCAAATTAAGACTGGGCATGACAGTGAGACGCAGAAAGGCGGGATTAGACGTACTACTGTTTTTTTTTCTTCAGCATTTCAAGCCAATCATTGTCTTTGCTGATGAAATATTTCTCCCTTATTTTATTTGTTTTAGACGATCTGTTTTATGTTTTGTATTCCTGTAGAAAAATAACACATTTTCGTAACATTTGTTTTGGTTCTAATTTTTGTTTTCTGTCTCGCTCGTGTGGTGCCGGGGCCCGCAAAGGAAGCAAAGAATAGTACCAGTGCGACCTACAAGGCATGTCGTAAGAGGCGACTGATATAGGGGCGTAGGGAAGCTACCCTAGTAAATAAAAAGTATCGCACAAATATCGGAATGAAGGCCTAGGCACCAATAGGCGTATAACTTGCACAATACACAATCGCTCTTAATTTCAGTTCACATACAAACCACAAAGAGTGGTTTAATAAGTGGCAGAAGAAGAAGAAATCTCTAATTTCGAGTTTTCTTCTTTGGCATTCCTTACATTTGAGTTATTTCCCTCTAAATTCTAACTTAATTCTCTTATTTAGAGTTATCTCTCTTTGAATGTTCTACTTTAATTACGTCCCTTAATGTTTCTCAGAGCCCGCCTGCCCAGCGTGTTCGTAGCGTGTTGGACTGCGAGTGACTAGCCTTCTGTGAGTGCGGGTTCAATTCCGCGGGTTCACGGTGTTCGTGGAACCGAACCGAAGGGTTACGATGTCCATGGCACCGAGCCGAAGAGCTGAAAGCTCAAGTGCTTCTGGATCGGAAATTTTAAAAATGTTTCTCAGAAAAGTATAGGTTATTTCCCCTGAGGTTTAAAAATACCATTACGATTTATAAACCATATATACAATATGATTTATATAGCAACTTAAACATCATTGCGCCCGAGTGGTTACCGGGGCCCAAATTTGGGTGTAAAGAATAGAACAACTGTTACCTACCACGCATGTCGTAAGAGGCAACTAAGTAGGTTTGGCTGAAATCGAATGCACGTGTCCGCTAGGGAATGCTAACCCGAAACAAATGCTTGCAGAAAACGGATGCACCAGGCCGTAAGGCGCATAACATGGTGCAACGACCCTCATAATGAGGAATTGGATAACGGATTCTACGGTCTCCAAACTGCCTCGGAGATTTAGCCACGCAGTAAGAATGTCAGACCTACCATCACGAGGCTGGCCAAAACTTACTGCTGGAAGAGGCCGGCACAAACGGGGAAGCAGAAATCATAGGAATTATATCCTACAGAACTGCCCCCAGTATGCAGACTTGAGAAGAAAGAGGCGGCCCACTTACACTAGCGTCCAAGACAAACTGTATGGCGTGGCTGATAATCTGAGGCAGACGGCTGTATTATTAGAGAATCCGAAATCCCAATCTAGTGACTAGAACGCAGAAGACAAACTGTATGGCGTGGCTGATAATCTGAGGCAGACGGCTGCCTTTATTAGAGAATCAGAAATCTCAATCTAGTGAGAACGAAGAAGACAAACTGAATGGCGTGGCTGATAATCTGAGACAGACGGCTGCCTTTATTAGAGAATCCGAAATCCCAATCTAGTGAGAACGCAGAAGAAGAAGAAACATCAGTGCTACCTAGCTGTCTCGCCATATCACTGCCTAATGTGGTTTCTATAGAAATCCGCGTGGTGCCGGGGCCCGCAAGGAAGCAAAGAATAGTACCACTGCAACCTACAATGCATGTCGTAAAGGCGACTGGTGTAGGCCCTAGGACGCTACCCTAGTAAATAAAAAGCAGCGCAGAAATCGGATGCTGGCCTACTTGTAGGCGCATAACTGGCATAACGTGCATTCACTATTAGGCTCAGATCACATACAAATCGCACAGAGTGGTTGACAAGTGGTCGATATGGAGCATTCGAAGAAGAAGTTTATATAGCAACTTAAACATCATTGCTACCTAGCTCTCTCGTCATATCACTGCTTAATGTGGTTTATATAGCAACTTAAACATTATTGCTACCTAGCTCTCTCGCCATATCACTCTCTCTCTCTACACATTCCTTCACTTGTTTTAGAATTAAGAATGTACTAACCAGCAAGCTACAGGAACCGTAAGCATGATAACCCGTCAACATTTTCTGACGAGACAGAGTGTCTAGACGTCTTGTCTGGAGGGATATCAGGTATGTTTGATAATCAATAACTAATATTGGTCAATAATCAATCAATCAATCAGTTGATTACTTGCTATGCCTGCCGGTGTAGATGGGCCCCTCTCTCCACAGCTCTCTCTCTTTCTCTCCTTGGTGCAGTTACTCAGTTCTAACTCCTTACTCCACAGCTCTCTCTCTCTTTCTCTCCTTGGTGCAGTTACTTAGTTCTAACTCCTTACCCCACAGCTCTCTCTCTCTTTCTCTCTCTCTCCTTGGTGCAGTTACTTAGTTCTAACTCCTTACCCCACAGCTCTCTCTCTCTTTCTCTCTCTCCTTGGTGCAGTTACTTAGTTCTAACTCCTTACCCCACAGCTCTCTCTCTCTTTCTCTCTCTCCTTGGTGCAGTTACTTAGTTCTAACTCCTTACCCCACAGCTCTCTCTCTCTTTCTCTCTCTCTCCTTGGTGCAGTTACTTAGTTCTAACTCCTTACCCCACAGCTCTCTCTCTCTTTCTCTCTCTCCTTGGTGCAGTTACTTAGTTCTAACTCCTTACCCCACAGCTCTCTCTCTCTTTCTCTCTCTCCTTGGTGCAGTTACTTAGTTCTAACTCCTTACCCCACAGCTCTCTCTCTTTCTCTCCTTGGTGCAGTTACTCAGTTCTAACTCCTTACCCCACAGCTCTCTCTCTCTTTCTCTCTCTCCTTGGTGCAGTTACTCAGTTCTAACTCCTTACTCACAGCCTCTCTCTTTCTCCTTGGTGCATTATAGTTCAACTCCTTACCCACAGCTCCTCTCTATTTCTTCCTCCCTGGTGCAGTTACTAGTTCTAACTTCACCCACAGCTCTCTTCTTTTCTCTCTCTTGGGCAGTTTACTTAGTTCTAACTCCTTATCCACAGCTTCTCTCTTGTTTCTCTCTCTTGCAGTTCTTAGTTCTAACTCCTTACTCCCAGCCTCTCTCCTTTCTGCCTTGGTGCAGTACTAGTTCTAACTCCTCTCAGCTCTCTCTTCTCTCTCCTTTGGTGCAGAACTCAGTTCTACTTCACCCCACAGCTCTCTTCTTCTTTCTTTCTCTATAGGTCAGTTACTAGTTCTAACTCCTCTACTCCACAGCTTGTCTCTTTCTCTTCCTCCTGGTGCAGTTACTTAGTCTCCAATTCTTCCAAGCTGCTCCTTTCCTCTCTCCTTGGGCAGTTATAGTTCTAACTCACTCACAGTTCCTCTGTCTCCTCTGATAAATGTTTCAGTCAACTTCACCCACGCTCTCTCTCTTTCCTCTCCCTCTGGTGCAGTTCTTGTTCTAACTCTACTCCACAGCCTCTCTCTATTCACTCTCCTTGGTGCAGTTACTTAGTCTAACTTCACTACTCCACAGCTCTCTCTTCTCTCTCTCTCCTTGCAGTACTCAGTTCAACTTCTTACCCCAAGCACTCTCTCTGCTTATCTCTGGGAAAGTTATTAGATTCTAACTCCCATCTAAACCAAAGACAACTCTCTCTTCTTTCTCTGGTGCAGTTACTTAGTCTAATCCCAATCTCATAGCCTCACTTCTTCTCTTATCTGCACGGTGCTTACTTAGTTCTAACTCCCATTATCCACAGCTCTTCTCTCTCTCTCTCTCCTTGTCAGTTAATTAGTTCTATTTACCCACAGCTCTCTCTCTTTTCTCTCTCTTTGTGCTTACTTGGTTCTAACTCTCTTGCTCACAGCTCTCTCTCTTTTCCTCCTATGTGAGTTATTAGTCTAACTCCTTACTCCACAGCTCTCTCTCTTCTCTCTCTCCTTGGTGAGTTATTAGCACTAACTCCTTCTCCACAGCTCTCTCTCTTTCTCTCTATGTGGTTTATTAAGTCCTAACCTACCCCCAGCTCTCTCCTCTTCCTCTCCTATGTGCAGTTACTTAGTTCTAACTCCTTACTCCAAGCTCTCTCTTCTTCTCTCTCACCTGTGCAGTCTACATTAGTTCTAACTCCTACCCACAGCTCTCTTCTTCTACTCCTGGTGCAGTTACTAGTTATAACTCCTTACTCACAGCTGTCTCTTTCTACTCTCGAGTGCAGTTACTTAGTTCTAACCCTACTCCACAGCTCTCTCTGTCTTCCTCATAAGTGCAGTTATTATTCTAACTCCTTACTCCACAGCTCTCTCTTCTCCTGCTTAGTGCAGTTATATTCTAACTCCTTACTCCACGCTCTCTCCTCTCTCCTTAGTGCAGTTATTAGTCTTAACTCTTCTACCCACAGCTCTCTCTCTCCTCTCCTATGTGCAGTTACTAGTCTAACTCCTTGCCCACAGCTCTCTCTCTCTTCTCTCTCTCCTTGGTGCAGTTACATCGTTCTAACTCCTACCCACAGCTCTCTCTCTTCCTTTCTCATTGGTCAGTTACTTAGTTCCTTAACTCTGCTACCCCACGCTCTCTCCTCTTTCTCTCCTCCTTCAGTTAATCAGTTCTAACTCCATTCCACAGCTCTCTCCCTCTTTCTCCTCTCTCCTGGTGAGTTACTCAGTTCTAACTCCTTACTCCACAACTCTCTCTCTTTCTCTCTGTGCAGTTACTAGTTCTAACTCCTTACTCCACAGCTCTCTCTCTTTCTCTCCTTGGTGCAGTTACTTAGTTCTAACTCCTTACCCCACAGCTCTCTCTCTCTTTCTCTCCTTGGTGCAGTTACTTAGTTCTAACTCCTTACTCCACAGCTCTCTCTCTTTCTCTCTCTCCTTGGTGCAGTTACTTAGTTCTAACTCCTTACCCCACAGCTCTCTCTCTCTTTCTCTCCTTGGTGCAGTTACTCAGTTCTAACTCCTTACCCTACAGCTCTCTCTCTTTCTCTCTCTCCTTGGTGCAGTTACTTAGTTCTAACTCCTTACTCCACAGCTCTCTCTCTCTTTCTCTCCTTAGTGCAGTTACTTAGTTCTAACTCCTTACTCCACAGCTCTCTCTCTTTCTCTCCTTGGTGCAGTTACTTAGTTATAACTTCTTACCCCACAGCTCTCTCTCTTTCTCTCTCTCTCCTTGGTGCAGTTACTTAGTTCTAACTCCTTACTCCACAGCTCTCTCTCTCTTTCTCTCTCTCCTTAGTGCAGTTACTCAGTTCTGACATCGATCTTTTGTCGAACCATGATGTCAGACCATCCAACATCCTCTCCCACTCTGTCTCTCACGGTATCTCCTTCCCTGAATTTTTACCTGTTACCACTAGATCTTCTTCGAACGCTCCATATCCACCACCTGTTAGCCACGCTGTGTGATTTGTATGTGATCTGAGCCTAAGAGCGATTGTACGTTGTGCCAGTTATACGCCTAAAGTAGGCCAACACATCCAATTTCTGCGTTGCTTTTGATTTACTAGGGTAGTATCCCTAGGGCCTACATCAGTCGCCTCGTACGACATGCATTGTAGGTCGCAGTGGTACTATTCTTTGCTTCCCTTGTGGGCCCTGGCACCACACAGGCGGTTGTCAATAGATAATAATGATGATGGTGATGCTGACAACAATAATGCTGACGATAATATTGATGTTAATAATGATGATATTGACGATAATGTTGACAATGCTGACGTTGAGAACAATGATGGTGATGATGCTGATAATAATGGTGGTAATGGTGATTATAATGATGATGGTAACGATGATAGGTGGCGTAGTCGGGTGACTATGATTTAACCCTGACGTTCTGAGTTCGAATCACGCGGACGTTGCTTGAAATTGTTCGCTGATTTAACAAAGGAATGATGGCGCACCGTCAGAAGCAATGGCAACTACTGAACGTATAATGGTGCCTAGAAAATCAACGACTTGTTTACTGTGGTTGATGGTATCTTTGGGATATGCCACGTTTCTCAACGATGATAATGATGAAGCTGATGATCTGATGATGACGATGCGTTCTGTTGATGTGATGACTGATTATAATGATAATGATGAATATGGTAATAATGATGATAATGATGATGATAATGATGAGGATGATGCTAATGATGAATGATGAGATAATGGTGATGAGGCTGATGTCGATGATGATACCTCTGATGACTGGTGACGATGTTGATTTGATGATTCAATGATGAAGATGTAGATGATGATAATGATGATGATGCAAGTCGAATGAAGAGTTGACAGTCGACTGCCCTTCTGTGGACCATTCAGTATGATGATGCTGACGACAAGTTGCAAGAAAAAGAATTGATCAGTCGAGTTTTCAACCATTCTTTGAACTATCCGGAGATGATGATGATGAGGACAATTTACAATGAATCGACACGATCAGATGACATTCTCCTATGCTCCAGATGACACGATAACATAAACGACATCTGACCTAATACTGATTCAATTTAACAAGTACAACACAAGCACGAGCACGTAGAAAAAAATCGGATGAAAAGGTTATAAGCCACAAACAAACACCGAGCCATCTGTCGAGGGCGAAAGAATTCTCATGGGTAAGTTTTAAGTGCAAGGAGTTCGAATCTGTTAACCAAAAGCAAATTATCTAATATCAAATCTTTATTTAGAGATAAAGAAGTAAAAAAAACACATGCAATATTGTTCATAAATTGTTCATCAATCACTACCCCCTAGCTCCACAGGGCGCATAAGAAAGCAATCACATGCTTCTAGTCAGCTCGTCTATATGCAACTCATTTCAAATATGTTCAGGTATATCTTCCATCCTTCACTTAGATCAGAATTTATTGAATAAATTATCAAACGTAATTTCGATTAACTCTTACAGAGCGGAGGTAGTTCAGTACGGAAATATAGGAAATTGTGAATAATGGGAAAATCAGTACTGCTTATGACATGAGCCTATGCAGAAAGAAGATAAGTATGGTTTTCTTTCTCTCACATGATGAGTAACTTCTTTGGGAGTTTTGATGAATTTTTCAATTAAAAAAATAAGTTCAATAAAGAAAGCAACTTAAAGAAAGTTGGGGGTCTTTGTGGCTAAGTGGTTAAACCCTTTGCCTTGTGAGTCGAAGGCCCTGGGTTCGAATCCGGACCGCGCCGTTCTGTTCACGAGTGCAGCTTTTTTCCAGAGACCTCTAGGATTATTGCTGGAGCTACGGAGTTCGAGAGTACTTACTCTCGACAGATGGTGTGTCATTTCTGCGGAGAGGGACTGAGTCATATGGGGTAAAACCCGGTGCAATGAAGTCAATCCTTCGGCTTAAAACCCTTTAAAGAAAATGGTATAAATATCGTTATACGGAATAAGATATCCTTTTTTTTTTCTTCAGATCCAGAAGCACTTGAGTTTTCAGCTCTTCGGATCGGTGCCATGGACATCGTAACCCTTCGGTTCGGTGCTACGAACACCGTAAATCTGGGGAATCTGTGACTTTTTCTGCCATCCCGCGGAATTGAACCCGCACACACAGAGGGATAGTCACCCGTAATCCAACGCGCTACGAACACGCTGGGCAGACGGGCAAGATATCCTTTAGAACATACAGAAAGCAAATAACAAGATTATAACCCAACTCTACAGTATACAGAACCTTCTACAATAGAACATCAGGGAAGAAGGCGAGAGGTAGACAAAGATAGATGGCATAGCAGAATCCTGTCAAAGAGCAAAGATTAACAGCGCAAGACAAAAACAGAAAACCACGGCAGTGGGCAACAGCTCGGTGGCAGTGTGACGACAGAAGAAGAAGAAAGCAAATCAAACTTTCGTTTAAACGAGTGGTTACCGGGGCCCAAATTGTGGTGTCAAGAATAGAACAACTGTTACCTGCCACGCATGTTGTAAGAGGCGATTCAAAAGGTTGGGCGTGGGGCTACCTACCCCACACCGTAAAATTACTAGATGGCTACAGAACGGAGAGCGAACCGAGTAAACGCTGGCTGAAACTGGACACATCGCCGAAGGATAAGCATCAGAGCTCCAAATGTTGCTGAAGATGTGACGTAAAACACACCAATGCTAAGGCTGCATGAATAAGATTTCCACATGAATAGAATATATGGGCAGATCTGTGAACCACTAGTGACAACTGTTATAAGAAAGAGATGATGGAGATATATTGGCAAATTTGGGGTGTAAAGAGTAGAACCACTGTTACCTGCCACGCATGTAACCTGCCACGCATGGATTGGACATGTGATGCGCATGGAGACTGGCTCCGACACGAAAATTGCACTGAGATGGACTCCAGAGGGTAGACGAAAGCGTGGAAGACCCAAGACGACTTGGAGGAGAACGATAGAGCAAGAACTGAAGGAAATGAATCATAGCTGGAATACAATACAGAGGAAGGCCATGAACAGGGAAGAATGGTGTACGTTTGTTGCTGCCCTAAACACCAAGGTCGTAACAGGCTAAAGAGAGAGACACATTATTTTTGGGGCACCTGGCCCCACTGGCCCTTAATGACGAGCCGCCACTGCCTTGAGTAATACTGAGTTCTGACCACAATTGTATTAGGAATTAGAAATATTATGAAATAGAGATTTTGTATTGGTATTGTTTACGAAGTGGGAGACCTGGCTAGAGACAGAGTGAATTTCAGATGCGCTGCAAAGAGAGCAACGTCCTATAAAGGATACGCACCTTGATGATGATTGTTTACAGAAGGTCATCATCATCATCATCATCAAATAGCTGCATACTCTACGGAAGACACAGTCAAGTATCACTAGAAAGGCACTTGAGTGGAACCCGCAAGGCAAACGAAAAAGAGAACTCACTAAACAGACCTGAGACGAAGTGTTTTGAGGAACTGAACGGTCCTCACTCACCCTAGAGACCATCAAAGTAAACAACCAGAGACCGAGAAGATGGCGAACAATGTTGACACTATGCTCCACGAGGAACAAGCTGAAACAACAGAAGTAAGGACTCATAGCAACAGACTTACAAAGTCGCTTTTTGAGTATGAAATCTGGAAGTCCCAAAGACGTAGCCATACAACCACAGTAAACAAGCCGTTGATTTCAGGCACCACTTATACGTCAGTAGTTTGCAATTGTTTGAACGGTGGCGCCATCGTCCTTGTTAAAATCAACGGAAACAATTTGCAAGCAACGTCGCAGCGTATTGAATAGAACGTCGGGTTAATAGCGAGTCATTTAACTGTAAGACGTACTAAGATGTCAAAAATGAAAATCGTGGCATATCCTAAAGGACGTAGCCATCAACCACATAAACAAGTCGTTGATTTTCTAGGCACCACTTATACGTTCAGTAGTTTACCATTACTTTCTGAACGGTGAGGTCTATTTTTCATCAACATCATCACATAGCTTGTGATGCTGAGCAGAACTTTGCTACCCCAACAATCCTCCAGAATTTCTCTCTATCATAGGCCAGATATCCTGCCTCTGCAGCCGTCATGTTCAAACCATCAGTTACATCCTGAATCCATCTTCTCCGTGGTCTTCCTCTTCTTCTCTTTGCCGGTAAGCCTCCTTTCATAATGGTCTTCTCCAGCCCCTTACCTTTTGTAAAAATCCCACGAAAGCAAATTTACTTCCAAACTTGCCCACCGTGGGGGTTGAACCAGGTACGCTTGTGTTTGGGATCGAGCTCACTACTCCTGAGCTACAGATGTATGGGGCAATTTTGAAAGCCTGTTGGAAAATGGGAGGATGGTAGATTTGTATTTTACTCATGGACATCAATGACCACATTAATATTTGATAACTATTTCAATCTAGATATAGACCAAGAATAAACACACACAATCAAACAACAAGGACTAGACATAAAAGACAACATTTAACAGAAAATAAACACAAACATTCATACAGACCAAACATTGAAACACTAACAAACACACATAAAAAACAAGACATAACCATACAAAATCAAATAAACAGAAACAAACAAACAAATAAAAACAAACAACAAACAAACAAAAATTAACGAAAGAAACAAATACAAAACAAAATAACAAATAAACACAGAAACAAATAAACAGAAATAAACAAAACAAATAAACAGAAATAAGACAGAAACAAATAAATAGATAAAGACAAGAAACAAATAAACAGAAATAAATAGAACAAATAAATAAATAACGTAAGAAACTAAACGAATAAGCAAGAAACAAATAAACGAAATAAAGAAAGAAACAAATAAAGAAATAAATCAAAAACAATAAACAGAAAAACACAGACACAAACACAAAGCAGGTGAAACTGAAATTAACACACGAACAGATAAACAGGAGAAAAATACACATAAACAAACAAACAAGAACACATAAACTGAAACAACACAGCAACAACAACTAAAAAAAAAAAAAACCCCAAGAAAAAAAACAGAAACAAATAAACTAGAATAATGAAAGAAGAACAAACACAAGAACACATAAATTGAAACTACACAGCAAAAAAAAAAAAAACAGAAGCAATTAAACTCGAATAATGAATGATGAACAAACAGACATGAAGACATAGAAAACTAAACCTAGAAAACAATACAGACACGAAAGCACATAGAAAACTAAACCTAGAATAAACACATACATAGAAAACTAAACCTAGAACAAACACTAGATATAGAAAACTAAACCTAGAACAAACAACATACATAGAAAACTAAACTTTGAACAAACACATACATAGAAAAACTAAACCTAGAACAAAACACATAAAATAGAAAACTAAACCTAGAACAAACAGACATGAAGACATAGAAAACTAAACCTAGAACAAACACACATGAAGACATAGAAAACTAAACCTAGAACAAACACAAACATAGAAAACTAAACCTAGAACAAACACATACATAGAAAACTAAACCTAGAACAAACACATACATAGAAAACTAAACCTAGAACAAACACACATGAAAACATAGAAAACTAAACCTAGAACAAACATAAGACATAGAAAACTAAACCTAGAACAAACAGACATGAAACATAGAAACTAAACCTAGAACAACACATACATGAAAACAATAGAAAAAATATACTAGAAACAAACCAGAACAACATATACATAGAAAACTAAACCTAGAACAAAACATATACATAGAGAAACCCAAACCTAGAACAAACACTGAAACATAGAAAACTAAACCTAGAACAAACAATGAAGACATAGAAAACTAAATCTAGAACAAACAGACATGAAGACATAGAAAAACTAAACATAAAACAAACAGACATGAAGACATAGAAAAACTAAACATAAAACAAACAGACATGAAGACATAGAAACACTAAACCTAGAACAAACAGACATGAAGACATAGAAAACTAAACCTAGAACAAGCGCATACATAGGAAATTAAACCTAGAAGAAACACAAACATAGAAAACTAAACCTAGAACAAACAGATAATAATGAACAAACTACAAAGAAACAAAACAGAATGACCAAAGTAGAACAAACAAGAAAAAAGAAGGAAAAAAAAAAACGATGAAAAACTAGATTCTCAGTTTTCCACAAACTTAGTTATTAAATAGATAAGTCACTTCTGGAATAATAAAACTAATGAAGAAACGGCGATGACGACGCCGACGAACATCAAAAATATTTGTAAAAAAAATTGAGGCCATCTCCACGCGCATGCAAGGGCTAACCTAAAGACAACCGTCATGCACATCATCCTGCTAGGTCACCGTGACATAGCATTGTCCAGGCGCCCCATATTTTTTTTTTTTGTTCTTTAACCTCGCGCATTTTCAAACCAGCCTCACATTTTTAAAAAAATAATAAATAAAAAGAATGAGTGAGAGGAGGGAAGGAGGAGAGGAGAGGAAGGGGTGAAAGTGAGGAGGAGGAAAAAAAAAAATAATTTCGCTCTCAGTTCCTTTTCCCCTCCCACTCTTGAACAGCCGAATTTTCTTGCCAATTCGAAAAAATCGATCACTCCTTATTCCTACAGCTCATCCTTTCACGCGACACCTCTCACTCTCTCCCTTTCCCTCTCTCTCTCTCTCTCTCACGTACTCTTCACCCTTCTCCCTCATTACAAGGTTATTCCACCTCATCTTTCTTATCCCTCTATCTGTTTCTTCCCTGTTTCTTACACGTCCAGCTTAGAACATGCCTTCATTTCTCTCCCTCTCTATTTCCTTTTCATTTAATACCGCGGTTGAAACCAGTAATGATAAATTGGGCTGGTTTCTGCAGATTTTCTCCGCACCAGATTCGGCATTTTCCATTTTCTTACCCCACAAGGAATGCCATCATCGTCCGCGATTTGAGATTTACCAGGGAAAAAAATTTCTTGAAGATGTCGCAGAAAGCAAAAATTAAGTTGTATTTTTGTGATTGACGTTCGCTTCTTCTTCTGTTGTCGTTGTTCATGGCGATGATGTCTGTGTGTGTTTTTTTAATGTTTTTGTGTGTGCGTCTGATGTGATTCCTTGCAAACCGCGATTCAAACACATGAAAAATGCTTTTGTGGGCCTATAAGACAAAGTGGTTCAGATGTTTGCCTGTTGTTTTGAAAAGGTGCGGATTCGATTCCGTGCAGTTAAATAAGCTTTTACTTCTTCGAATGATTCATATAGACTACCTGAAAAACTACACTTTGTGATTTGTATGTGATTTGAGCCTAAGATCGATTGTACGTTGTGACAGTTATGCGCCTACAAGTACAAGTTACAGAACATCCGATTTCTGCAACCCTTTTGATTTACTAAAGTAGCTTCTCTAGGCGAGTCACATAAGCAATTTTGTTCATGAGATTTCTAGGATTGTTGATGGAGCTACGGAGCTCGTATTTTGTGCAATACTCTCGGTAGATGCCGTGCCATTTCTTCAGACAGGAGCGGAGCCATATGGGGAAACCAGAAGCAATGTAGTCAGTGCTTCGCCTTTAGAATTTTTTCATCCAAAAATATGCGGACATTCAAACTTCTTCTTATTCTAGCGCTCCATATCGACCACTTGTTAAACCACTCTTTGTGATTTGTATGTGATCTGAGCCTAATAGTATTGTACGTTGTGCTAGTTATGCACCTACAAGTAGGTATAGTATCAAATTTCTGCGACGCTTTTTATTTACTAAGCTAGCTTCTCTAGACGAGTCCCATAAGCAATTTTTGTTCATGAGATTTCTAGGATTGTTCTGGAGCTACGGAGTTCGTACTCTGTTCAACACTATCTGTAGATGGTGTGTCATTTCTGCAGGTAGAGTCGGATCCAGATGGGGTAACCAGAAGCAATGAAGTTTTATTTACTAGGGTAGCTTCCTAGGTCCCTACCTCAGTCGCCTCTTACGACATGCTCTGTAGGTCGCAGTGTTACTATTCTCTTCTCCTCTTGCAGACCCCGGCAACACACAGCCGACTTATATTCAAAAACACATATATACTTTTCCCCTGCCTTGTTAAATGTTCATGCTTCACACCCATACGTTGCCACTGGGAATATGCACGCTTTTAGTATTCTGATCTCTGTTTTCCTATCAGTTCAATCCCCCACTGTTTTTAACTTGTTCCCGTTCTCTCTCTATCTCTTGAACATCAATTGTCTCTACACTCCGTGATTCGAAACTGCATAGCGTGACCGAATTCACGCGCACGAAATCGAAGGCCAGAGTTTTCAAGCATTCAAAAGCCAAACAGCAATTGCATCAAACCAAAATGCGAAACAACAAAAATCGTAAAAGGAAAAAATATTTTAAAAATACAGGCTAGTGACAAAATAAAAAAATGAATAAAATAAAATAAAAACAAACGAAATGAATGAGAAACATTTTAACTAGATTGTGTCCGCGCTGCATAATGCCGCGACTTGCATGTGAAATTAAATTATGTGGCGTTTTGGGGTGGACAACATTTCTCTCAGCTATTATTTCTGTGTTGCATCTGTGGGCCAAACAAGCTAGAAGATCTAAAAGAAATAATAATAACAAAAAAAAACATAAATAAAGGGAAGGGGGAGGGAAGGTATTAAAAATATAAAGAATATATGAGGAGAAAAACATGTAAGTATTATATTTTGGATTTTAAAAAAATTGATAAAACAGAAACGGCACAAAAGGAATTAAAAGCCAAACGGAAAGTATAAAATTCCAAGGAAGATATTTATGTAAAATTAAGAAAGAAAAAAAGGCCACACAGGCATGTGTCATGTACGCATGCGTGAGATTCTTACCATATATAGAAGTGTTTCTGTAAGAAGATGATTAAAAGATAGATAGAGGAGAGGAGATAGTTTGTTTGTTTGTCTGTTGTTTGTGATCTTCCTCTCGACCATTTTATTTTTCTTATTGTAATGTTTAAACGGTCTTTGCCAAGAATGATTAGGTTGCGTCCATGTTAGGCCCTTATTAGTGTAGGAAAGGCGCACCCGAAACCGAAGTTATCGGCATAATGAAATTTTCGAGTCTGTCTTGCTGACTGTCAATACTTTCCTTTCCTTCGCGTGTACTTCTTCTTTCTTCTTTGTGTCAACTGCTACCGGGTTGTTGCCCGTGTCGTCACACTGCTACCGGGTTGTTGCCCAGTGTCGTCACACCTGCTACTGGGTTGTTGCCCAGTGTCGTCCACTGCTACTGGGTTGTTGCCCAGTGTCGTCACACTGCTACTGGGTTGTTGCCCAGTGTCGTCCACTGTTACTAGGTTGTTGCCCAGTGTCGTCACACTGCTACTGGTGTCCCAGTGTCACCTGTTGTTGCCCAGTATCGTCACACTGCTACCGGGTTGTTGCCCAGTGTCGTCACACTGCTACTGGGTTGTTGCCTAGTGTCGTCACACTGCTACTGGGTTGTTGCTCAGTGTCGTCACACTGCTACTAGGTTGTTGCCCAGTGTCGTCACACTGCTACTGGGTTGTTACCCAGTGTCGTCACACTGCTACTGGGTTGTTGCCCAGTGTCGTCACACTGCTACTGGGTTGTTGCCCAGTGTCGTCACACTGCTACCGGGTTGTTGCCCAGTGTCGTGATTTTCTATTTTTGTCTTGCACTGTTCTGGTGGCCTGGGTGATTGTTATTTTTGCTCTTTGACGGGATTCTGCTTTGCAATCTAACCATCTTTTTCATGGTCTTCATCTCGCCTTATTTCCTGATGTTCTGTTGTATATGTTTCTGTATACTCTGTTTTCGCGTGTAAATTTCTCTTTAATGATCTGTTCAACGCCGTAAACTTGGGGTTTGGATCTACGCCAAAGAGCATTTACTACTTTGCAACCTTTCTGGCTGAGCGCGATCGTTCTTTTTGCATCGTATGTTTAACACTCTTTAACGATCATATATTTGGACTTGAATCTACGCCAAAGAGCATTTACTACTTTGCAACATTTCTGACTGGGTGAGGTCGTTCCGAAAGCTAGTTTAAAACGTGGAATCTCCGCAAGGAGTTAATTCTTATGAGTTTTTGTTCATTGGCATACATGCTCTGATAAAACTTAAAAGAATGCCAGTTCTTAGGTTGAAATAGACGTATCTTGGCTTAAAGAGGCTTTAAAGGATTGACTTTATTGCACTGGGTGTCCCAATCTCGCTCCGTCCCCGTCGGCAGAAATGGCACGCCAGCTGCACAAAGTATGAACTCCGTAACACCAGCAGCAATCTTAGGGATCTCCATCAAATATATTACACATGTGAGTCCGTTCGGACTCGAACCTAAAATCTTCAGAACGTCAGGCAAACGTTCGCGATAGAAATCCCTCAAAATTCAAGATTGGATATAATAATATAAATAATAATTCCTCTCGTACCGTTATACGTTACATAGAGCCTGTAAGTAATTTCTCCATACCGCTCTATCCTGGGCAACTCACCTTAATCTCCTCCATGGAACTGAGACCGATATTTCCTGCCTCTCTCAGCAAAGTTCCTTTCAGGGTCTCCTTAGGTCGACCTCTCTTTCTTGAACCCTTTGCATCCCACTTCAATGCCTGCTTTGATATTCGTTGATCATTTCTCCTCAAGGTGTGCCCAACATATCTCCATCTTCTCTTTCTTATAACAGTTGTCCCTAGTGGTTGACCAGACATGTCTCTGATTTCATCACTTCTCCTGAATTCGTTCCATTTTATATTCATTATTTTTCGCAGACATCTATTTTCAAATGCATTCAACTTGCTTTCTATATCTTTAGTCATTTTCCAACTCTCGCTGGCATATGTTAGGATTGATACAACTCTCACTGGCATATGTTAGGATTGATACAACTCTCGCTGGCATATGTTAGGATTGATACAACTCTCACTGGCATATGTTAGGATTGATACAACTCTCACTGGCATATGTTAGGATTGATACAACTTGCTTTCTATATCTTTAGTCATTTTCCAACTCTCGCTGGCATATGTTAGGATTGATAAACTCTCGCTAGCATATGTTAGGATTGATACAACTTGTTTTCTATATCTTTAGTCATTTTCCAAGATTGGATATATTAAAAGACAAAAATATGTTCTCAAAGAAACTTATAATCAACTTTCATTAACCCCTACAATACGACAAGCCACATGACAAACCTTTCTTGCAGTACCACTTTTTACACAATCATATCACAAACTAGAACAATAAACACAGCCCAACATTACTTTCTAGTGTTTATATTGTATGAAATTAATGTTTGGTTGACCTGAGAAACCCGTTTCGATTATGGAATTGAAACTCGGACCCGGCGTCTACAAAGCAAGAGCACTAATCACTATGCTATCCGCTCGAGTGGTTTCCGGGGCCCAAATTTGGGGTGTAAAGAATACAACCACTGTTACCTGCCATGCATGTCGTAAGAGGCGACTAAGGATGTTTGGCTGAAATCGGATGCACATGTCCTAAACGTGTAGAAGTCTATGTGTTTAGGGGCCTACCAAACCAATGTGCAACGTATACACGTTCTTGGCAAAGATCAAACATATCACATAAAATGATTAAAATTGGTCGTAAAGAACGAACGCAAAGAAGAAGAAGAAGATTATGCTATCGATGCTCCAGTGTGCGTATAATAAGAGTTGAGGAGACGCCACTTGATCTGATTAATATTAGTAATTACTAGAAGAAGAATGTGCTTTATTAAAAATAAAATAACCCCCCCTTTTTCCTCAAAAACACACACGCGCACGCGCACGCACGTACGTACATACGTAGAGACAAGGGCACGAGATCGCTCGCGCCCGCATAAAACCTGGCATACTGTGACACACATGCAAATAAGCGCGCGCTTGCCTGCATGTCTTGTCTGACGACGTAATATTAAGTTTTACTCCACAGCAAATGTGTCAATGTGATGAGGCATTGTTGCGTGCACTGCAGGTTTGACTGATGGAGGACCAGGAGGAGGAGGAATATGAGACAGAGAGAGAGTGAAAGAGATAAACAGAGAGAGGGGGGTAGGAGGGATAGAATATGTGTGTGTGACTAAATGAGTGTGTGTGTGTTTGAGTGTTTCGAAGTACTTTAGAGAATGTGTGTGTGAGAGAGAGAGAAATAGATAAAGAGAGTGTGGGAGGGAGGTAGGGATGGCGTATGTGTGAGTGAAAGAGAGTAAGTGAGGGATGGAGGGAAAGAGAGTGTCTGTGAGACTAATTGTGTGTATGTGTGTTTGCTTGGGTGTTTCGGAGTATTGAAATGAAGATAATGTTTGTGTCAGAGAGAGAGAGAGAGAGAGAGACAGAGAGAGAGAGAGTGAGGAGGGATAGAGTGTGTATGTGTGTTTGAGACTAAATTTATGAGTGCTTGAGTGTTTCGAAATATTGAGGAGAATGTGTGTGTGTGTGAGAGAGAGAGAGAGAGAGAGAGAGAAGAAAGAGAGAGAGTGAGAGAGGGATAGAGTGTGCATGTGTGTGTGAGACTAAATGTATGAGTGCTTGAGTGTTTCGAAATATGGAAGAGAGTGTGTGAAGGAGAGTGAAGCGAGTGAGTAGAGAGAGGAATAGAGTTTGTCTGTGTAGAGATTAAATTATGAGTGCTTGAGTGTTTCGGAATATTGAAGAGTGAGAGAGAGACAGAGAGAGGAGAGAAGTGAGTGTAGGAGGGAGGGATAGAGTGTGTATGTGAGACCAAATGTGTGTGTGTGTGTGAGAGAGAGAGAGAGAGATAGAGAGATAGAATGAGTTTGGAGTAAGGTTATGTCCTGTGCGTCTATATGTAGGTGGATTAAGAAGTGATTATGTGCGCGTGTGTGTGTGAGAGAGTGAGAGAGAGACGTGAGTGAGTGGGGAGAGAGAGTGAGTGAGAGAGAAGTGAGTGAGAGATAGTGAGTGAGAGATGGTGAGTGAGAGAGTGGGAAAGAGTGAGAGAGAGTGGGAGAAAGAGTGAGAGAGATGGTGAGTGAGAGGGAGTGAGTGAGTGAGTGAGAGAGAGAGATGGTAGTGAAAGAGAGAGTAGGAGAGGAAAGAGAGAGAGAGAGAGTGAATAAGACACAACAAATCTGACAAGCCAACAGATGAAGCCTCTCTCTAATTTTGTTTCTTCCTCCTTCCTGCAAATAGGCGCACAGCTACCACAAGATGAGCACTTTCAAAGAGTTCTAAATTGCCTCAGCTTGCGTCATTCTTCTTCATTTCATAAACATGCCGACACCCCCCCTCCCAAACCACCTTCCTGCCCTAGAACGACGAGACTAGCAATAAGGACGGGAGGAGAGGACAGCAAAGAATGACCTCGAGAGGAAGAGGAGAGGCAGGAGAGGAAAGGGCAAGAATATGCACTATTAAAAGAGACATGCAGGAATAAAAGACAATAAAAAGAATGTTTCCCTGGACTTCAAATCTGGCCTGTGCTTCGATGGGAGGTGGGAGGGAGGAGGGAGGAGGAGGAGGAGGGTTACGATAACATAGGGTCACATTGAAAATGTGGAAGTGTTTATTAAAAGAAAAATGAAAAAGTTGGAAAAATTAGAAGGGAAATGTGGAATTTGAAGAGAATATAGAAGGAAAAAAGATGGATAACTGACCAGAAGGATGGCCAAGTGGTTAGAAGGATGGAATGGTTAGAACGAAGGATGGTCAAGTGGTTAGGAACAGAAGGATCGTCAAGTGGTTAGGAATAGAAGGATGGTCAAGTGGTTAGGTACAGAAGGATGGCCAAGTGGTTAGGAACAGAAGGATGGCCAAGTGGTTAGGAACAGAAGGATGGTCAAGTGGTTAGGAACAGAAGGATGGTCAAGTGGTTAGGAACAGAAGGATGGCCAAGTGGTTAGGTACAGAAGGATGGCCAAGGGGTTTAAAGAACAGAAGGATGGTCAAGTGGTTAGGAACAGAAGGATGGCGAAATTGTTAGGCTAGAAGGATGGTGAAATGGTTAGGAACATAAGAATGGTGAAATGGTTAGGAACATAAGAATGGTGAAATGGTTAGGAACATAAGAATGGTGAAATGGTTAGGAACAGAAGGATGGTCAAGTGGTTAGGAACAGACTGATGGCAAAATGGTTAGGAACAGAGGGATGGCAAAGTGGTTAGTAACAGAAAGATGGCGAAATGGTTTGGGCTATAAGGATGGTGAAATGGTTAGGGCTATAAGGATGGCGAAATGGTTAAGGCTATAAGGATGGTGAAATGGTTAGGGCTATAAGGATGGCGAAATGGTTAGGGCTATAAGGATGGCAAAATGGTTAGGGCTATAAGGATGGTGAAATGGTTAGGGCTAGAAGGATGGCGAAATGGTTAAGGCTATAAGGATGGTGAAATGGTTAGGGCTATAAGGATGGCGAAATGGTTAGGGCTATAAGGATGGCGAAATGGTTAGGGCTATAAGGATAGTGAAATGGTTAGGGCTAAAGGATGGCGAAATGGTTAGGGCTAGAAGGATGGCAAATGGTTAGGGCTAGAAGGATGGCGATATGGTTGGGCTAGAAGGATGGCGAAATGGTTAGGGCTAGAAGGATGGCGATATGATTAGGGCTAGAAGGATGGTGAAATGGTTAGGGCTAGAAGGATGGCGATATGATTAGGGCTACAAGGATGGCGAAATGGTTAGGGCTAGAAGGATGGCGAAATGGTTAGGGCTATAAGGATGGCGAAATGGTTAAGGCTAGAAGGATGGCGATATGGTTAGGGCTAGAAGGATGGCGAAATGGTTAGGCTATAAGGATGGCGAAATGGTTAGGGCTATAAGGATGGCGAAATGGTTAGGGCTAGAAGGATGGCGATATGGTTAGGGCTAGAAGGATGGCGAAATGGTTAGGGCTAGAAGGATGCGAAATGGTTAGGGCTAGAAGGATGGCGATATGGTTGGGCTAGAAGGATGGCGAAATGGTTAGGCTAGAAGGATGGCGATATGGTTAGGGCTAGAAGGATGGCGAAATGGTTAGGGCTATAAGGATGGCGAAATGGTTAGGGCTAGAAAAATGGCGATATGGTTAGGGCTATAAGGATGGCGAAATGGTTAAGGCTAGAAGGATGGCGAAATGGTTAGGGCTACAAGGATGGCGAAATGGTTAGGGCTAGAAGGATGGCGAAATGGTTAGGGCTAGAAGGATGGCGATATGGTTGGGCTAAAGGATGGCGATATGGTTAGGAGCTAGAAGGATGGCGAAATGGTTAGGGCTATAGGATGGTGAAATGGTTAGGGCTAGAGGATGGCGAAATGGTTAGGGCTAGAAAAATGGCGATATGGTTAGGGCTATAAGGATGGCGAAATGGTTAAGGCTAGAAGGATGGCGAAATGGTTAGGGCTACAAGGATGGCAGAAATGTTAGGGCTAGAAGGATGGCGATATGGTTAGGGCTAGAAGGATGGCGATATGGTTAGGGCTAGAAGGATAGCGATATGGTTAGGGCTATAAGGATGGTGAAATGGTTAGGGCTAGAAGGATGGCGAAATGGTTAGGGCTATAAGGATGGCGAAATGGTTAAGGCTAGAAGGATGGCGAAATGGTTAGGGCTATAAGGATGGCGAAATGGTTAGGGCTAGAAGGATGGCGATATGGTTAGGGCTAGAAGGATGGCGAAATGGTTAGGGCTAGAAGGATGCGAAATGGTTAGGGCTAGAAGGATGGCGATATGGTTGGGGCTAGAAGGATGGCGAAATGGTTAGGGCTAGAAGGATGGCGATATGGTTAGGGCTAGAAGGATGGCAAAATGGTTAGGGCTATAAGGATGGCGAAATGGTTAGAGCTAGAAGGATGGCGAAATGGTTAGGGCTAGAAGGATATCGATATGGTTAGGGCTATAAGGATGGCGAAATGGTTAGGGCTAGAAGGATGGCGAAATGGTTAGGGCTATAAGGATGGCGAAATGGTTAGGGCTAGAAGGATGGCGATATGGTTAGGGCTAGAAGGATGGCGATATGGTTAGGGCTAGAAGGATGGCGATATGGTTAGAGCTATAAGGATGGCGAAATGGTTAGGGCTATAAGGATGGCGAAATGGTTAGGGCTATAAGGATGGCGAAATGGTTAGGAGCTAGAAGGATGGCGAAATGGTTAGGGCTATAAGGATGGCGAAATGGTTAAGGCTAGAAGGATGGCGATATGGTTAGGGCTAGAAGGATGGCAAAATGGTTAGGGCTATAAGGATGGTGAAATGGTTAGGGCTAGAAGGATGGCGATATGATTAGGGCTAGAAGGATGGCAAAATGGTTAGGGCTAGAAGGATGGCGATATGGTTAGGGCTAGAAGGATGGAGAAATGGTTAGGGAGAAGGATGGCAAATGGTTAGGCTAGAAGGATGGCTTATGCCGTATAGGGCCAGCTAAAAGATGGCATTAAAGGTTATGCTAGGGCTTCCATAAAATGCGAAAAACTTGTAGACGGAGCTAGCATAAGGACGAAGAGAGGACAAAAGGATGAGAGAAAGGAGGGCAGAGGAAAGGCGATATGACTTAGGGAGACATGAGGAATGGCAAAAAGGTTTGGGCTATAAATCTGGCTATGCTTAGGGTGCATGGAAGGAGGTGATAAATGGTTTAAGGGAAGTTTTTTAAGAAATGAGAAATGGATTAGAGGAATTGAGAAGGAATAGAAAGGATAGATGGATAATGACCAGAAGGATGGCAATGGTTAGGATAGAAGGATGGCAATGGTTAGGATAGAAGGATGGCAATGGTTAGGACATAAGGATGGTAAGTGGTTAGGACAGAAGGATGGCCAATGGTTAGGAACAGAAGGATGGCGAATGGTTAGGAACAGAAGGATGTCAATGGTTAGGAATGAAGGATGGCAAGTGGTTAGGACAGAAGGATGGTCAATGGTTAGGGTACAGACTGATGGCAAATGGTTAGGAACAGAGGATGGCAAATGGTTAGTACAGAAGGATGGCGAAATGGTTAGGGCTAAAGGATGGTGAAATGGTTAGGGCTATAAGGATGGCGAAATGGTTAGGGCTATAAGGATGGCATATGGTTAGGGCTACATATATAAATTCAACGGTTCTACAAAATAATTGAACAACTAAAAACAGTATAGAACAAAACTGATTAGACAAATTTAACTAGGTGATGGAAAAACATATAAGTGCTTTTGAATATAAGTGTTACAGAAGAGTCCTTCGTATATCTTGGACAGAGAAGATAACAAATAGATCTATCCAGAAAGAACTCAAAATCAAAGAAAACTGGCAGATGCTACAAATAAGAAAGAAAAAATTGAGATATTTTGGACATATAAAAGACATGAAGGGCTGGAGAAGACCATCATAGAAGGAGGCATTCCGGCAAAGAGAAGAAGACCACGGAGAAGATGGATTCAGGATGAAACAGATGGTTTGAACATGACGGCTGCAGAGGCGGGACGGGACATCTGGCCTATGAGAGAGAAAAATTCCGGAGGATTGTTTGGGCGGCAAAGTTCTGCTCAGGACAAGCTATTTGATGATGTTGATGAAAAATAGACCTCACCGTTCAGAAAGTAATGGCAAACTACTGAACGTATAAGTGGTGCCCAGAAAAATCAACGACTCGTTTACTGTGGTTGATGGCTACGTCCTTTAGGATATGCCACGATTTTCATTTTTGACAGTTTATACTACAGTAAGCAAGCGAATGTATTGATGATGATGATGATGATGATGATGATGATGATGATGATGATGATGATGATGATGATGATGATGATGATGATGATGATGGTGATGTGGATGATGATGATGATGATGATGTGGATGATGATGATGATGATGATGGTGATGATGATGATGATGTAGATGATGATGATGATGATGATGATGATGATGAGTGATGATGATGATGATGATGATGATGATGATGAAATCAATGAGGAATAAGAGCAGAAATATCACATAGTATAACAGAGGAAATATATCATAAAAGGTATAACCTAGTAAATATAACAGTAAAAGGTATAACCAAGTAAACATAACATAAAGGTATAACTAGAAGAAATATACAAAAGAATAGATAAATATAAAAACAGGTTAAAGAATAGATCATAAGGTTTGAATAAACAGTAAAAGGTAAGATTTACCCCAAAAACGGTAGAATAGTAATTACTAAAAAGTAGACTAGTAAATATAAAGAAAAGTAAATAGAAATTAAAAAAGATAAAGAGTAATCAGAGATAACAAAGAAATAAAAAATAGATAGATTAAAACAGTAAAAAAGATAGTGAAAGATAAAAGAAGAATAAAAAACGTAGATAGAGTTACTAAAAAGTAGAGAAATAAGAAAAAAAGTAGATAGAGATTAAAACAAATAAAAAGTAGATAGAGATTAAAACAAATAAAAAGTAGATAGAGATTAAAACAAATAAAAAGTAGATAGAGATTTAAAAATAAAGTAGATAGAGATTTACCAAAAAAGTAGAGATTTACCCCAAAAACGTAGATAGAGCTTTACCCCAAAAAAGTAGATAGAGATTTAAAGAAAAGTAGATAGAGATTTATCCCAAAAAAGTAGATAGAGATTAACAAATAAAAAAGTAGATAAAGATTTTTTTTAAAGTAGATAGAGATTAACAAAAAAGGAGATAGAGATTAAAAAAAAGGAGATAGAGATTTTAAAATAAAGTAGATAGAGATTAACAAATAAAAAAGTAGATTAACCCCAAAAACGTAAATAAAGATTTACACAAAAAAAGTAGATAGAGATTAAAAAAAGTAGATGAGATTTACCCCAAAAAGTAGATAGAGATTAGCAAAAAAGTAGATAGAGATTAACAAATAAAAAGTAGATATAGATTTACAAAAAAGTAGAGATTTACCCCAAAAACGTAGATAGAGCTTTACCCCATAAAAAGTAGATAGAGATTTAAAAAAAAGTAGATAGACATTTATCCCAAAAAAGTAGATAGAGATTAACAAATAAAAAAGTAGATAGAGATTAACAAAAAAAAGTAGATAGAGATTAACCCCAAAAACGTAAATAGAGATTTACCCAAAAAAGGAGATTGAGATTTACCAAAAAAAGGAGATAGAGATTAACAAAAAAAAGTAGATAGAGATTTAAAAAGTAGATTAACAAAAAAAAGTAGATAGAGATTAACAAATAAAATAATAGACATGGATGAAACGCAATCAAAAATAGATATTGATTGGGTAAAAACACACTCAAAAAAGCAGATATTCATAAAAATACAACAAATACAATTTCTGTGAAAATATAGAATGAAAATTGATAAACATACCAAAAGAAGATATTGATAATAATATTGGAAAAAACGACAAAAATACAAGTAGAGTGTGGTTAAAAAAAACCTACTGAGATCGCTGACATCACACAGAGTATGTATTAAAATATACCGTTTTAACTCGGATTGGGGCAAAGGCCGTCAACCAATTCATGGCAAGTCTTGCTATCTCTAGCTATTTCCTGCAGCTCCCTCCAGCTCTTCTTTATATTATTGATCTCTGCCTAAAAATCTCGTCTCCATGTATTTCTCGGCCTCCCCTTCTTTTGCTGTCCCTGTGGGTTCCAGGAAAGAACCCTTCTGGTTATATTTCTCTCAGGTTTTCAAAAGTGTTTCCTATCCAGTGCCAGCGTCTTTTTTTAGCCTCTTGGTTCACTAGAATCTGTCTTGTTCTCTCCATAAGTTCCTCATTTGTGACCCTATCATATCATCTTATTCCCTCTATTCTGCGCAGACACCAGTTGATGAATGTTTACAATTTATGCGTTATTATTTTAGCCGTTCTCCATGTTTCTGACCCATACAGTAGAACTGCTTTAACATTAGAGTTTTTAATATCCAAATTTTTTAATCTAGATTTAATTTCTTTAGACTTCCATATGTTTTCCCAGTGCGATGAAAGCTCATCTTGCCTTCTGTATTCTTATTTTGACATCTATATCTGTTAAGGTGACGTGTGTGGCTTGGGGATAGTGACTTGGTCTATTAACCTAGACGTTCTGAGTTCGAATCACGATGCGGACCATTTGGTTGCAAATTGTTGCGCGTGGATTTTTACAAAAGAACGATGACACCACCCATTCAGAAAGCAATGGCAAACTACTGAACGTAATAATGCCTAGAAAAATCACAAACAGCGTTAAAAGCTGGAGTTGATTCACAAAGTCCTGTAAAGGATATGCAATTAACTTGTTTTATCTGTTATATATATAAATATAAAACTTGATGAAATATAAAATTGTAGATATTCGTGAAAATATCAAATGTGGACAAGAAATTTGAAACTGGAAATGTAGAAATGAATGAAAATAGAAAATGAAAATATTAAAACGCAACGGCGGTAATTACAAGGTCACAACGAATATGTTGAAATTGGGGGGAGGCGGAGAGGAGAGTGGGGACACTGATGATAATGAGAGCAAACCTTCACGAAAAAATCAGTCTCATATTAGGCGTTAAAAATCAGATCAGAGGCGTCATACCATAAGTCATGACTACGCCTTATTTCATAGCGGAAAGACGAGGGAAAAATGTATAATGGTGATTACTATTCTTCTTCTTGCGTTTTTTCGCTAGGAATTCAGACGGAGTCATGACTTATGGTATGACGCCTCTGATCTGATTTTTGCGTGAAGGATGCTTTCTTTTTTATCAGTGTCTACGATGATTATTATTCTGTTGTTTAATATAAATTCATAGATTTGTACAAATATAGACATGAAAATTGGAAGCGCTTTTGCAATACCCAAATAGTAAAACCACCTGGTACACACTGTCTTCAACTGTCTTGCGAAATTCAAATATTGAAACAATCAAAAATATTACAGGCTGTCATCAATTTTCTTACAATAGCAAAATATTAAAAAATTTAATTGCATATCCTTTACAGGACTTTGCGAATCAACCCCAGACTTTGTAGACGCTGTCTTGTGATTTTTTTCTAAGCATATATTCGCTATCAATCAACGTCTTTGCTTCTGAACCTAGACATTCGTATTTCTTACCAGCAAAATATTGAAACATAGAACCACGTGATTCAACTCGACGTCGATGTTGGAAACAAGTATACCTTTCAACCACGACATCAGAAATATTAAACATCAAAAACACACTTTTGTCATCAACTGTCTACAAATGTTGACAATCAAGAAACTTTTCAATCTTCACAATATGTTAAAATAAACATCAAAACCATCAAATTTCATCAACTTCTACAACAGTAAAACATCAAAACATCATATATCTTCATCAACTTTCGTACAACAGTAAAACATCAAAACCATCATATATTTTCATCAACTTTCCTACAACAGTAAAACATCAAAGAACATCATATATTTTCATCAACTTTCCTACAACAGTAAAACATCAAAGAACATCATATATCTTCATCAACTTTCGTACAACAGTAAAACATCAAAACCATCATATATTTTCATCAACTTTCCTACAACAGTAAAACATCAAAGAACATCATATATCTTCATCAACTTTCTAACTAACATCAAATACTCATACTTTTCAAACATCGCAAAAATGTACCCACTAGCTTATAACAAACAAATAGATGAACTATCTTACAATAAACTATTTACATTATTTTCAAAATTTTACGACAGACAAATATTTAAACCATAAAAAAATACCCTATTGAAACCATCAAAAACATCACATATTACCTCCCAACTCGCTTACAACATACAAATACTGAAACCATCAAAAACATCACATATTACCTCCCAACTCGCTTACAACATACAAATACTGAAACCATCAAAAACATCACATATTACTTCCCAACTCGCTTACAACATACAAATATTGAAACCATCAAAAACATCACATATTACTTCCCAACTCGCTTACAACATACAAATACTGAAACCATCAACATCACATATTACTTCCCAACTCGCTTACAACATACAAATATTGAAACCATCAAAAACATCACATATTACTTCCCAACTCGCTTACAACATACAAATATTGAAACCATCAAAAACATCACATATTACTTCCCAACTCGCTTACAACATACAAATATTGAAACCATCAAAAACATCACATATTACCTCCCAACTCGCTTACAACATACAAATATTGAAACCATCAAAAACATCACATATTACTTCCCAACTCGCTTACAACATACAAATATTGAAACCATCAAAAACATCACATATTACTTCCCAACTCGCTTACAACATACAAATATTGAAACCATCAACAACATCACATATTTTCTCCAATTTTCAAACAATAACTAAATATTAGATCCACCAAAACCCCCAAAAATTTTAAAAAACTCGAACGTCTCAGATACAACATTCTGGCTTCCAAAATGACCCCATCTTTCTCAAATACAACATTCTGCTCCTACCCCAAAAGACGACCCTCTCAAGACCACCCTCTGAAATGGATTTTCAGGCATACATGTCCCTCCTGCATGCATGCGCAACTTTGATGAGCAAGAGTAAATTGGGTTGGCTTGCGTCATACATCTCTTGCCACACATGCCTTCCGGACGGAGTGACATGCATGTAGAAAGCCTTCGATCGCTCCTCGGTGTTTTAGTTAGATGCATGTTCGGAATTCTCTCGCTTTTTTTTATTTTTACATATTTATATATCGACATTATTTGGCTATTCAATGAAGTTAAATTCAGGAAGAAGCCCAAAGAAGGATAGGGTGGTGGCTGTCTAGGAGTGGGGGAGGGGAGAGAACACCATGTGGATAAATGTGTGAGGTATCAAGAGAGTTATAGCCCCTAATGAAGATGTGCGTGTGTTTTAGAGATTTGTGGGTTCCAGGAAATGAGAGGGCGTGCAAATTGCAAGCAGTGTTGGGGTGAAGGTGGTAGGAGGGAGTGGACGTTTTGGGATTCAGTTCTAAAAGAGGGATTAGGAGGGAATGACTTTCCTTTTTTTTAAGAAAGGATGGGGAAAAGGGAGTAGGGAATATTGATTTGTTGGGGATTGGAGAGATGCTATACAGAAATGAAGAGATAGATAGATTAAGTAGAAAAATAGATAGATTAGGTAGAAAAATAGATAGATAGATTAGGTAGAAAAATAGATAGATAGATTAGGTAGAAAAATAGATAGATAGATTAGGTAGAAAAATAGATAGATAGATTAGGTAGAAATATAGATAGATAGATTAGGTAGAAAAATAGATAGATAGATTAGGTAGAAAAATAGATAGATAGATTAGGTAGAAAAATAGATAGATAGATTAGGTAGAAAAATAGATAGATTAGGTAGAAAAATAGATAGATAGATTAGGTAGAAAAATAGATAGATAGATTAGGTAGAAAAATAGATAGATAGATTAGGTAGAAAAATAGATAGATAGATTAGGTGAAATATAGAACTCTTAATGATTTAGACCACTTGTTAACCACTCTGTGTGATTTGTATGTGATCTGAGCCTAAAGCAATTGCATGAGGTGCTAGTTATGAGCCTACAAGTAGGCCAACACATCCGATTTCTGCGATGCTTTTTATTTACTAGGCATAGGGTAGCTTCCTTAGGTCCTGCATCAGTCACCTTTTACGACATGCCTTGTAGGTAGCAGCGGCACTATTCTTCGTTTCACTTGAGGGCCCAGCACCACATGGGCGAGACAGACAGACAGACAGACAGACAGACAGACAGATAGATGGATAGATGGATAGATGGATAGATGGATAGATGGATAGATGGATAGATGGATAGATGGATATATGGATATATGGATGGATGGATGGATGGATGGATGGATGGCTGGCTGGCTCGCTGGCTGGATGGATGGATGGATGGATCGATAGATAGACAGATAAATTAGACAGACAGTCTGACAGACAGTCAGACAGACAGACAGACAGATAGATAGATAGATAGACAGACAGACAGACAGACAGACAGACAGACAGATAGAGTTTAATATGCATGGGAGCAGCAAGAAGAAAAGAATTATAAATATGAAAGGTTTAAACTTTTGTTAAAGTGACATGGATGAGACACAAGATGGGAGGGAATAGTACGGTATTATAGAAGAAAATCTCAAATTTAGGAAGAAATTTGTTTTAAAAGGAAGATGTGTAACGTATACACGTTCTTGGCAAAGATCAAACATATCACAAAGAGTGATTAAAATTGGTCGTAAAGAACGAACGCAAAGAAGAAGAGGAAGAAAGAAGTTTTTTACAGGAATAACACAAATTTTAAAGAAATGAAATGTTATTAAGTAGCCGGACCATATGGGCAGAGGACATGACATTTAGAGAGTGAAGAGTGGGGGAACTATAGTGAGAGAAGGGCTGACATTTAGAGAGTGAGGAGAGGGGGAACTATAGCGAGAGAAGGGCTAACATTTAGAGAGTGAGGAGAGGGGACTATAGCGAGAGAAGGGCTGACATTTAGAGAGTGAGGAGAGGGGGAACTATAGCGAGAGAAGGGCTGACATTTAGAGAGTGAGGAGAGGGGACTATAGCGAGAGAAGGGCTGACATTTAGAGAGTGAGGAGAGGGGACTATAGCGAGAGAAGGGCTGACATTTAGAGAGTGAGGAGAGGGGAACTATAGCGAGAGAAGGGCTGAAATTTAGAGAGTGAGGAGAGGGGAACTATAGCGAGAGAAGGGCTAACATTTAGAGAGTGAGGAGAGCGGGACTATAGCGAGAGAAGGGCTAACATTTAGAGAGTGAGGAGAGGGGACTATAGCGAGAGAAGGGCTAACATTTAGAGAATGGAGAGAAGGGAACTATAGCGAGCGAAGAGCTAACATTTAGAGCATGAATAGAGTTTTAAAATGTTGCCGTCTTGTATCCGTAGTCACTGCCATGGCAAAGATCAAACATATCACAAAGAGTGATTAAAATTAGTCGTAAAGAACGAACGCAAAGAAGAAGAAGACTATCATTCTCTTCTTCTTCTTCTGCTCTCTAATCCTGTATTGTCTCACAGCATCAGGATAAGAAGAGATTTATAGAACGGGCTTTTGTGTGTGCTTCATAAATAGCGTTTTTAGCGCAAGTAGGCAATACGGTCACTTCATTCCGCAAACTATCAAAGAGAGAGTGCTATAACACAACACTGACATTGCAGATACAGATTCAGATCTGTCGGCACCAGAGTGGTTACCGGAGCCCAAATTGGGGTGTAAATAATAGAACAACTGTTACCTGTAACGCATATCGTAAGAGGCGACGAACGAGGTAGGGCGTGGGGCTAGCTACCCCATACCGTAAAAAACACTAAATGGCTACGGAACGGAAAGCGAACCGAGTAAATGCTGGCTGAAACCGGACACATCGCCGAAGGATAAGCACCAGAGCTCCAAATGGTGCTGAAGATGTGACGTAAAACACACCAATGCTAAGGCTGCATGAATCAGATTTCCACATGAATAGAATTTATGGGGAGATCTGGTACATCGGTCTGGGCAGTGATCGCGCGAGAGAGAGATCTATCGGGTCTGTGTAATTAGCTCTTTCTTATATGGCTCAGAAACATGGACAGCTCACTCAAGACATGAGAGGAAACTTAACATCTTTGACCTTCGATGTCTCCACAATATTATCAATATTGGGTGTTCTTCTTCTTCTTCTTCTTCTTCTTCTTCTTCTTTGAGCGCTCCATATCGACCCCTTGTTAAGCCAGTCTTAGTGATTTGTATATGATCTGAACCTAAGTGCGAGTTTACGCTGTGCCAGTTGTGCGCCTACAAGTAAGCCAACACATTCTATTTCTGCTACGTTTTTTATTTAGTAGGTTAGCTTACCTAGGCCTCTAGCCAGTGGCGGCTCGTCACAAAGGACCAGTAGGGCCGGGCCCCACAAAAATAATGTATAACGTGTATTTATTATTTTATAAATTAAAATATAGCAACCACAAACCATGTCTGGCCCCATGGAAAAAAATGTCTGGCCCCACCAATAAAACTGAACACGAGCCGCCACTGCCTCTAACCTCTAACTCAGTCGCCTCTTACGACATGCCTTTTAGGTCGCAGTATTACTATTCTTTGCTTCCTTTGCGGGCCCCGGAACACACGGCGTGGTGGTATAACAAGGTAACCAATTCTGAAGTACTGCAAGGTATAAATTTGCCATCCATCATGGGAACACTCAGCCGTAGAAGATTAAGATGACTAGGACATGAGAGAAGAATGGACAATAGCCGCATACCCAACAGGAGTGTTGTTCTGTGAACTTTCAGAAGAGAACGGGTGCCAAGACAGATCATCATCATCAAATAGCTTGTCCTGAGCAGAACTTTGCCACCCCAACAGTCCAACGGAATTTCTCTCTCTCATAGACCAAATGTCCTGCCTCTGCAGCCGTCATGTTCAAACTATCATTTACATCATGAATCCATCTGTACTGTGGTCTTTCTCTTCTTTTCGTTGCCGGTATGCCTCCTTCCATGATGGTCTTCCCCAGCCCTTCATGTCTTATTATATGTCCAAAATATCTCAATTTTCTCTTTCTTATTTGTAGCATCAGTCAGTTTTCTTTGATTTTGAGTTCTTTCTGGATAGATCTATTTGTTCTCTTCTCTGTCCAAGATATACGAAGGACTCTTCTATAACACTTATATTCGAAAGCACATATATGTTTTTCCACTGCTTTATTAAATGTCCATGTCTCACACCCATACGTTGCCACTGGGAATATGCATGCTCTTAGTATTCTGATCTTTGTTTTCTTATCAGTTCCGTTCCATGTTTTTAGTTGTTCAAGAAAAACGTCATACTAGAAAGGCAGTAAAACTCTCCACAAGTGCAAGTATACCTTGCCCACACTGTACAAGAACATTTCAAATCCGGGCTCACTAGTCATCTACGGACACACAGACACACATAACGCAACTACATTCCCTTGGATGAAAATTTGTGTGGTCATCATCACACGTGATGGACGAGCATTAACCAGTTGCTCAAGACAGACCACTGGTAAGAAATAAGGAAGTAAGCAAGGACTCAATAAAGAATATTTCTATCGGTTCTATCAAATGTGGAGAACAAGTTGATGACTGAGTTCTACAGAAAATAACATTACACTTTTAAAAGTCTAAATAAAATATGGAACTGCAAGTTATATCGCTCAACGCCCGAGTGGTTACCGGTGCCCAAATTTGTGGTGTAAACAATAGAACCAATTACCTGCCCCGCATGTCGTAAGAGACGTCTAAGAAAATTCGGCTGAAATCGGATGCACATGTCCTAAACGTGTAGAAGTTTATGCGTTTAGGGGCCTATCAAACCAATGTGCAAGGTATACACGTTCTTGGCAAAGATCAAACATATCACAAAGAGTGATTAAAATTGGTCGTAAAGAACGAAAGAAAAGAAGAAGAAGAAGAAGATATCGTTTAAAAACCAAATTACAAATTTTCAATTCAAATGTTGTATCAATCCTAACATATGCCAGCGAGAGTTGGAAAATGACTAAAGATATAGAAAGTAAGTTGAATGCATTTGAAAATAGTTTGCGAAAAATAATGAATATAAAATGGAACGAATTCAGGAGAAGTGATGAAATCAGAGACATGTCTGGTCAACCACTAGTAACAACTGTTATAAGAAAGAGAAGATGGAGATATGTTGGACATACCTTGAGAAGAAATGTCTGGTCAACCACTAGTAACAATTGTTATAAGAAGGAGAAGATGGAGATATGTTGGGCATACATTGAGAAGAAATGTCTGGTAAACCACTAGTAACAACTGTTATAAGATGGAGAAGATGGACACACCTTGAGAAGAAATGTCCGGTCAACCACTAGTAACATCTGTTATAAGAAGAAAAAGTTGGAGATATGTTGGACATACCTTGAGAAGAAATGATCGAAGAATATCAAAGCAGGCATTGAAGTGGGATGCAGACGGTTTCAGAAAGAGAGGACTCTCTAGAGAAACTCTGAAACAAACTTTGCTGAGAGATACAAGAAATATCGGTCTCAATTTCATGAAGGATATTAAACAAGTTGCCCAGGATAGAGCGGTTTGGTGAAATTACATGCAGGCTATATGTAACGTATAACGGTACGAGAGAACTATATATATGAAGGTGCAGGATTTTTTTAATAGAAACCTATGGATGAGCTTGCAGGCAGCAAGAGAAACAAGCGCAAACTTAGAAGTCACATTTGCATACTTGACTAATTGTCATAATGAAAAATACCACATATTAAAAAAAGTAAGTTACAATTTGTAATTTAATACAGACATGCAAAAATAGAATTTTTAATCGAATCACAGAAAGATAAAATAAGAACTTGAACTATTATAGAAGAAACACAAAAACATTGTGAACAAAAAAGTGATTCGGAAATCTACAGAAACCATTAACCCTTTAGCTGCTAAGGACGTATATATACGTTTTCCCCAATCACTTCTAAAGACGCATTAACACGTCAGTTATTATATCTCCTCTTTGGGCTAAAGACGTGTTAACAGGTAATACTGTCACTGCTATAGGCGTACATTCACGTTTGTGATCTAGAAACAAAGAGTAGCTATTTTTAGTTCAGCCTTCAGAAAGTATGTAGCAGCGAAAGGGTTAAATAAAAAAATCTACAAATTCTTTGCAAAGTAATAAGACAATTGAAAATTTTGCAGCAAAAAAAATATTCCTCGTTTTTGTGCTTGTGTGTTATTGTATAACGAATTTAGAAATTATTCTTTATAGTTTATGTTGATTGTATGTGTGATTTATGTGTGTTGTGTATGGATTGTGTGTGGTTGTGTGGATTGTGTGTAGGTTATGTGTGTGGTTATGTGTGTGGATTGTGTGTGGGTATGTGTGAGGTTGTGTGTGATTGTGTGGGTTGTGTGGTGTGTGGGTTGTGTGTGTGGTTGTGTGTGGGTTAGTGTGTGGGTTGTGTTGGTTATGTGTGGATGTGTGTAGTTATGTGTGAGGATTGTGTGATGTCTGTGTGGATTGTGTGTGATTTTGTGTGATTTGTGTGAGGATGGTGATGATATGTGTGTGAGCTGTGTATGATTTGTGTGTGGGTTGTGTGTGATTTGTGTGAGGTTGTGTGTGAGCTGTGTGAGGGTTGTGTGTGGGTTGTGTGTGATTTGTGTGAGAGTTGTGTGTGATTTGTGTAGATTGTGTGTGGGTTGTGTGTATTTGTATGGGTTGTGTATGAGTTGTGTGTGAGGTTGTGTGTGGTGTTGTATGTGATTGTGTGTGAGCTGTGTGTGATTGGTGTGAGGTTGTGTGTGATTTGTAGTGTGATGTTGTGTGTGAGTTGTGTGTGATTTGTGTTGGTTGTGTGTGATTTTGTGTGTGTGTGTGTGTGTGTGTGGTGTTGTGTGGATTGTGTGATTTGTGTGTGAATTGTGTGTGTGTTGTGTGTGATTTGTGTGTGTGTGTGTGATTGTGTGTGTAGCTGGATTTGTGTAGTTGTGTGAAGCTGTGTGATTGTGTGTGTGTGTGTGATTGTGTGTAGGTTGTGTGGATTGTGTGTGGTTGTTGTTGTGTTGTGTGAGCTTGTGTGATTGTGTGTGATGTGTGGTTGTGTGTGAGTGTGTGTGAGTTGTGTGTGAGTTGTGTGATTTGTGTGTGGTTTGTAGGATTTGTGGGGAGAGTGAGATAAGGAGGAAGGAGAGGAGATAAGGAGGAAGGAGAATGAGATAAGAGGAAGGAGAATGATAGGAGAGAAAGAGATAAGGAGGAAGGAGAATGAGATAAGGAGGAAGGAGAATGAGATAAGGAGGAAGGAGAATGAGATAAGGAGGAAGGAGAATGAGATAAGGAGGAAAGAGAATGAGATAAGGAGGAAGGAGAATGAGATAAGGAGGAAGGAGAGTGAGATAAGGAGGAAGGAGAATGAGATAAGGAGGAAGGAGAGTGAGATAAGGAGGAAGGAGAGTGAGATAAGGAGGAAGGAGAATGAGATAAGGAGGAAGGAGAATGAGATAAGGAGGAAGGAGAGTGAGATAAGGAGGAAGGAGAATGAGATAAGGAGGAGAAATAGTGATATAAGGAGGAAGGAGAGTGAGATAAGGAGGAAGGAGAGTGAGATAAGGAGGAGAAATAGTGATATAAGGAGGAGGGTTACTTAAAAAAGGAGGAGGAATAGTAAGATAAGAAAGAGAGTAAGATAAGAGATATACTAGAGAAAGAGAGACAAGGTTACGGAAGATAGAAGAATAGTTGACTAATGTAAACAAATTTTGAAAACAATTTTATCGAATGACAGTCAGCAGGCGGAACAGACACCAGAACATATCATGCAAGACTGTCCTCTCCTGGGTGAGCTGAGAAGCAACATGTGGCCACACCCAGTCGACCTGAAAACTAAGCTTTGGGAAACCTGACAGACCTGAAGCTGACTGCCCAGCTTGTGGTCCACAGTAAATTAAGCGCATGACCAGAGCTCGCTGAAGAAAAAGAAGAAGGATAACTGACAGAGGAATAGCAAAGAAGCGGAGCTACTGGTACTGTGATCTGATAACTGACAGAGGAATAGCAAAGAGGTGGAGCTACTGGTACTGTGATCTGATAACTGACAGAATAATGACAAAGAAGCGGAGCTACTGGTACTGTGATCTGATAACTGACAGAATAATGACAAAGAAGTGGAGCTACTGGTACTGTGATCTGATACCTGACAGACGAATGGCAGGCAAAGAAGTGGAGCTACTGGTACTGTGATCTGATAACTGACAGATGAATGGCAAATAAGTGGAGCTACAGGTACTGTGATCTGATGCCTGACAAAATAATGACAAAGAAGTGAGGCTACTGGTACTGTGATCTGATGCCTGACAGATGAATGGCAAATAGGTGGAGCTACTGGTACTGTGATCTGATGCCTGACAGAAGAAGGACAAATAAGTGGAGCTACTGGTACTGTGATCTGATGCCTGACAGAATAATGGCCAAAAAAGTGAAGCTACTGGTACTGTGATCTGATGCCTGACAGATAAATGACAAAGAAGGGGAGCTACTGGTACTGTGATCTTATGACTGACAGAATAATGACAAAGAGGTGGAGCTACTGGTACTGTGATCTGACGCCTGACAGAAAAATGACAAAGAAGGGGAGCTACTGGTACTGTGATCTTATGACTGACAGAATAATGACAAAGAGGTGGAGCTACTGGTACTGTGATCTGATGCTTGACAGAAGAATAGCAAAGAGGTGGAGCTACTGGTACTGTGATCTGATGCCTGACAGAATAATGACAAAGAAGTGAAGCTACTGGTACTGTGATCTGATGCCTGACAAAATAATTACAAAGAGGTGGAGCTACTGGTACTGTGATCTGACGCCTGACAGACGGACAAAGAGGTGGAGCTACTGGTACTGTGATCTGACGCCTGACAGAAGGACAAAGAGGTGAGCTACTGGTACTGTGATCTGATGCCTGACAGAAGGACAAAAAGGTGGAGCTACTGGTACTGTGATCTGATGCCTGACAGAAGGACAAAGAAGTGGAGCTACTGATACTGTGATCTGATGCCTGACAGAAAGACAAAGAGGTGGAGCTACTGGTACTGTGATCTGATGCCTGACAGAAGGACAAAGAGGTGGAGCTACTGGTACTGTGATCTGACGCCTGACAGAAGGATAAAGAGGTGGAGCTACTGGTACTGTGATCTGATGCCTGACAGAAGGACAAAGAGGTGGAGCTACTGGTACTGTGATCTGATGACTGACAGAATAATGACAAAGAGGTGGAGCTGCTGGTACTGTGATCTGACGCCTGACAGAAGGACAAAGAAGTGGAGCTACTGGTACTGTGATCTGACGCCTGACAGAATGACAAAGAAGCGGAGCTACTGGTACTGTGATCTGACGCCTGACAGAAGGACAAAGAGGTGGAGCTACTGGTACTGTGATCTGACGCCTGACAGAAGGACAAAGAAGTGGAGCTACTGGTACTGTGATCTGACGCCTGACAGAATAATGACAAAGAGGTGGAGCTACTGGTACTGTGATCTGACGCCTGACAGAAGGACAAAGAAGCGGAGCACGATTGATCTGAGCCTGACAGAAGGACAGAGGGGAGCTACTGGTACTGTGATCTGACGCCTGACAGAAGAAAGAAACAAAATGGAGATACAAATAAGAAGAAACAAGAAATATTCTTCCTCATCTTCTTCTTTTTCAACGCTCGATATCGACCACCTGTTAACCACTCTTTTGTGATTTGTATGTAATCTGAGCCTAAGAAAGATTGTACGTTGTGCCAGTTATGCTCCTACAAGTAGGCCAGCACATCCAATTTCTGCGCTACTTTTTGAAATGAAAATCGTGGCATATCCCAAAGGACGTAGCCATCAACCACAGTAAACAAGTCGTTGATTTTCTAGGCACCACTTATACGTTCAGTAGTTTGCCATTGCTTTCTGAACGGGTGGCGCCATCGTCCTTTGTTAAAATCAACGGAAACAATTTGCAAGCAAACTGTCCGCAGCGTGATTTGAACTCAGAACGTCGGGGTTAATAGACCGAGTCACTAACCCCTAGGTTTTTATTTACTAGTATAACATCTGTGGCCTATTTACTAGTATAACATCTGTGGCCTATTTACTAGTATAACATCTGTGGCCTATTTACTAGTATAACATCTGTATAAGTGGTGCCTAGAAAATCAACGACTCGTTTAGTGTGGTTGATGGCTACGTCCTTTAGGATATGCCACGATTTTCAGTACAACATCCCTATGGTCTACATCAGGCGCCTCTTACGACATGAATTGTAGGTCGCAATCTTTCCGTGCTTCGGGCCCGGCACCACATGGGTGGGTCTGACAACTGACAGAAGAAAGAAAAGAAAAAGTGAGGAAAAAAATTCAGAAAACAAAAACAAAAGAAATATGCAACAAAACACATTTGCAATTGTTTGAATAAAGCAAAACTGTCACAAAGTTGAACTCTAAGATGAGTTATAGAGGAGGTCGAGAGTGTACATAAAGATGAGGAGGTGGAGGTGGTAGCGCGTTGATGATTGAATTTTATTATTTTTTTAAAAGAAATGTTGTATGTGTTTATGTGTTTGTTATATATATCCCATAATTTCTGATATTGTGTCCATATTTCTTAATGTCAGCCAAGGGTGTTGTTATGGAAACCGTTGTATATATTTATATTGTTTTGTTTAAAGAAAGACATCGTGTTTAAGGAGGGAGGGAGAGGGATGGGGTGTTCTGATGAAGGAGGGATGGTTAGGGAATGAAATAAAAATGGGGAGGAGTTTAGAGGGAGAATGAGGGTAGGGAGATTGAGGACAACAGAGAATAGACACAGACCACGGATAGATGGCGATTAAAGGACCATAGAGGTAAGAGAACGAGGGAATACTGACAGCAGGAGTTTTATGGATCAGAAAGACAAGAGAGAAGATCACTGAGAGATGGAGTTAGATGGACCAGAGAGACATGAGACATTTAACTGAGAGGGGGGAGCATAGGGACCACAGAGACAAGAGAGAGAGGTACTACAGCTAGAGAGATCGAGATGTTCCACAGACAAGAGAGAGAGGGACTACAGCGAGAGGGATCGAGATGGTCCAAGACAAGAGAGGACTACAGCGAGAGGATGAGATGGTCCACAGACAAGAGAGAGAGAGACTACAGCGAGAGGATCGAGATGGTCCACAGACAGAGAGAGAGGGACTACAGCGAGAGGGATCGAGATGGTCCCCAGACAGAGAGAGAGGGGCTACAGGAGAGGATCGAGATGGTTACTGAAAGAGAGAGAGAGACTACAGCGAGAGGGATCGAGATGGTCCACAGACAAGAGAGAGAGGGACTACAGCGAGAGGGATCGAGATGGTCCACAGACAAGAGAGAGAGGGACTACAGCGAGAGGGATCGAGATGGTCCACAGACAAGAGAGAGAGGGACTACAGCGAGAGGGATCGAGATGGTCCACAGACAAAGAGAGAGAAGATCACTCAAGGAAGGGGTTAGATAAACCTTAGAGACATGAGATAGAGAGTTCAATGAGAGAGGGAGTTAGATGGACCACATACCCATTAGAGAGAGAGAGAGAGACAACAGAGAGAAGGAGTTAGATGGACCACATACACATTAGAGAGAGAGACAACAGAGAGAGGGAGTTAGATGGACCACAGACACATTAGAGAGAGAGGACAACAGAGAGAGGAGTTAGGTGGACCACATACACATTAGAGAGAGAGACAACAGAGAGAGGGAGTTAGATGGACCACAGACACATTAAGAGAGAAGAGCGACAACAGAGAGAGGGAGTTAGATACACACCACAGGGACAAGAGAGAGAGTTAGATTGATCACATAGACATGATATATGGACCACTGAGAGAGAGGGATGTTAGATTGACCACAGAGACATGAGAGATGGACCACTGAGAGAGATGGTTAAATTGACCACAGAGACATGAGAGATGGACCACTGAGAGAGAGGGTTAGATTGGCCACAGAGACATAAGAGATGGACCACTGAGAGAAAGGGATGTTAGATTGACTGCAGACACATGAGAAATGGACCACTGAGAATGAGAGATGTTAGACTGACCACAGAGACATGATAGATGGACCACTGAGAGAGAGGGATGTTAGACTGACCACAGAGACATGAGAAAGAAACCACTGAGAGGAGGGAATTAGAGAGAGGCCACTGAGAGAGGGAATTAGAGAGAGACCACTGAGAGAGGGAATTAGAGAGAGACCACTGAGAGAGGAATTAGAGAGACCACTGAGAGAGGAATTAGAGAGAGCCACTGAGAGAGGGAATTAGAGAGGCCACTGAGAGAGGGAATTAGAGAGAGGCCACTGAGAGAGGGAATTAGAGAGAGGCCACTGAGAGAGGAATTAGAGAGAGGCCACTGAGAGAGGGAATTAGAGAGAGGCCACTGAGAGAGGGAATTAGAGAGAGGCCACTGAGAGAGGAATTAGAGAGAGGCCACTGAGAGAGGGAATTAGAGAGAGACCACAGAGAACATTGATGAGTGGACCACTGAGAGAGGGAATTGAGATGACCACAGAGGACATGATAGAGGACCACTGAGAGAGGGATGTTAGTTTGATCACAGTGGCACGAGAGAGGGACCACTGAGTTAGAGAGAGACCACAATTAGCAACAATCGTTTTATGGTACCACCATTTCAGCACTCAAAAATGTTGTGCTCACGTTGTTGTCTGTAGGTAACCAAGAATGGAGGTCTCTATCGTGAAGTGGTTGAGAAGTTTGCCTGTCGCTATAAAGGTTGTGGTTCGAATCCAAACCTAGTCGCATGCGACATTTTTCATAGATCCCAGAACATGTTTCTGGAGCTACGGAGTTCGAGCTTTGTGCAACACTTTCGGTAGATGGCGTGTAATTTTTGTTGATCTGGACGAAGCCATATCTGTAAACCCGGTGTAGTCTTCTTCTTCTTTGCACGCTCCATATCGACCACTTGTTACCCCGTCTGTGTGATTTGTATGTGATCTGAGCCTTAGAACGATTGTACGCTGTGCAAGTTATGCGCGTACAAGTAGAGCACATCCGATTTCTGCGATCTTTTTATTTACTAGGTAACATCCCTAGGTTTACATCAGTCGCCTTTACGACACGCATTGTAGGTCGCAGTGGTCCTATTCTTTGCTTCCTTGCGGTCCCGACACCACACGGGAGAAGAATAAAAACAAAAGACGTGCTTTCTGGATGTCCTAAGAGCCAAGGGCGTCACAGCTAGATAAAGAGATTGAATGATTGATTGAATTATCCTTGCACTTCGGTGAGTAGCCACATGTGCTCCGATCTATTTTTTTACAGGAAAATCTCATCGGCAGTGCAATAACTCCGTAGCACCGGCGAACGTCCCCGATGCAATTTATAAGATGGTTAAAATAATGTGTATGAATTAAATTTTTATTCAATCTTTCTAATAAAATTTGCCCGGTCAGCGGCAGTCCAGCCTGCTCTTGTTGATTTTGAACTGCCTAGGGTTCTTTTGCGTGCTCAACTTGAACACTGAAACTATGTTTTATCGTCCGTCTCCGATAGGACTAGGAACTAGATCTCACCTACACTGAGATCACTGATATCTGGACAAATATCCGATGACTTTACGAAGGAACGAACCAAGTACTATAAGAACTTGATAAAAAGAGAAATATAGTGGTTAATGATACAGAATACGTTAATATAGTTTGAATTTAAGTGGGAATCGTGTGGGTTGAGAGGATGAAGCGGCATGGATGATAGTTCATTGTGCATGAATGATTGAAACTCTAACCAATCCATTTATCTCTTGTCAAAAAATATTTAGTACGACAATTGAAACTTGCGTAGCGTAGGAAATGAGTGACGAGCGTCTTACATAACCTTGATTTTTAATTATGCATATCCTGAATCTCTTATTGCCATATTCGTCTCATCTATCATGTCTAGTATCAATCTACGCCCCTGATCATCTTCGCTCCTGATCATCTTCGCCCCTGATCATCTTCGCCCTTGATTTCTAACAATGCATCAAGATATTAAAAAGTGTTAGCTCACTTAAATTACTATTGTTGGACAGAGTTACATCCCCTTTATATATATGTCAGACAAATCTATCCCACATATCTTCGCTGATCTGGTTTGGAAAGTGCTCCACGAAATGAAATCATGACCCTTTTGTGTGCATGATCAAAACTCTTGACCATCAATCCATTTTTCTTTTATTAAAGGCCATTCATTAGCCCCAAAAACTATTTAAATTTGCATAGTGTATGGAATATATAAACTTACTATCAAGAACACATATCAAGAACACATAAACTTACTCAACAATAGCTGCCTCAAATACAACATGAAGATCAACATTCAAAAGACAGAAGTCATGACTATAAGCAGAGAACATAAAGATATCAACATAAAATAAATGACCAAACGCTAAAGCAGGTGAGAGAATTCAAATACCTTGGAAGTATCTTCACATCTGATAGTAGACTGGACAGAGAGATCGAAACAAGAATCCAGCAAGCCAACAACATTACATACCAGCTTACCCAATTTTGAAACACCCAGCTATTCCAGTAGTGACTAAAAGACAGATTATAAATTAAATCTTTATACCAACACTGTGCTACCAGAGCCAAACATGGGCACTGACAAAAGAACAAGAAAGGAAAATTACCACATGCGAAATGAGATGCCTTAGGAAAGCAGTAAATAAAACAAGAAGAGACCATATAAGAAATGAGGAAATTAGAAGAACAGTCGGAACAACACCTGCTATTAGATTTATTGAAAAACAGAGACTCAAATGGTTTGGCCACTTGGTCAGAATGAACCCGAATACACCAGTACAATCTGAAAATGGAATCATCAAGAGGAAAGGGCAGACCAAGAAAAGATGGGTTGATGGAGTTACAGACATCTTAAAACTCCACAATACCACACCATATCAAGCGACCGAGCGTGCATTATCTCGGAAACCGATCATCAGTTAAACCTGATACGCCTAGCGGCAAAAAAGCAGAGAAGGACAAAAGAAAAAAGAAAGATGGAATATTAACGATTTGCGTACTACGTTCCGGTTTTAGGGGTCTCTGTGTGTAGTTGTTGAAGTAGCTTGCGCTGTATTTGGGTTATAGTGAGGAAAAGTTGCGCTATTCGTCAACCTCACTGTTTCGTTCAGAACTATCTGTATCTAGAGGCAAGCCAAGTCAAGACGACTGGATATAGTACCAGATACAATGGAGGACCAGGGCTTTCTACGTGCCTCGCCGTGCTCTATGCGGTACACACCGCTCTGCTGTGATCCGCCCTTCTAACCGCTGAGCCAGCTAGTGGCCTCATCCGCGAAGTCAGCCGGATTCAGTCTTTCCATGCATAGGTAGCGCATTGCCTAGCTTACCGATGGTGTTAGACCGATCGGTTACCCTCACCTGGTTTGACCGCGGATCAGGCGATGTAACTGTTGTGTGGCGTAGAAGTTACGTGTTCGTCTCTCGTGTCAAAGGTACCAGGTTCAATATATAGACAACTTAACTGGAGAATGGAGCACTGGTTCAATATAGAAAACACAACGTGTAGAAGTATGTAACTGTTATGTGGCGTAGACGGTTAGTTGTTCGTCTCTTGTGCCAAAGTTACCAGGTTCGCTCCCTCGTGGAGCCACCTGGATATTTTCCAGAGATCCCCGATCTCAGTGAAGGTGAGTTGAGTTCATAGACCTATCGGAGACGAATGATAAAATGGAGGTCTCAGTGATCTCTCTCTATTTCTTGTCTCTGTGGTTCATCTAAAATGGAGGTCCTGTCTTCAATTTTAGTACGTAAAAGAACCATTGGTAGTTCAAAATTTAGAAGAGCGTGCTGGAAAGCAGCTGCCTGTGCAAAAATCATTAAAAAAGATAAAAATAAAAATTTCTACAAAACTATCTTCACCATCTTCAAAATTACAATGAGGATCCCCACCGGTGCTACGGAGTTCGTGAATTGCAGCTAAGATATTCCTGTGTAAGAAAGAGATTGGAGCACACATGGTTAATCACCGAAGTGCATTGATGATCGTCCTATCATCAATCAATCAATCCATCAATAATATATATATATATATATATATGGCATTTTGATGATATTTACTGATGTGGTACCTGTTGCAAATAGCTTAATCATACACCATTTTATTTAAAATCGTCCACGCAAAAGATGGATCTCAGAGATAACAGATAACAGAGGCGACGAAAAACAATGTTTATGAAGCGCACAAAAACCCGTTCTAGAAGTCTCTTCCTATCCTGATGATGTGAAGCAAAACAGTATTAAATAAAAGAAGACTCAATTTTTGTGGGATATAATTATGGTATCACAAGACAACTTCTTTTCTCTATCTCCGCTATGAATTCATGCGTAGGCAGGGCATCTAGCATGGTGCTTCTGACTGATTTTTGCGTGAAGGCTTGCTTTTCCTAGCATCAGTGTCCCTCGCTATTCAGGCGAGCCTTCTCCGGCTTCAGAGGTACTGTGGTCAGAACTTAGTAACGTTTAGGCTATGCTTGACCGTGTATTTCCCGGACACCCAAGGGAAGTCAAGAATACTAGCACTTCGAACGACAAGGCATCCTCTCATTTCTTATTGGGTGGATAGATGAATATATGGGTAGATAGGATAGGATAGGATCGATAGGATAGGATCGATAGGATAGGAGGATAGGTAGATAGGTAAATAGGTAGACAGGTAGACAGGTAGACAGGTAGACAGGTAGACAGGCAGGTAGGCAGGCAGGCAGGCAGGCAGGCAGGCAGGTAGGTAGGTAGGTAGGTAGGTAGGTAGGTAGGTAGGTAGCAGGTAGATAGATAGATAGATAGATAGATAGATAGATAGATAGATAGATAGATAGATAGATAGATGGATAGATAGATTTTTATATACTGCAGTTGCATATAAAAATACCAACATATAGGAAGTAAGACCGATGTAAATATATATGGTAACCACTGGAAGAACGGATTCATACACATGCATGTTTAACTCATTTTATACCACAAACCACTACAGCGGCCTACATGTAAATGGAACATGTAAGAGCTAATATAAACAGAGAAAGGTAGATAGACAGACAGATAGACAGACAGACATACACATATATGCTGCATATATTCAATACGCTCTTGTTGTTTCTGTTGTCTGTTCCTTCAAGAAGGTACTACTCTATCCATCCTGTTCTTTTTCTTCTCTCAATTCTTGGATGTGTTCTTCAAAATAATGCTCTGTCATACTCATAACTATAACCTCGGGGACTGTGCACTGTCGGGAGCTACATAAACACGCAAACACAGGCACATACATCCACATACACACGCATACACTCACACACATATATATATGTATATGCATTTTAGATGTGTGTGTATATATATACAGAGGGCTTTTAAGGTGAAGAATTGATTTCATTGCACCGGGTTTTACCCCATATTGCCCAGTCCTTCTCCGTAAAACTAGCACGTCACCTGCCGAGAGTATTGCACAAAGCACGAGCTCCGTAGCTGCGGTAATAATACTAGTGGTCTCTGAAAAAAATGCAATCGTGAACAGAACAGCGCGATCTGATTCCAACCACGACCTTCAGATCGCAAGGCAGGGGCTTAACCACTTAACCACAGAGACCCACCCCACACATATACATATATATATATATATATATATTATAATAGACAGACATGCACACAGTAAAACAGACAGACAGACAACAGACATGGAAAGAATACATACGCAATAGAAAATGTTTAAACTTGAGGAGGAGGTATGGAAGAAAATTACCTTAAAAGGAAGACGGACAAAGAAATAAACACAAGGCGGAGGGAGAGGGAGAGAAAACCAGGATAAGAAAGCGTACATAGGTTTTTTTAATAAAAAAATAGAAATGGCGAGATTGGGCAATACTCCAAATGCGTTCGAAGATTTCCGCTATGTTCCAAGAGCTAGGAATTAGAAACACGCGCACTGTAACATCTTTTCTCATATTCTTATTTGCATCATCGAATGACAATGGAGGTTGTCTGGCAGTAGGAGGAGCTATCAACATACGTAGGCGGGGCGTAGATGGTGGACAGAATTCCGATACAGCCGAACTGATGAGGTAAAGGAGTTCTTAGTGAGATCGGAATGTCCCTTCCCTCCAGTCTGTCAGGTCTCTTGTGATCAGCCCGGTTTTGTACCAATCGGCGGGTAGATCTATCGCTGACCGCGGAGGCGAGATGTGGAAACCAGGTTGATATAAGATGTGAGGGGAGGAGAGGGGAGATGGAAGAAAACGAGGGTGCAGAACTTGTTCTCCAGGGTGGACAGAAGCTGAGACAAGAGAGGGGAAAAAAATAATCCAAGAATGGTGGTGTCTTGTCTCTCTTTCTTCATTTGAGAATGCTTTTCTTACGAGCATGTCTGCTGCATGTGTCTTTAGTTACATATATTCTGTGAGATTGTGAGGAGGGAACCAGTGCAAGTTTCTCCTCCACCATCATCATCATCATCTTGTCTGTCCGTCTGTCATGTCAGCATTATTCATCTTTTACATATATCCTCTTCTCTCTCTCTCTCTCTCTCTCTCTCTCTCTGTCTGTTATCTATTACGTCTATGGCTGTCTATTCTATTTACCTTTATTTAACTGATATAAAATATAATAATAGCCGCCCCTAGCAAGCGAGGATGACAACAGTCTCAGACGTATGCTGCTGCACCTCTCTGGTGTGTGCGGAGGTGACCGAGATAGACATGCTTTTTTATATAGATTATCAATAGCAAAGTGGTTAAGTAGTTTGTCTGTCGTAGTGAAGGTTGTAGCTTCGAAACCGTATTAAACAACATCTATATCTTTTCTTCTTCTTACGTTCGTTCTTTACGAGCCAATTTTAATCACTCTTTGTGATATGTTTGATCTTTGCCAAGAACGTGTTATCGTTGACATTAGTTTGGTAGGCCCTAAACGCATAGATCTACACATTTAGGACAATGCATCCGATTTCAGCCACCTCCTTAGCCACCTCTTACATGCTTGGCAGGTAACAGTGGTTCTATTCTTTACACCCCAAATTTGGGCCCGAACCACTGGGTTGGAACATCTATATGTTTTTCATGAATTCCTGGAATTTTGCAGGAGCTGGAGTTCGTGCTTGTGCAATGCTCGACAGATAACATGTCATCTCTGTCGACAGACGGGACATATGGAAGCTGGGCGAATGAACTCAATCTCCACCTTGAGCTCTATTTTGACGTTCATTTATAATTATTTGACCTTAAGAACATACAAATAATGATATTTTTCATATTTTAGAATATAGAGTTTTTTTATTCCCTTTCTCAGTTATGTTGTTTGTATTGAATCACTCAGTGTTGCTCATCAGGCAAAGAATAAAGACTGTGACCTAGAAGGCATGTCTAGAGGCGACGAGTTAGGATCAGAAGCTCACTAGCAATCCTTCTTCGAACGCTCATATCGACCACTTGTCAACCCACTCTGTGTGATTTGTATGTGATCTGAGCCTAAGAGCGATTGCACACTGTGCCAGTTATGCGCCTACAAGTAGGCCAGCACATCGATTTCTGCGCTGCTTTTTATTTTTACTAGGGTAGAATTCAAGGGCCTACATCAGTCGCCTCTTACGACATGCATTGTAGGTCGCAGTGGTACTATTCTTTGCTCCCCTTGCGAGCCCCGGTACCACACGGAAGAAGCCCTAGTAAACAAAAAGTGTCATAGAGATCGGATTTTCTGACTGACTTGTAGGCGCACAACACTGGCACAACGTACAATCGCTCTTAGGCTCAGATCACATACAAATCACACAGAGTGGTTGAGAAGTGGTCGATATGGAGCGTTCGCAGAAGAAAAAGAAGATGTGGTCTAAATGTCGAAGTGGTTAAGTTGGTTGCCTGTCGTACTGTAGGTTGTGGGTTCTCTCTCTCTCTCGCGATCACCTCCCAGACCGATGTACCAGACCTCCCCATAAATTCGTTCATGTGGAAATCTGATTTTTAATGATTTTTTTCCCGATCCAGAAGATTTTCAGCTCTTCGGCTCGGTGCCATGGACATCGTAACCCTTCGGATCGGTGCCACAAACACCGTAAATCTGGGGAATCTGTGGCTTTTTCTGCCATCCCGCGGAATTGAACCCGCACACACAGAGGGATAGTCACCCGTAGTCCAACGCGCTACGAACACGCTGGGCAGACGGGCTGGAAATCTGATTCATGCAGCCTTATCATGGGTGGGTTTCTTCACATCTTCAGCGCCATTTGGAGCTCTGGTTGCTTATCCTTCGGCGATGTGTCCGGATTCAGCCAGCGTTAACTGGGTTCGCTCTCCGTCAGCCTTTGACTGTCCTTAGCCGACCTGCAAGGTAGCAGGTTGATTTCTAAACATTTAGGACACGTGCATCCGATTTCAGCCAAACCTCATTAGTCTCCTCTTACGACATGCGTGGCAGGTAACAGTGGTTCTATTCTTTATACCACAAATTTGGGCCCTGGTAACCACTCGGGCGGGTTGCAGGTTCGAATCCGGACCGATACTTGTGCAATTTTTTGTCGTTCTTCTGTATCATTTTGTTTCTCGCCATACAGGCGAAACTATCTCCGACCTCAGAGGTACTTGTCAGTTAGATCTCAAAGAAAGAATCGGGGTTTCTTGTCCACTGAGAATTTTCGGCACTAACTGACCTCGGACCACGAAATTCCAACGGTGCGTGGTCAATAAAGCAGCATGTTATCATCTTCGCGATCGACTCACCCCATTTCCTAGAACTAACTTTAATAACCCTCATCATCATCATCAGGTGCCGTCTAAGCATATGGCTATAATGGCCCTCCAACATCCTATATCTCTTACCTTGATGTTACACAATGCTGAACCACAGCCAGGCTCTAGCATAGGCCAGACAACTGGCCGGTATTCCCTGACCTAGATAAGAAAAGGGATCTGGAAACTACAGATATTTGATAAAACACTGCACGCTTTTTGCAATTTTACTCAATTCTGTGAGTCTATGGTTATTTATTGGTGAAAAATATTCATAATATTGATATTCCTTATTGTTAAACTTAACTTGTTGCATAATATAACTTCGATTTAGCATTTTGTATTGATTTTTAAATGAATTCGTCTATATACAACAATACTGGAATGGGAGGTCACGTGGTGTAGTTGTGGTCTGATTTCCCACAATTCTTACCTGAGCCCGAAGGCCCAGTTATTTATAGTTGGCTCTGGCTAAACCTAGAAAAATCACAAACAGCGTTAAAAGCTGGGGTTGATTCGCAAAGTCCTGTAAAGGATATGCAATTACTTTTGATGTTCCACTTCTTCTTCTTCTTCTTCATCCTTCGCCCCTAGGGAAGCATAGGTCCGCAACCAAGGCCTTCCAAGCCTGCCTATCCAAGGCCATCTTTTCCAGATCTCTCCACTCTTTTTATATTTTCTTGCATTCCGTCTTCAACTCCCGTCTCCATGTGTTCCTGTGTCTTAGAAGGTGAGTGTGCTCCAGAGTGATTATCGGGGCCCAAATTGGGGTGTAAAGAATAGAACCACTGTTACCTGCCCACATGTCGTAAGAGGCGCTAAGGAGGTTAGAGCTACCCCACACCGTAAAAAACGCTGGCTGAAACCGGACATATCGCCGAAGGATAAGCACCAGAGCTCTAAATTGTGCTGAAGATGTGATGTAAAACACACCAATGCTAAGGCTGCATGAATCAGATTTTCACATGAATAGAATTTATGGGGAAGTCTGGTACATCGAGTCTGGGTGGTGATCACGAGAGAGAGAGAGAGAGGAGAAGGTGAGTTGGCAGTCCATGGTCATGTAAATACATATACACACATATATAAACACATATACACACATATATAAACACATATACACACATATATAAACACATATACACACATATATAAACACATATACACATATACACACATATATAAACACATATACACACATACATAAACACATATACACACATATATAAACACATATACACACATATATAAACACATATACACACATATATAAACACATATACACACATATATAAACACATATACACATATATATAAACACATATATACACATATATAAACACATATACACACATATATAAACACATATACACACATATATGAACACATATACACACATATATAAACACATATACACACATATATAAACAATATACACACATATATAAACACATATACACACATATATGAACACATATACACACATATATAAACACATATACACACATATATAAACACATATACACACATATATAAACACATATATAAACACATATACACACATATATAAACACATATACACACATATGTAAACATACGCATGCAGTCGTGGACGTATGGAGGGTGCGCACATACACACAAACATACACACATATACACACATACACAGAAAACCACGCATTTCCAGAAGACACCCACACCACACCCATCAACATATACTATACACGCCGCCGAACGGGCAACGAACACAGGCATAAACACACATACATACATATACATACACATATATATATATATATATATATATGTACACCAAACATACACGCGCACATACTCAAGCGCGTGCAAGACTACCAAAAACACACAACAGACTGCAAAACGGGAATTCTCTGAAGACGCTCCAGCAAATTAAAAATGGAAATTTGTGGACGCTTGATCAGGAAAGGTGGATTTGAGAAACTGGTGTTGCTAACGAATTACAAAACAGAAGAAGAGTGGGAGGGTGGAGGAAACTAGGAGGGCAGCCGGAAAGAGGGATTGAGTACCCGTAGTTCGTTTGCAAACATTTAGAGACTGCACATGCGGCTAAGCTGTATTGTTATCGTTTTAATGAAGTGTAAACGTCATCATTTAGGTTGTTGTAGAAGTTGTGTCAACAACTTAGAAGTTGTATAACAGAAATTAAAAAGAAAATAGGAATGGCCAAGGATAATTTCAATAGTATGAGAAAGTTACTGACATCCAAACAAATTACAAACAGGCTAAAAATTAGAATGATCAAATGCTATATATATCCTATATTAATGTATAGCTCGGAAACATGGACAATGAACAAGCAGTTAGAAGACAGAATTGATGCATTTGTGATGTGGATATATAGAAGAATAAGCAGAGTTTCATGGACAGAAAAACAGACAAATAAACAAGTTTTAGGAAAACTAGGCATGAAGAAACAATTATTAAGAGAAATAAAATTCAGACAAGTAAAGATTTTGGGCACATAAAAAGACATGACACCATGATCAAACATTTGCTAGAGGGGAAAGTTGAGGGGAGAAGAGCAAGAGGAAGACCGAGAGATAAGTGGAAGGGAAACTTTAAGAAATGGACAGGTTACAGTCTAGCAGTGTGCAACACCAAGGCGAAAGACAGAGGATGCTGGAGATTCATTGCAGCCAACCTTGGATGTGGAGACGGCACCTGATGATGATGATGATGAGAAGTTATGATGGCGGTGTGAAATAGTAGATGACGAAGTGGTAGTTGCGGTAGTTGAAGTAATAAGGATTTCAGCAGGATAGGGCGCCCTAGGGGTTACCGGGGTCCAAATTTGGGGTGTAAAGAATATAACCACTGTTACCATGCCTTGCATGCCATGCAAAGATCAAACATATCACAAAGAGTGATTAAAATTGGTCGCAAAGAACGAACGCAAAGAAGAAGAAGAAGCAGGATAGGAGATAATAATTGTGAGCTTCTGTAGCTCAAGCGGTAGTGAGCTCGATCATGAACCCAAGCGTACCTGGTTCAAACCCCACGGTGGGAAAGTTTGGAAGTAAATTCGTTTTTCTGTGGGATTTTTTTAAAAAAGGTAAAAATAGACCTCACCGTTCAGAAAGCAATGGCAAACTACTGAACGTATAAGTGGTGCTTAGACAATCAACGACTCGTTTACTGTGGTTGACGGCTATGTCCTGCAAAGGATATGCCACGATTTATCAGGGGATAATAGCAGAGGGTTGTAGTGTTAATGTTAAAGTTCTGATGCACCCGTCTGTTGCCTGTGCCCGCAGAGAGAGCAAAGAATAGTAACACTGTGACCTACAAGGCATGTCGTAAAAGGCGACTGAGGTAGAGGCCTAGGGATGCTACACTAGTAAATAAATGGTTTGAATGGCTCGCTGGTTGTGCTCGTAAGGACGCTCGTATTGCTAGGCTAGGCGATGGGTGTCGTAAGAACGCTCGTATGCTAGGCTAGGCGATGGGTGTCGTAAGAAATGAGGGTAAGTCTTCGAATCCTGTATTTGTCTATTTGTTTTGTCGGAAGCTCTTAATACCTGTACACTGTTTATTTGTTGATCGTATTTTTCGCTTCCGCTGCTTCCTCTGGGGTTCTTGCAAAAAACTCCTTGTTCTCCACTCACTAGTAAATAAAAAGCGTCGGAGAAATCGGATGTTCTGGCCTACCTGTAGGCGCATAACTGGCACACCGTGTAGTCACTCTTAGGCTCAGATCACATACAAATCACAAAGAGTGGTTAACAAGTGGTGAATATGGAGCGTTCGAAGAAGAAGAAGAAGAGGAAGTCGTGATGTCGGTTTGAAATAATAGATGGTATGATAGTTGTGGTAGTGGTGGTTGTAGTAAAGTGATGATGTTGTCGTGAATGGGTGCAAATAGTTGCAGTTAAAAAGGTTGGTATATTAGATGGGGGGGATGTATCGGTACTAATGATGGTATTGTGGTCTGCAGTAGCAGTTGTGTATTGGTAACAGTTAATGTGGTGTTCGGGGTCATATCTGTCTCAGTGACTGCAGCATTAACTGTCGTAGTAGTAGTAGTAGCAACAGTAGTAGTAGCTGTAGTAGTAGTAGCAGTAGTAGTAGTAGTAGTAGTAGTATTAGTAACAGCAGTAGTAGCAGTAGCAGTATTAGTAGTAGTAGTAGTAGTAGTAGTAGCAGTGAAAGAAGTAATAGCTGTAGTAGCAGTAGTAGTAGTAGTAGTAGCTGTAGTAGTAGTAGCAGTAGCAGAGTAGTGCAGCAGTAGTAGTAGCAGTAGTAGTAACTGTAGTAGTAGCTGTAGTAGTAGCAGTAGTAGCAGTAGTAGTAGCAGTAGTAGCAGCAGTAGTAGCTGTAGTAGAGTAGTAGCAGTAGTAGCTGTAGTGCAGTAGTAGCTGTAGTAGCAGTAGTAGTAGTAGTAGCAGCAGTAGTAGTAGTAGGTATTAGTAGTAATATAGTAGTAAGTAGTAATAGTAGTAATAGTAGTAGTATCTGTAGTAGTAGTAGCAGTAGCAGTAGTAATATAGTAGTAATAGTAGTAATAGTAGTAGTAGTAGTACACTCTTCACTGGCTCTCACTCCAACACAATCATCACCGATACACCGATGAGATGCGCCCCTGCAATATATAAGTAAACAATTGGACAGCCCCTGCTCTGCATGTTCTTCTCCCTAGACCATACTTCTCTCTGCATGTTGAACTATCGATCTTACATGAACTCTAGCTAGCAGGTTCTGGTAAATTTAATTCCTTAAAATTACAGACGAACTGTGAGATGCATGCTCAGGGAGGATGCAATTTGAAACATGGACGAACGTCAGAGAAAAGAGAAGATGTAAGCAATCGGAAATGTTTAGAGATAACAAGGAGTTTAAAATAGACATGGAACATGAAGATGGTGAAAGTATATTGCCTTGAAGATAACGAAAGAAATGATGTATAAAAGAAAGTGAGAGATGCATACAGATTTCTTTCTTTTCTATTCTCCAATCCTGGTTTTATGGTGAACTCATTATCATCATAAGGTGCCGTGCCGGCTGGAGAAGGCGATCGTGAATCTCCACAAATCTCTGTCGTTGGTGTTTGCTATCAACTCAGATGTTGACGCTCTACCGTACCATGAAGTCATGCTATCCAACATTTTCTCTCTCTGTCTTCCTCTGTCTCGTCTACCCTCGATTTTACCAGTTGTCACAATGTGTTCTAAACCTCCCTCCTCATCACATGCCCGAAAAATGATGACTGCTTCTTTCTTATATTGATGATAATCTTTCTCTCTGTCTTGATCTCATTCAACACCTCAACATTAGTCATTTTAGCAGTCCATAGGATTCTCATCATTCTTCTGTAAAACCACATCTCTGTGGCCCTCAGAGATTTTTCGATCTGTTCGTTTACTGTCCATAACTCACATCCTGTTGCTCAGATTCGTCTGTATTAGCACTGATAACTCGCATCCGTATGTCAGTATTGGTTGTATGTATAACTGAATAACTTGCATTCTGATCGGGATTGACAAGGATAAGTGTGTGTGGTGAATTACAAATTTAGAAATGAAGAAGCAGAAGAAGACTGGATGTGAAACCAGTCATGCAATTCATAAAAGAACAACAGATTAAATGGTGTGGACCCTTGACAAGAATTTCCTGGTATCATCTACCACAGAGAGTCACACAGAAAATGTATAATGAGTACAAGGCAAGAGGTAG